>JAXIUT010000001.1:20920258-20958601 GCA_035586675.1 Eurytoma californica | reverse complement strand
CTCTCTCTCTCTCTCTCTCTCTCTCTCTCTCTCTCTCTCTCTCTCTCTCTCTCTCTCTCTCTCTCTCTCTCTTCACTAACATTTAATTGAAATTCTTGTAAAGTTGTTGCAGATTTACTCCTCTAATACTGCCTTGATATTTTGTATATAAACCAAAAGAGAATGCAATAAACTAAAATTATTGTAAAGATTAATAATTGAATTATAGAACAAGCAATATTTTAGGAAAGTTTATGCCATACTTCAATATTAAATTCCATTCTCTATAGGAAAAAAAATAAAAGAAAAATATCCGATCGCCAGCAGCATTCGATATAAAAGTTGGAAACTAATCATTCTGCACTTTTCATTTCAATCAACGGTTAAAAAAAATGAAAAAAAGAATCACGACAGAAGCGCGCTTTACTTACGGAAATTAATGAAATATTCCTTCAAGGCAATTACTCTATCCAGTGTCGAAAAGTTTAGTTCCATTGTTTCAAAAGAGCGAGTTAAAAAAAAAAAGAGTACGCGAATTTTTCTCTGGAAAAAAAAACATTGCCGGAGCATTTTTTCATTGAAAATCGGGTATGTCGCTACACCTTATACGAAAGCGATAGCGTGCACGCACACGCCCCCGGGCTCTTTTCATGCGCCCCGCGATATAAAAATGTGCCCCAGCGCGCTCGCTTGCCGAAATATACAGTTTCGCGTCGAGCTGACGCTTCCATTAAAGTTATGAAAAAAATGCCCATCGCTCTCTTTCTCACGCGCATTCTTCAAAAAAAGCACGGACCTCGCGTTATCCGCTCAGCGTATATGCAGACTGTGCTGCGTGCGCGCGATCAACAAAAAAAAAAGGGGAGTGAGGAGTGGGCCGCGTAGTTCGGTGTATTATGAGTGAGTAGCCGCGGGGGGCTTGACGCGCGCGTCCGCCAAGTCCGTCGAGGGCCGTTGACGTGATTTTTTTTTTGTTCGGAGTTGCGTTTTGTTTTTATGTATCGCATGAGGCGTCGCTACCCGTAATCGCTTTACGACAAAGGCCGCTCCCGATTTTTTTTCACTGTGTGTCGACGGCGAACAAATAGAGAGGCAGAGGAAAGAGGGCGAAACCTACAACTTTTTCAGATTTCAATTTTGCTATTTGACGACGCTGCGTTGAAACGCGATTCGACATTTTAGGTGGAACTCTTGTTTTTTTCTCCCCTCGGAGATGAACCATCCTTGGCTGTTTTTTTTTCAAATACATAGAGCTATCGTATGTTTCCGATGTTTAATTGAAAATCGTATACTGTCGAATAACTTTTTTTGCGGTGCGATTGTATTATTACTTTTCAATGGTATCACATAACATAGGCATTAGAAAAGCTTTGAACTATTGCACAGCAAAATATTACAATTTATTCACGTAACAAAATGTCAGAAATAAAGAATAGGTATACTGGAATTTGATAAATATTGAATTTCTGTTTCAATAAAATTCGATTCATTTTGTTGACTATTAACTAGGAAAAAGTGAAAAAAAAAAATATCAAAATACATATTCGCATTTTAATTTCATAAATAACAATATCCATTTTTTTGGAAAAAACAAATCCACGAAAGTATTTGATATATCTCATAAAAATTGAAACATTCATTTGTTACATGTTTGTGGTATAAATAAATGAAAAACGGGAGCTGAGCTTAGAAGCACGGTAAATTTACGGCGTATAAAGTTTTTTAATGGATACTTGTGAAAACACGATGGGATAGTTATACTTTGAATGCTCTTATACATCCGAAACATTTTTCACGTCTAACTCGCCGAAGTGAAACATTTTTTTATGTTTCCCAAAAAAGTTTTACCCGCTAAAAGCTTATACTATGAAATTATACAAGAATTCTCAAATTCCAATTTTAACGTGAGATTCTAAAAGTGTATCATGTGTACTTAAATATTAAATTTTGCCTTGTCTGCATAGTCTCTACGAGCCATTTAAGTAAAATTCAATTATTATAGTAAAAAACGCACTTTAATCTTTCGTTTCTTTTAATAATTGAAAAATTCAATTAGCAAGTATTAAAATATGTGAAAAAGTATTTGATTTCGTTTCCAATGATGAAATATTACCTTACATTAATTTCGTTATTTTTTCTAGCTAAGTAAATTGAGAAATGGTTTATTATTCAGACGAATCTTGAATCTTATCGATTTATTTATAAACATTCAGAACATGATCGAAACATTGTTTATCAATTAACTTCGATAAGCTCTCAGACGCTGGATACCAATATAAGCACTTAAATTCCTCACATCTGTACATCTCGCCTCCTTCCCCGTCGATATTACATAATCCCAGTGCGATAGATTCACCCGAGAGGCAGAGAGAGACAGCAAAAGACAGAGGACAAACCCTCGCGCTCACGTACAACTGCTAAGCGGCATTAGCGCGATCCTTGGGCGCGGGCGCGAAATTGTTAACGAACGGGCATAAACTAGCGCATTTGAATTGCCAACTGTTTGAAAAGCTCCCGTCTCCGGTGCACTACAGTCGCTACTATTGGATAACTTGTCTAATAAGGCTGCCAGTCTGCTGCCGCCGCAGTCGGTGGCGGCGCGGGGCCCTGTACTTAACTCTAATGCTCTCGCACGTGCGGCTGGATGAGGCATCTCCGCGGAAGAGATGCATTCACGGTGTGGGGTTGCGCGGCCCGACGCGCGAAGGTGACGACGTGACACGCGATATCCCCGCGCCGCCCTGCCGCCCTCCTCGCGTTTCCAGCCGCCGCGCGTGCTACTCGAGAGAGGACCGTGGGGGAAGGGGAGGGAGGGGCGATGTTGACGCCGAGGCTTTTCCAAATGAGTCCCGTTGACAAATTCAGCTCGACGCTCATTTAGCGTCTCGAGGAGCTTCCTGAAGCTCTACTAGCGCTGAGAGTCGGGTGATTTTTTATGCCGAGGCGTATATATATCTTTGATGAATACGGCGTTTATGATGAAGTTTTTTTTTTGTTTAAAAAATATTATCTTGAATTGGATTAATTTACATTAAACTGTCCTGATTACTTTTAAATCTACATGGAAAGAAAAGTTTAATCACTCTTACTATTTAATTACATATTTCGTAATCACGTTTGTGGTGTATTTATTTCATGAAAAACTTATAGATCAGTAGTAACAGCTCAATACACTCAGCCACATACATATACCTAAAAAACTAATACTTACAGTCCCAAATTTCTCATTAATACAAAATGTGAATTATGATTTAGTTATACATACAAAGAAATATCAAAAAAAAAGTTAAAAATTAAGTGGTTATGCTTTAATCACATGAATAATCTTCTATTTTCGGTATATGCTCAATTTATGATTATTCCTGTTAGTTTGGTTAAACCAGTGTTTCATTATACACCTCAAAAACGACCGAATGTATTACAAATTATGGGAATGGCGTGACAAGTAGCGTGTGAAAATCTGCGTAATCATATTATTCACGTTCCGGTAATAAGTCCTACGTGGTACTCGTTTAGTTTATCAAATGCTTGCATAATTCGCAGGATGCTTATCATCCGTAATTAAGATATTCAAGAGTTCTTCATCTATTATTCAAGTGATTAATAATCCTGTCAAAAGAGTTTTGAGTTTTCTCGAAGTTTGATGTAATTGCAGCTTCTTACGATCACTATTTTAATACGTTACGTGCAAAAATAAATGATTCTATCGCATTTCTGGTTTATAAAACGATAAAAAACGTATTGATAAATACCTTGAGCTATAACTTCACGACATTCGGTATATTGATAAAATGAATTAATTAAAAATTTTCATTTTTACTTTGATCACTTATCGAAAAAAACAACAGTTTCACTGACAATTTTACCGACGCAACGCGGCAGGATACAATGCGACAGCAAAATCCAGGGTAATTTATTATTATGCAGCTGCAACGACTAAACAAGCTGGTAATGCACGTCTGGGCGCTCACAGCCGCTTCATTAGCTCGCGCCGAAGTCTGTCGACACCGCGTAGCTCGTGTACGGTTGCGTCGGCCTCCCCGACGACCCGCGACAGACGATTACCCCCTCGCGCTCGTTCGGGCGCGTAAGCTGAACCTAATCGATTTAACCCCCGGCGTCAAGATCTTACGTGCTACGTGGCAGTCCTTCGTGCTCGAGGTGCTCGGGAAAGGGACGCTCGACCGTCTCTCCCGCACGCGTCGCCCTTTGACTTCGTTTGAAAAATAAACGAGAGCACGGGTTGGATTCGTCTTCACGGCCTGCTAGACAGATTCAAGGCTATTTAAAGACGCTCGGCGCTCGCCGATTTTTTTTTCTCCCGGGGCTTGAAAAAGGATTGTTTATAAATAAAGGCGGAATCTTTTTTCGAAGGCGAGAGAGCTATAAGCGGCCTCCGCCAGTAGTTTGTTGTGACGCGCCGTTTGTCTAGCATTAGAGGATCGCTAATGCATTGCAATGAATAAAGCGCGTTTCGCCATATTTTTCTCGAATCGCGCGGTGAAGAGTCAACAATAGTCGGGGGATAATATTTCGCAAACAACCGGGGGATACCAATTTTAAATTTTACAAAAATAACCGGGAGTTTTTTCAACGCCGAGGGGATGTATTACACTGCGCGGGGGACGGGGGAATGAAAACAAAGCTTTCGAAAGTGCGGACTTTTCGACCAACCAATTAACTGATCCCCGCGAATTAATTTAATTTACCGCCCTCCCGTCCCAAAAATACAATAAAATAACTTTCGCAGCGCAGCAGAACGAAATAATTAAACTCTCGGTCGTTTATATAATCATCAGATAATGCTACGCGCTCGTAAATTAATTTAATGCTCACTCATAACTTTTGGACTTTGTTAAAGCTTTATCCCCTCCTTCCAGCGCAGCCCAGCGAGCGTGTAATTCGTACGGCCCGCTATTGGTTATGTGAAACACTTCTGCCGACTTCTACGGGTCAAGAGTGTATTTGGGTATAACTGTATATCTAAGTACGTAATTTCGGAGTTCCTGAGTAACAGTGCGGAACTATTGAACGAAGGGGTTTTACAGTCGAACAATTTAAATTTTAATTTTTTTTTTAATCTGCTACTGCTGGTCAGACATACATACCAAAAATTACATATTAAAGAGTAAATGTAGCTTTATCACCAGCAAGTCGGGTTAAATCAGATTTTTATTTCAAAGAGTAGAAGATTATTTTTAAATTAATACATTCTGGTTATTTAAATCAGATATTACCAAGGAATTAAATTTGAACAGAGATTTTAATGTTTCATATTTATTCATTTTTACTTTTCCCGATATGGATAAAACTTTGGAGAATTACGCTGGACTTAATTTCTAGGCTGAAAAGTTAAGAATCTTAAAAAATGTTAACGGAACTGTCGCAAAATTTTTACATCCTAATGAATATTCTGGGTCACGCGCAACTTTTTCCATTCCCATCGTTCTGAACGGAGCGGACGCGGGACTTTCAAGACTTCCACGAGCAAAGGAAATAAAAAAAAGGCCGATAAACGACTTGATTGACTCGCTCTTTCCTCGCGGCGGGATGAGACCATCCGCCCCTCCTCCCGCCGCTTTGGCAGTTACCGCGCGAGTGGACGAGCGGCCGTTTCGCGACGAGATGGAGCAATCTCGACGCGAAGGCGTTCATGACGTTTATTGTTGTAAGAATATGGGCAATATGGCCGATAGCGAAAGGAGTGGCTGTAGGACCGGGGCTACTGCCATGAATAAATCAAGCATCGTAAAAGCCGCGTGTTTGTATTGCAGATCGTAGCTCCCGGCTTCCCCTCGACCGCCCGACCATAGCCGGCCTCGCTCCACTCGCGCCTTCCTCCACTCCGCCTATATACCCGCGCTGATCGTTCCGCTCCTCCAGCCCCCCTCAAGTCCACGAATCTCGTGTTTGTTCACTCGCCATTATTGCGCGCACTATCAGTCCGTTCGTGGAATCTGTCGTACCGGTTTTGACATATTCTTCATTTCTTCAAAATCCAAACAAATTTTCGAAAAAATCGCTCTTTATTGCCCTCGAAAATGGTGCAAAGTATGTCTGTTTTCAATTTCAAGTTATTACAATCAGAACTGTAAGAGAAAAATGGATTAAAAACCGTTACGTTTATGCGTATTTTTACAAATTTTTCAACATTTTTCAACCCATTTTTCTCTTACAGTTCTGAATGTAATGACTTGAAATTGAAAACAAACATTCTTTGTATCATTGTGAAGGACAATAAAGATAGATTTTTTCGAAAATTTGTTTTAATTTTGAAGAATATGCCGAAACCGGTACGGCAGATTTGTAATCATGGATTTTAGATTCCCTTACTGGATTTGACCCCTTGCATTCTCGAAATTCTGAGATATATACTACAGATATAAATGCAGCTGCAGCTGAGATTGATATTGTATATAAATGATGAAAAGTACGTTTGTAAGAAAAAAAGCTATTGCAGTTCCTTTCTTAAAATAAAATGATGGCCGGATGTTGTAAAGCTTATAAAGAAGCGGTTTGATTTGTCAATGACCAAATATTCGGTTCAATAGCGCCAAATTCAAAATATTTTGATATGAATTTTTGTATTTCAATTTGAATAATCAAACAATGTTAGGGAATTTAATTAAAAAAGAGCATGAAACTTTTATTGCGCGAAACGCGACGGATTTTGCTATAGTTGTATAAAAATGTGTAGATTAGATTCCGGAGCTTTTGGAATAATTAAGTTTTACCTCTTCCATCATGAATGAAAATATTAGCTTGTCGTTGTAGCGTGCAAGTTTACACGGTATACGAAAATAAGCATTTTGTAAAAGCTCTAAAAATCGATATCAATGTTTCAAAAATATTTGTCAGTTTTCGTTCGCGAGAATGGCACCCCCAACCCTCCCCAAAAAAAATCTCTATTCCATTTTTTATTTCAGTGGTACGGAGTAACTGAAAAATTAAAGTGTAGAAAAAAATCCAAAAGTTCGCCGGAGACTCTTTCAATTTAATATCCGCCCGTATAACATGAGCTGCGAGGCGTGATAAATAGTGCAGATAGCGTTTAAACTCGAGTGGCGAAAAAATTCACTCCGGTTTAAAGTAATTTGCACGCTCCACAGGACGAATGGCATCGAAAACCATCGCTTACACTTTTCCAAACTTCGGCCATCGGCGGGGCCGTGCGCACCGGGCGTGTAACGAATTTCTTCTCCATCCCCCCGCACCCTCGTTCGGCTATAAAACCTTCTCGCTCCTGCGCGCGTATTCGCTCCCACTCTATTTCTATTTTCCCGTGGTTTGTTTCTGTCCTTTAGCTATTTCATCAATAGTCTCCTTTCAATTAACACCAATATTTTGCATTTACTCAGAGGCATATGATAATCAAAATCTAACATTTCAAAATGTTACCTTATTATATTTTATTTTAGAGATAAGTATTATATTTTAAATAAATGAGTAGTCCTACTTTTTCTTTTAATTTAATAGCTGGATTTTACGTAGGCAAAGGAATGTTATGAGCTGTAAAATCTTCATTTACAGTTGCTTTATTATGCAGTACTTTTTCCTCTTCACCACATATCATGTACAAGAATATTTCTCGGCGCTTATGCCACTGCTGAATCAGAATAGTGAGCCACGCTAATCCGTCGAAATACTCACTCGCAGTTTCGCGAGAGCATGTATATTTGGGAAAATGGAAAACTAACGGGTGTAAGAGAGACAAATGTCAGCGTCAGACATTCGCTCCAGTGATTTACTCTTTCTCTTGCTATCATCACCTTTTTGTCCTCTTTATTTTTTATTACACGCTTCGTCAATTTTGTATGAAAACTGCGAAAATTCTGGGCAAAACTCGAGGCGAATCTTTGAAAGGTAGACAGCTAAACATTTTTTATATATCTATGATTACTCATTCAGAACTTCAAATACTAAAATTTATCAGAAAAATTATTTTAATAAATATGCAACAGCAATTTGATTGATTGTAGTTTGTTTTAATCTATTAAACAGTTAATCAGTAAATGAGGAAATTTTTCACTCAGCTTGTTGATACTGCTGTATAATATGAGGTAATGCATTTGGTAAGCTCAATAAACATTTGTATTCCAACTACAATAAATTAGTGATTTTAACCGTGAATGTGTGCAATTTCAGCTTGACAAATATGGATAAATGTTCAGTTATTAAACCATTTAGAAGATTAATTGATCAAGGGAAAGGGAGAATTCCAAAAATTAGCAGAATGTTTCGGTACTCGGAAATGCGTGATTTAATCAGAATTGCAGAATAGCCAAGAAACTATATTATTACTCCACTATCTCTATTAGAGAAGAAACTGCATCAACAGAAAGTTGAGATTATCCTTTGGAGAGCCGCTCGGCGCAGTAAATACACAGCGGCCGGAGGTATCTCGCTGCCGATAAACCAAAGTCTCGTCGGCCGGTATTTTCCATCGCATAATTCCGAAATACCCGAGCGACTCTCATCTTTCTCCCCCATTAACAAGCCAGATACGATGTAGCCCCGGACCAGTTATAGCCGAACATGAGAAATTAGCGTAGCGGAGCCGGGGGGTGGCCAGTGGGTGGTAGGCGATACCGTCCCCGGAATTTGATGCTCGTTTCGAGCTCGCGCAAAGATACACCCACTCGCGGCCCTCGCAAACATATTCGAAAGCCTGGGAATTCGCGCGCCGCGCTTACACACACGCACACCCACACACTGTTCGGCTAATAATACGAGCGGCGCGAGCGAGTAATTATCCCAAGACACGGGCCTCGAGTATAACGCAAGGCCGCGCGCTGTAAGGACGCGAGGCGCCCTCGCGACCAATCGAATTAACCTGTTCGCCATTACTTGGATTGCAGGTTGCGTTGGCGCGCAAGAACTGGGGAAAGGGGCGCTTCGTGTGTCGGAGGTCGCGGGGGCCGGGGGCCGGGTGTGCGATATTCTCATTGGGATAATGCACGGCAAAGTGGATGTTGCGTTGCCTCGGCGTGTTTCGGGGCGTGCACCTATCGATCTCGATCGCTCCGTCTCTCTCCGGCCGGCGGTTATCATGCGCGCGACGTGGCCCCGGCCGTGTGCATCGCGCGTACTCGGCCCGTCAACCCGCGGATGAAGGAGGAGCGCGCGCGCCGCCCGGAGTTCCTCCGGAGTTACGGCCCGGAGGAAAGAGACGACGAGAGAACTCGAGATAGAGAGGGCTAAGTAGACAGATAGGCAAACTGTTAGGGAGATTGATTGATTAACTGATTGATTGATCATGAGCTTGATGGCTGCTGGTTGAATTAAGGACATTGTGGTGGCGCTTCGGATGAAAGGAAGATAATCCACAGGCATGATGCTTTGCAGGCAAACTGTGGATGCAGCAAGATCAAGCAATAATGTTAATTTAATGTCAAGTAGGAGGGAGAAAAATATGTTCAAGACTAGTTCTGAAGAACATTGTTAAAAATATATTTATACGATCACAATCAAAAGCAGTACGATAAGCTTTATACCCGCGCATAAAAAATTAAATGAAGGAAGGTAGTAAAAGTATAAGTCGTAAAATTGTGAACTTGCATACGTTCGCGTTTTTAGAATTGTGCAGCACTTTTGTTTATATAGTGGTACGCGTAGTCCAAATGAGTCACCGACGAAATGGATAATGCGGATAGAGATTATATTATTGCTGAGGCAAAAAGCAGAGTGAGACAGAGAGGACAAGGAGAAGGAGAGAGCGAGAGGAAGAGAGAAATAAGCAAAGATGTAGGAAAGGAAGACAGATTGGTAAATCGATGTGGGGATGGTTACACAGATATATGGATAAACAGAGAACTGAAGCGAAAGCGCTGCAGGGTAGCTTGAAAAATAGGAAGAGATCAGAAGTTCGATGGCTGCGCAAGAAATATGAAAAATTCTCAGCAGAAGCAGAAAAGAGAGATCGCTGACGAATTGACGGGGCAGGGGGGGGGGGGTTGTATGTGAGTAAGCGATTTCGTTTATTAGTTGTTTCGCCCGAGATGAAATGTATCGTTTTACATTAACTTTGAGCCAGTACAATTTGACGGAAGAAATTTCAGAGGCTCGCAATTTGTATTCCCTCAAACGATCTATAATGAATTGTGCCACGCAAAGATTAATATGTCGTCCTCATTAGAGCTTTTTGTTTATTAGTCAGTAATAAAAGCACCGCAAAAATGTTATATGAAATCATTATGTGGCATTTAATGCGTTCATTGACTGCGTTTGACGAATACGAGCATTTCAGAAATTTAAACGCGTATTTATCGACTCATAATTTATTTCTCTCGATTTTAATACCAAAGACATTTATTGAAACGTAATTCACCGTGAAGCTGAAAAGATAATTATTTTTTGGTAGTTTTGACAGGCAAAAACGTGGAGCGCGTGCACTCGCGACATTAAAGTCAAGCAAATTTTTGGCCGATTGCATTATGAGAATGCAGCGGTAGCAAGTTACAGACGCGATTTCGCAATTATCCCGCGTATTATCGAGATTATATTCTTGATTTATCCGCACCACCACCTACGAGTCAGGATGTTCGCGCGCTTATGGTTTCTCATTATTTATTGCTCCTGCTCTGTAGGTGACTCCACACTGACTGTGTGCGCGCGCGCTCGCCGCACGAGGGTATGACCGATAAGCCTGAAATAATCCCCGATTGGTTTATTTACTTTTATGGTGACTTATTGCGTAAACAAGATAACGTTCGCGGGAATGTACGGAAAAGTTATTAGCGGGCGCATTCGGAAGGTAACATTTTACAGTTATAACAATAATTAACGCCATGTTAAACGTCAATATTTATGATTTGAGCATATTTTATAGGGCTCGCGTTATAAACGTAATAATTATTGTATTATTATCGAGAATTTTAATTAAAAGCGCGGACTGAAGTAAATTATAAATCGAAATGCGTTTGATGCATACATATACGTGTATTCATTTGTTAATGAATACGCGGAAATGATATTTATAATAACTTCAGGCGATTTTACTCATTAGAGTGATCAATTATTTTCCGTATCTTGAAATTAATGGTTCGATAATTATTATGTGAGAAAATTTATTTATTATTGATAGCTAATTAAACTCATGTTGTATATTATAAAAGACTTATATAATAACAAATTTCTGAACGGAGACGACACTCGATTTAATATATTTGATTAAATATACTTATAGTTATAATATTTATACAAATCACTTGTTTTAAAATATGAAAAAGTCCGAAAAATAAGTTTGTTAATTTATTTTGCGGCCTGAAAAACTTTTACTATGATGAAAGATGCTATATTCTAATTACCTAATACTCTTACTAGTAGATTTCAACTGTCATTAGTTTACATCTGATTATTAACGAGTATTTTTATTTCTAGTCAGTATTGCATTTGGAAAAATCGATTATCAAAATATTAATTACTGATTACAAAATTTTAAATTATTGATTTTATGTTGATTTAAACGTGATTCCAAAGTCATTTAAAAGTGATTTATGATTAAATATCATGGAATGAATAATAGTTGTGCACTAAGGCGAAGATTCAGTATAACTGCTTTATCTGAGCTTGATGTTTCATAATTTATCACTAAGAAAATTAATCTCTGTAATTTATTCAGACACTGAATGCTAATGAAGAGCAAAGTATTTACTCACATCACAATTGGACAACGCCAATTACAAATCTGCAAATACCACAGATTTTACACTCGACCTTCTCCCACCTACCTTTTTCATTCTGTTCCTTACGCGCGGATGCGCGCTCGTGCACGTGCAAGCACACCCGGTGGGACGGCTACCCGGGGACATCGCTTTCAATACATATTTCAAAGCGCCGGGCATAAAAGAGGTGGAAAGACGGGGGAAAAAAATGATATGGCGTTTCTCTGCCCCTCTCCGCTCGCAGCCCACATTCTGACCTTTTTTATATGCGCCGGCACGTAACTTGGGCGCACCGGCAGATAAAATTTTCAAAAGTCATCACGTCGCGTGATTTCTGCATCTGACATTCCCACGCACTCGCCCGTATAAGAATTCGCGGGAGGTCGTATGGCTTTACGGCCTCGTAAAAACGTCTACTTAGGCGCGCGCGCGCGCACACAAGAGGCTAATGTCGAGCGGCGATGACGTAGCGTCGGTGCACGTAGGAAGAAGTCGGCCAGCCGAGGAGGGAGCCTTCGGTTTCGAGAGGCAGGAAGCTATTATCGCGTTTGTTGCCGAGCGCGAGAAAGGCGAAAAAGACGAATCATCATCTAGAGGCGCGCGCGCTCCGGCACTTTGCATTGTCGACGCGACGACCTTTTTTTCTGCGTCTTGCATAATTGCATCAGTTTACGGCTTCACGGTGGATGCAAACATTTACTTTTCGCGCTACGTCGTAAGGAAGTTGTTTGGAAAAATTGCCGCTCGTTATTTTCCACGTTATCTTTATATCTCCAGAAACCTTTGTTGTTTGTACCTTCCGCGAATCAGGATAGTGATTAAATAGTGAATATTTTGCTTTATAGTACTTTTGCACGATCACTGTAGGTCAATATAATATTTACAGTTTTTCCGTTAGAATAATTTCTTGGCGACGTTCATGACTATCAATTGTTAACTTAAGCAGTGAAGGGTTTTACGTAACGATAAAATACGATAATAATTTTGTTTATTAATAAATATAATGAAAAAAATTGTATTCATGAGTAACACTAAAAGAATTGCAAAATAATTGCAAATGTTTTTCGAGTATTTGAAACAAT
Source organism: Eurytoma californica (assembly GCA_035586675.1). Classification (NCBI taxonomy): domain Eukaryota; kingdom Metazoa; phylum Arthropoda; class Insecta; order Hymenoptera; family Eurytomidae; genus Eurytoma; species Eurytoma californica. The sequence goes on along the minus strand of JAXIUT010000001.1, from coordinate 20,945,877 downwards.
AATTATATACAATTAGCAATTCAATTTAGAGAACAAGTATTTAATGCTGCACCACAATAAAAGAATGCAATGCATTTTATAAATACCTTGTTAGATATCGTATAGTTTTCTCGTATTCTCGGTTCGATGAAATGATTTTATGAGTAATTTTCGCAAATTTGAACATTGTTTGAATTTGAAAGAAAACTAAACAATTTCCAGCAGAGTTTAGTGCTATTACGTAGTAAATATTAATTACACAATTAAATTACAATTCAAAAGTAACAAACGGATATGATAATGACATTTTTTTACATGTGAACTTAAATAACAATATTATAAGCGATGATATCATTTTTAAAAAAGTGTTGCTGCTTTTACTAGATGCTCGAGAATGTATTTTATTAATGCTACAAAACTTTTCTTACGTTGTACATCTGTGGACTAAATAAAATTACACTAACACTTTAGTCGTAAGTATCTCGAGTATTTCAAGCGACAGAAAAACACTTAAAAGGAGATTCACGACAAACAATTTCAGACATGCAATTTCTTAAGGAACGTGAAAAGCGTCAAGTGTCACTTAACTTTTTCCGTATTTTTTATGATCGTATTCTACGTATACAAGGCAAAAATAAACTTAAACAAACGAAAGTATTCTATTAAATGTAACTCTAATTTATTATTTGCAGCACATTTTTACGTAAATTCTAAAAGCACCTTCTAAAAATACTTTAGTAATATTTCGTAATTGATCTAATAATTGCATTTAAAATCTAACATTTAAAATCTAAGCTTGAAATTATTTGTATTCATAAAGTACAAAAAAACGAATAGAAGTGACTTATAGTAAATAAAAATACATTGGGTTTCGAGAACGCGAATGCGAAGGACAGACGCAGAGGGAGGACTTTCGTTCCATCGATCGTGGAGCAGCGTGCCAGCAGCGGTGCATCGGCTGCAGCAGCAGCGACTCCTCGTGCGGTTAACGGGTTGCAGCGCTAATAGCGAGGCTTCGATTCACTTATCCTCTCCGGGTCTAACGGCGAACTTTTTCCGCGCAGCTCCATTTGAATCTCTTCCAAGCTCTTGCCCTCGGTCTCGGGGACAAACAAGTAAATTAAGAGCCACAGGAACAGAGTTATCGTCGTGAAGCACCAAAACGGCACGTGGGTGCCGTAAGACTCCTGCAGCACCTAAACCACGGAGAGAGAAGACACAACGTGAATGAGTGGAGGAGCAGAGCAGTGGACATGTGTAATGCAATCACGTTGATTGTTGCTGCTTTCACCGTCGGATGAAATCGACCGGCGAGCGACTCAACTCTTACTCTTTCAATGCGAACAAGTGCGCGCGATGAGAGTGAGGGAGAGAGGGAGAGATAGAGAAAGCGGAGAATCGACCCATTACGTACAATGAGACAATAGAATAGACACCGTTACAATAAGGCATAATCGCCGAAACATTCGCTTTGAGATGTCTTAACTATAGGCTCGTTTAATCAAGTTATTTGAAGAGTGAATCGGCATATTTTCTAGTTCTTTATGGGATTTAAATGAATGGAAATTTATGACACGATGGTATTATGTAAAACGGTGGATGTAATAAATTATGACGCCCTAGGCTTTTAAAAAATGATTGGCAAATAAAAAATAGATTACGTTTTTATATTACCTGATAAACTTTTACTACTAAAAGGCTTCCCACAGCATAGAACACGGAACAGTAGAGAGCTGCAGGAACCTTAACATCCATTGGAAAGACTTCGCTGATGTAACTCAGTGGCAATGGATTCAGGGCTATCCCATAAGCCAGGGCATACGTCATGATGAACACAGTGGGTACCCATTTGGTGCTGGATACGTCCATTCCCCAAGATTTTAATGTGAAGAAGCTCGCTATTATAGCTAAACTGATCGCAGTTGCTGGTGCTGCCAATAGCAATAAAGTTCTTTTGCCGGTGCGTTTGACAAGGACTACGCAAGCCAAACCTGCCAGAACTATCGTCAGACCGGAACCTATGACGCTAACGTCTGTGGATACACCGAAACCAGCTTCTTCGAAGGTGTACGACTGGTAGGCAAGGATGGGCGCTGCTCCGGAGAATATCATGGCACTCATCAAAATACCAGTTATTCCAAAAGCTTTTCGACTCTCGATTCTGGTCACTGATTCAACTAATGAACGCCAGAATGAGATTCTTCCCGATTCTTCGCTGGCGACTATTCTTTTGATCTCCTCCAATTCTTCCTCTACGTCCTCACGACCTAGAGACCATTTAAGTACTCGTTCAGCCTTTCCAATTCTATTCTTCTTCGCAAGGAACACCGCGCTCTTTGGTAACCACATGAAGCTCATAAGGAACATCAACGGTATTATCATGGCTATTAACGACATGGTCAAACGAGATGTCCACAATCCTACAGCGTAAATCAGCAGCATTCCAATGTTGATCCAGACCGCGAGGGAAGCACTTAAGGGTCCTCTGGTCTGTTTCGTGCTGATTTCACCAAGGTACATTGGTGTGACACAGTAGGTAACTCCAGTTCCAATGCCAGCCAGCAGGCGTCCAACATAAAAGGCCGTGTAATCCTGGGCGCAGGCGAAAATGATCCAGCTGCTGATCTTGGGTAAAGCAGCTATCAACATCGTCCATTTCCTGCCGACCCGGTCCATGAGGAGCAACGGAATGACCGAACCAACGCCTACGCCCACGTACATCAAGTTGATGATCCATGCTCCCTGAGCGGAAGTTACGCGAACCACCGGATCCTCATGCTCCAATTTCGGAATCATCGGGGTACTCCAGCCCTCGTGAAAGCCACTGTCGATGATCAGAAGATTACCTAAAGAGCCCATGTTTCAACAGGCACGGGTAAGATAGAGAGACACTTGTGTAGGTAGATAGAAAATCAAAGTTCGATCAGAGCGTGTTAGCTGAAAGACCTTAAAGCGAGAACGAGCACGCATTGGCAGACTCGCTCCTTTAGATTTGATGGGTCTCTTTTGATTAGTAATAGCTTTAGAGTGATTGCTTGGAAAGCCGGGTTAGTTGCGGGATTAGTATTGATTAATAATGTATTGAAACGATTCTGCAACGCTGAGGGCGTTAGCGAATAATCTCATATAACAGCAAACTACAATTCGTTAAATTTAAATTTAGCTAAAATAAAATAAAATTATAAAGCGGTAATTATTGCTTTTGAAATAAATTGCAAACTGCAAAACAAGCAATTAGTATGATGTAAATAATTAGCAAAACAATAATGCGAGTAAATAAAAAAATATTACAAAACAGTTTTAAAAAGAAAAACGAAAAACGAAAATATAAAAAAATAATAAAAATAATAATTGACAGTTATAATTTGTTATAAGTTTCTCTTATCCACGAATAAGATGCGATACGATGATAACGGACGATGTGAGAAGAAACGTACGTATGAAGTTTGTCGTCGATCGTAATATAATTCAAGTCTAATCGATTTTCGCGATAGGTACTTCCTTGTGGAAAACGGTCAAAGTCGTTTACTTTTACGGTTACACCCGATCGTTCTCAATGCTGTTTCTTGCTGTCGCGGACTTTTCGACTTTTCGAATTTCGTGAATCTCCTCGAGTACAATTCCGCGCAAATGAAATTTACTCGCACTTCCTGTTTTGCCTCTTTTTCTAAACGCATTTGAGCGTAAGCACATTGGGTATACTCACATACGACGCCGATCATAATTTGACGTAAAAGTGAGAAATCCATTTTCGATTGGCGTACTTCTTTTTTCTCGTTTTATTCATACGTGTGTGCTTTAAATTGATGGTTTCTGGGAAAACAAAATAAAATTCAACTTAGAATAAATTATGTTAAAAAGAAATTGAACGCGACGGATATTTCACATTTCTGTTTAAAATTTGGAAAAAAATGAATCATTTGTTCTAAACTGAAATTGAAAAGCAAAATTTATTTGTATAAAGTCAATCATTTTTAATAATGAATATTGAAATATAAAGTTCTAAATTCCGCTGAAAGAATACATAGATTAAATGTTTTTCATTAAATGTATTCATGTCAATTAAAAAGTTTATAGTTGATCCTGTTTTATTTGGCCTCATTGAAGTCAGAAAATACCGGATATTGCGCAATCGCGCCTGATAAAATCAGAGATCGAGCTAATCGATATTAGTAATTTTTTATGAGACTAAAATTTCCGACGCTTGCCTTTCTGTAAACGGTTTGTTGGCCTTTTAAGTGTACACCTCCATAATTACTGATTTGTTTATGCAAGCATATGCAAAGTAGAACATGTAATAAATTTAAATTGCGGTATTTAGTCATACAATTAACTGTTCAACGAAAATTGTCTGTATTTGACTTTTATAAAATCATTTAATAAAATTTAAAAAAATTGATGTTCTAGTAACAAACACGCAATTGTTGTTATAATATAAATTAGCAACATAGTTTCAATAATTTATCATTTGCTTGACTGGTCCATATATACGGTATCGATCAATAGAGCATCGATGCAGAGAGCCACATCGAATGATTTTCTCAAAATATAAAATCATCCAAGAATTACAAGCTACTTTCCCACATGCGTTTGAAAATACGTTAATGCACCGACTAATTCCTCGCTGGGACTACGCTGGCACCACTCGGTGATGCGCTCGCTCATGCACAACCGGGGCATGGAGAGCGATGCCTTTAATTGGACGCGAATGCGCTCGCTAATGATTCCATTATATGACGCTCGCGGAAATCCGATTCGGCGCGATGCCGAGGAGCGGCTCGAATATCTCTACTCGAATAGCTCCATAGTGCGTGCAATTAATCAGGAGGCGCTCTGGAAAGGGGCAAGGCGGCATCGCGACAATCGGTCAGATTGCCGGCGAAGGACATAAATGTCGCCTCACTGTCTGGAGATAGCAAAGACGATGAGGTGGGGGGAGGCCGGGGTGGTAGAGTGCGGATGGAGAGAGGGGAGGGGGGTAGGCAACGTTGACTCAAGTCTGGGCGAAGCGTCCCTCGTAACCCTGTCGCTCTGGCAAGGCATGACACTGCCGCGCCGCCGGGGCTGCTAAGTGCACCCCGGAGCCGCCGCAGGCTGCGTACGCACCCGATATATAGCGCACGCGTCGCACATCGCCGACTTGCTCGCCCTCCTCCTCTTCCGTCGTTGCGTCCTCCTCCTCCTCCTCCTACTCCTCTGCGGGAGATATGTGGCTTGGAATCTGGTTAGGAGATATCCGCCCGGCTCTCGAGGCTTAGCGCGAAGATATGTACACGGGGCCAGGAAGCGGGGGGAGGGGAAATAGCGAGTCGCATTCGTAACTCGAAGAGCGTCTCCGTCTGCACCTTGGCCAGGATCGCTGAACGCGTTTCTGCTCCGTTCGTTTTCAATTGGCTCCCTTTAACGACGTGCATCAATTAATTAGCGAATTTTCCATCACTTAATTAAAACCAACCTCTGCAGCGAAACTTGAAACTAATGTGGAGTTCTTTAATTTACGGATTTATTCCTAAAGTATTAATGCATAAATTAAAATAACAATGAAAAATATCATGAAAATTTTCAATTGTTAACTCCTTGATTCACGTGCCATTTATAAGATAATTCTTTCAGCAGCATAATTATTATTCGGGAGCAATTGTTGCGCTTATAGCTTTTGCTTCGGATTTTGCTAAGTAATTTTGTATAAGTGGACGTTCATCGAGGAAACAATAAAAATGATAAAATATACATCGAGATTAAAATTTACTTTAAATGTTCCAAAGACTGAATGAACATCAAGCTATGAATTGAATCATAAATCAGTAGTAATTATTCAACGTTTTTGCGTCACTCTATATTTAAATTTAAAATATTCATGTACGTAAATTGGAAACATAAAAATTACGCTCACTTAGATAACACTTTATCATGAGCTACAAACGAAAACAAATAATAAAAATTATAGCTAAATAAAATGAAAAAGAAAATTTATTTTAGTGAAAAATCTGAATTTGATATAACTGCTTTCTCGATTGTTCATTTTAGCCGACAAAAAGTAAAAGAAAGATCAACAACGCACTTAATCGCAATCGCGTCCGCGGCTCAGACCGGGAAGGGTGGTTTTCCAATTTGTGATATATGACGTTCGGCGTAAGCTGACAAGAAATCAATAAACTCTCGGGATGCCGGAACAAAGAAGCAAAATGACCTCAGCATAGGCGGAACGCACCAGCGAAATAATCCGTTCCTCTTTCCTTTTTCACCCCCCCCCCCCTCCTCGCTCTCCTCCCTCTCCTATTTTTTATCCGGTAAGCGGGACTTTGGTACACAAAAGTATAAACATCCCCGCGGACCGGGGCGATGATCGATCGAACGGAGCCGATGCACCGGCGCCCATTGTTCTTCTGGTGCGAAGCGCGCGCTCGCGGCCAGCTTTTCTGTAAAACGCGGAAGTCGATTGGTTTTTCCCTCCGCCCCCTCGCGAGTCCGATCGTTTGCCTCTCGCTTTTGGGCTATTCTTCCGTTGAGCGCGCCCCAGTCCCGCCGAAACAAATGTTTGACCGTAAGGGGAGGCTCGTGGCACGACCAGTTAGCCGGAAAACGCTTCGGGCACGCGACACATGCTCGAGGACCGTGAGGGGGGACTCGCGTCGGCGCGGCTGCCCTATTGTTTGCCGCGACGTTTCGCGGCGGAATGCCTTGATTGTGGACCGGATGTTCTCGCTGCTCGCTCTTGCGAGACCTTACTTACTCTTGGTTACTACTTAATTTAGGCCTGTTAGGGTTCTACGCGTTTACGGCGATTTCGTTTTTCAGCAACGTGATTGGGTAGCACGAAAGTGGTTCAGATTGTGAGCTTCTCTGTTACAAACAACATTTTCAACAAGCTTAAAATGAAAATTGTAAAAGTAATTTGATAACATCTAAAAAATTCTTTCAATTTTGCACAAATTTAATTTCTTCAATAAATTGTAACCGGAAAAAAGTATTTTTTGTTCCAAAGAGGTATTAAATTATAATTAAAAGCTCAACGCGCGCAATACTTTTTTTCTTATGAACTGAATAAATATTTGTTTAGCAAGCTGGAAATATTATTTAATAATTAAATAGTGATCAAAATTATATCTGGCTTTTCGTACGTGTTATCGAGTCCCTACAGGTTTTACTAATTTAATAAAATTTAATGAAAACAAAAAAGAATTACCGCAGGAAAATTATTTAATCTTTTATAATTTTATTTTACAGCAGTTTTTTAAATATTAAAAAGTTAAAATATTAAAAGTTTCAAACAGAAAAATATTGTTTTTATGTAATTTGTGTTAGAAATAAAATTTTTGTTTATTGGACGACTTTTTTCGAAACTGAATCAGTTGACTAGCTGTCCTACATTCTGCCCTGTGCCCCTCGCAGTTTCATTACAGATTTTTTTTCTAAACAAATTTTCAAATTCTTAACTATCAGTAAACTTATTTAACATCCCTTTTGACTTTGTGATTTTTCAGTCTATAAACGCGAGAATATTAGGGTATGAAGAGAGGGAAAAGAGAGAGCGCGAGAGAGAGGCAGAGAGAGCGTTACGAGGCGATTTGCCGGTGCTCGACAAAGCGTATTTAATTAGCGTGAGCGAGGGAGAGCCGCCTATAAATGGAATTTCGTCGCGTTACCACGATTTTGCCAGGTGTGAGAACACACATATGTACGTACGCACACAAATGCAGCAAAATTTCTCAATAAAGTTACGACGTAATGTAATTTAAAATTTCTGTGATGATTAAAATGCTATAACATTATTGCGTTTGTAGAATATTGTCTCTAAGTGCTACTATAACGTAAAAGTATTTTTGGAGATAATTTTTTTTCATTTACACTAAAGGCGCGTTTCGTCCTAGGTCAGCCTACTGGACTCAATAGTAAGGCGTGCACATTGATCCTGTCGATTTTATTTTAAATAATTATTACAAGTTTACTGTCTTCAAGACGCCATGAATTTCCTTGTGACGTCAGATCCTTCTTCAGGCTCGATTGGGCACGACTGACGCATTGAAGTACGGCGTACTTATCACGCGGATTGTTTATGAAATAATTATACCCCGGTTCAAGAGCTTAGTCCGGAATCCTGTTTTCGATGCCTTGTATTGGCTACTTTATTCTGATATGAGGAAACTATCTAGCTATTTTTATATTTGATCAGAATTTTGGAGTAGCTTATTTGTTTACATAATATCAATGAAATACATAAATTCATGATCTTATAATTATGGAATAAACTATAAAAATTCTAATACAAAAGAGAAACATTTATCTTCACGTTCTAAGGAGCTAATACCTATCAACTTCTATCATAGTTAAAGAATTATTTTTTTTTCTGCGCATTACGTTCCATTGCAACGGAAGAGTGAATAATCAGATAGTATAATTGAGTTGTATATGAAATTAAAAGCGCATTAATGTTATACTCGATCCTAATGACGTATGGTGCAATCTTTACTATTTATAAACTAAAACACGATTCTGCGGAATGTGAAAGATAAATGCACTTGTGAACGGTTTAACCAGCCGTTCAGTAAGAATTCGAGAGCAGAAAGGTCAGTAGCAACGACTGTTCAAGGCCAGGGAAACTGGATTTGCCAAAAATCGAAGAACACGATTCAAACGCGATTCCTTGTTTTCTATTTCTTCTTCTGAGAATGTTTGTATAGCTTTTTGCGATATTTTTATTAAAAGATATTTTTAGTATTCAATCGTGAGAGATTAGCTGGTTTTAATATAGTTTATTAATATAGTGATGTGTGAACGGTTGAAAGAAACACTATTTATTATCCCCTTTTAAATAATTTATAAGTGGAAGTGAAGACATCAGAAGGTAAAAAATAATAAAAACTTCAAATTTCAAAATATTTTAATAAAAGGTATATCTTCAAAACGTAATTATTGCACATTAATTATTCTTTATTGAAAAATGAAAAAATCATTTTATTCTTTCATACAGATTTTTAAAGCAGCCTATATTCTAACCATTAAGTAGATCTTAATCCATTTTAAATTTGAATTCCATGGTCATTTTCTTCACAGGCTTTATTTACGTAATTTAGCGCGTTATTTACGTAATAAATTTTTATCGTCGCTACTACTTTTTTTTAGCTTCTTTTTAATTATTATTTCAATTACTGCAGTTTATTCAAATATTTTTATGAAAAAAATTTAAAATAAAGTGGAAATTGTACTTTTTGGCAGTTTCCATAAAATAATAAAATAAAATAACAATAAATAACATAACAATAAAAAAAAATAATATTATATAGTGTTATGGAAAAAAAGGCGGACCGGCGCGCTCACGATGAGAAACGAACCCGGGATACATAATTTGAAAAAATATCAGGAGTCTGAGCAACAAACATTTGATCTTGGTCAAGCAATTTACCTGTTAAATATACATCACCCGGATATCTGTTGTTTTTAACGTCCTAATCTCAAAATAGACAAATCAGGCAAGGAGTGGTATACAGATATTGCGTCTGTTAAATTAACAGGCGTTATCTGTTGAAATCGACAGATGAAAAAAACCGACCGGCGAAACCGAGCAACAAATGGCGTACCGGTTTTGAACCGTGTAATATTAATTTAATATAAGCTCATTTTATTGCTTAAATAATTGCTTTGTAGATGAATACTTACAGCACACAGATAAAAAGAAATATTTGAGCCAAATCCTTGTGACTTGACAGTTAAAAAACAAAATTAAAATTATTAAAAATTGATTGACATTACAAATAAATAAGCAAAACTTAACGGTGGCCTCGAAGTTTTAATGATCATAAAAACATTAACAGTGTTTGCAATACTTAGGTATTTAAAATTGTTTAATACGAAAAAATAACTATTGCTTCGATATATGAGTTAAACGTTTAATAAAATATTGATAAGCGATGAAAAATGCATATGTTAGCTTACATCGTCATATTTTTAATAATTTCAATTTCGTGTCTTTACTATTAAGTCACAGGGATTTGGAACGAATATTTCTTTTTATCTGCGTATAAAGTAAATTATTGTCGTATCGCCTTTTTATTAAATTTCTTAGGTTTTGTTAAACGTTACTCACCTATCAATCATTCTATTGTTTATCGGTAATTGTAGGTAAAATGACTCTTTAAGGAATAAAATTACCTTACGTATATTGAAAACCGAGGTTAAATAAAAATAAATCAGTAGTTTATAATTCAGAGTGCCATCATCAGACAACTAATCAACAATATAACTTATACTGATTAATGAATAATGTAAAATTCTATCAAAGTATCAAAATTTCCATTCACGTATAAAAACTAAATCCCACTTCATAAAACACCCAACTCACCAACACTTTACGTGCATCCACGGAGAAAACAACAATCCCACGCGAAACGTCACAATCACGAGTTAGTTAAATCGTCGCAGAAGGAACATACTGTTGACTACAGGAGCGCGGACAATTAGCGGCGGCTTTCGTAGCGCGCGGCATTGATGCACTGTCGACGTTCGGCACCTCCGCTACCGATCCCCAGCATCCTGATAGTGCGACGCGCTCTCGACTGTCGGCGAACGGTGCGGCGTCGTAGTTAGAAGTGCGCGCCGGCACAGACGGACGAACAGCGTTCATAACGAGAAAGATGCTTGACCGCAGTCCCCGCTAGTCTCGTGTGCTCCCCACCAACCGCTCGGACCGTGAAAGAACGGCGCGGACACGGTCTTTAGCATTTTCTGTCTTTTTCCGCATACGTACCGGTGTAGTACTCCGCTGGATAGTCGCTTTAATTGAGTTTCACGGAATTAATGGAATTTGATTTTTAACGACGATTACGAAGGAATCCATTGAATTCGAAATTAGTGTTGATTTGCTGATGCTATTTGTCCAACAATAGCTCATTCGTAGTTGATATTGTTTTCTAAAAATTTTGCGATAAAATAGTTCAATCATTCGTTTGCTTTTTAATTAAATGTAAATAAAGCAAATTACTTTTGCAATTAACTTAAAAATAATCAATTAAATTATTTTATCCATCTGAATTACGATTAAAGCCATTGAAAACTCTCCCAAGTTAAATCTCATTCTCATCGTTAATCAATTCAATCAAATGAATCCGTCTCGAAACTTCGAGCTGTATCATGGCCAAACGACGCTACGGTCTTAAAATTCAAAATTTCCACTTCAGTAAGCGGAGTGGAAGAAAGCGACAGCTTTTCTTAACTTCGCTGGACCATTTTACTCAATTTCAATTTGTCTCTTTCCGCGCTTCTCTCTCATCACTCCATCGGAGTTATTTTCCTTAAAGTTTATCCGGCTTCCTCGTCCGCCGCGGGATCGGAGGAGGCGACTCGGTTGGATTCTTTTATATACTTTGCTCTCTTTCGCGAACTTTTTTATAAATAAATGAAATTACGCGTCTGGTCCATAGTCGTACTTTGACCTATTGCGAAGTTTGCGTCAAGGTGTTGCCGATCGGAAAAGCTTTCCTCGGAACTTAACTTTATTGCGCTCGACAAAACATTCGGATTTTAGTGAGCAATAAACTCACTATGTTTTAATAGCCGCTGAAAATGTTTATTACATGATTTTCAATAAATCTGCAAAGCAATAACATTTTTCATATTTTTATTATTTCATCCAAATGTTGCGATGAGATTAATTTTATTGAGCAGAATTAATGTCGGAAATCTCGAGATAAATTATGTCAGTTGTATTTTAAATTGTAAATTGTATCATTGAGATAAACATTCGTACAGCGAAATTAACGAAATTCTTTACAGTTACTCGGTAATTCTGCAGTTCCATAATTTTGCGCTTACCCGCTAAACATTGCAGAGTAAATATCTTAAACAGTTTAATCCCACTAATGCCGGATCCAAGAAAAAGAAAAGTTGCATACTTTGCAGACTCATTGAAACTCCTTCCCTCCGGCCAAACTCCCATTCATTCCTTAAGTGTCCGATTATCGTTGCTCTCTTTCCCTCGCCGATATACGTATCATTCGATTATCCTCGAGCCGACCGCGTGAATTTTCCTCTTTATCCCTTTTTTATTCAGTCCCGCAGTCGTTCTTCTGCACTGCGGCCTTGCATTTATTGGGAAAATGCTCCTGGGAGTGGGAGAGGCGAGGTCTCGAAATGTAGCCCAGATAGCGAGCGAGCGAGAGAGAGAGAGAGAGAGAGAGAGAGGGAGACAGAAAGAGGGAGAGAGAGAGAACAGGGCCACGGTGGCTGCGGCGTCGGTCCCTAAAGTATATTTGCATTTGCATTTGGTAATTAAACTCCTTCCCAATTCCCGCGCAATATCGTCGCCATTTTGCCCCGGCCCCGCGACTACCGTCGCGACCGCCCGGTCTTATCGAAGTTCCACGGGAAGGTGTAGGCGTGTACACGGGGAGAGAAAGAGAAAGAGAGAGAGGGAGAGGAAGAACTGCGCCCGCGCGGCAATTCGTATCGCGGACGCCTCGTACCGCGGCGGCGAATTCCGCAAACGCTGGGCTTTGAATGCACCTCGCGATAATCCCTTTGTCATTCCGTTTGCCGTGATTAATGCCACTTTATTCTGCACCTCCTGTAAGCTATCGCTATAAATTACACCATAATGAAGGGATAAAGAAAAATTTCTCTTGGAGTTTCAGATGAATGGTAGTCTTTCACGTGTTACAGATAGTTTCTTCTATTATTGGTATTAATTAACAAAAATTGATCTCTCCTTCAATCTATTGATATAGTTACAACAGTGACGTAACTTGCTTGGATATGAGTCATTGCATTCACAAATAATTAAACACGAAGAATCGGATTTCTCTGCGTAATTGCGATTCACTGACTCTAGGCGGGCGTTAATTAATTTGCTTTTAAAATCAGTGACAACCCAATTGGTACGGTTTGGCGTGGAACTTTGCTTCACTTTGACGGAGGTGACATCTTGATCTTGCCGTGATTCCCGAAAAGCGGACGAGCGTAATAACGCGGCCCGTGTCGCGCGGTTAATGTCCGCTCGCATGTCACGGACAAAGTTCATTCTTACAAAGTGCATCGATTAATCACCTCGCGCCGTCGGATCTCGCCGCCCCTTTGACGTTAATTAAACGCGCATAAAACTAGTCGCGTTATACACACCGCGGCCCCCGGAGTTTTTCGGCAAGAAAAATGGCGCTCGTGCATTTTGCCCCGAGATTACCTTCGCCGTGTATTTAATAATGCGATGCGGTTTTTTATCGGCGCGCGCGACTAATTTATCATTCATACGCCCCGGATAAAAATGCATTATAACAGTTTTCCCTTTCACTTTCGCGCAAACTTTATAACGCGGCCTTGATTACGCGTTTTTCTTTTCTAACTACTCTATCGCAATGAGCAGATTTGGCATTTTTATTTATTTCCGAAAATTCACTGTTTGCTCAACCAAGCATGATTGGCAAATTTCATTGTTGGTACGTATGCAACGTGAATTTATTGTATCCTTTATTTTATTTTGATGAATTTATTTAATTTTCATTATTTAAATGCATTGAACCAAAGCGAGAGTTATGAGCTATTTCAAATTTTATTTTTTCATTAAGTTCAATAAAATCAATATATACGTTTAAATACAAACATAGTTCTTATTTTAAAACACTCGATATCAATTTAATTCTACTCCTTTTAAAAATATCCTGAATAAAGGTACGATGTTGTTTTGAATCTCTTATGATAGTAAATTTTAAAAGATTTGTTTAAATAATAATTTAACCAAAATGTTTATTCCGAGTTCTTAATATATTGGCTTACTTGGCGCACGCCCCGTAGACATCTAAATTCGTTTCTCGGCTTATCCCCTGACGATTAATCACTTTAGGGGCGCAGAAGCTTCGGTATTTAACGGTAATTAAACATCTATAACTGTATCCCGCCACCGGCGTCTCCTCCTTCTACCGGTAAAACTTTTGCGACCTGCAGCGACGCCGCTGACCGCCTCGTATATACGCGGTCAGTTCCCCCGGATCCCCGTCGGAATAAAGTCGGTATTCACGGGGAGGATATAGAGACACGCCCGCGATATTAAGCGCACATCGAACGCAAAGCGCGAGATGTGATCTGCAATGCTTTGCACCAATCTATGAAAATCTACTTTTTTTCTTACACCTCCTTATGGGTTCCTCGATAACTCACTTCTACGTGATATTGCTGTTTGTTTTTTTAATCACTAGAAAAATCTATCGCACTGTTTATTCTTTTTCGTACGCTTTTAATAAAATTCTCCAACATTCTTGATTATTGATTTTGATTAAAATATTGAATTTATAAAAAAAACATTTTGAATTTTGAATATCCATTGAAATGGATATTTAGTCATTACTCAATCAAATTGCTTCTTTAAATATTTCACAGTACCCTCTCATCGATTTCTTTTAATGCTAACGATGGATGATAAATATATGTCTTTCTTATTTAACTTCTTAATATTATACTTCTTCGCATTATTCATAATAGAAGCTAAATAGTAAACCGCAATTCAAATAAAACATGGACCATGCGTGGAATTTCGTAATAACGAATATAAGCAACAAAGAGCACAATCAACATATTTTTCAGTCGGAAAATTGATCCCATGTTCATGGGATCTCCCAAGAGCACATCAAGTTAGGGAAACGCGGAGATAGTAAAAGCGGCTACCGCTCGTCTTCGGCTTGTCCTCGCTCTGATTCATATTAGTGGACAGCGCTATTTTCTCGTTTAAGTCGCCGGAAACGCTGGTTATTACTCGTCTCGAGAAACGACCAGCGCTCGAGATCGCTTTGTCATCGAGTACGGGCGACTGTTTAAGCGGAAGGAGAGGCGGGAGCGTCGTCCCGATTATTTTTCGGCGATTCAACGGCGAGCGCGACGGATTAATGGAAGGCCGTGGTTGCCGTTATTATTTAATAAATCAGAGAGAGGGAGAAAGATTTCATAAAGGAGCCCCCGTTAATCTATCATCAAAAATGTTTTGTATTTCTGCTTCGCCCTATCGCAAGCGGATATGTCGATTTATTTATGCCATTCGTCTCTGCGAGTCGTTGTGAAATTATACGAGCGTTTAAATCGTTTATAACGGAACTCTTTAAATTGAATTCGAGAATTTTTTTAATGGGGTTTAATTTAAAGGTGGTATGCATAAAAATAGCACGGTAAAAATGTGAAGAAAAAGACTTTATTTCATACTAATCTGTATTTTCAATTTTTTTTCATAAAATTGCTTTAAGTTTATTCGAACACGTGTTTATTTGAAACGTAATTATTTATTGTGACTATTAAGCATGTAAGACTTACGAAATGTATTTATAATGAATCGAAATGATCAATTTAAAACTTTTTGCAAATCATTTTAAAAAGTATTCATTGAATTATGAATTATAAATCTCTTTAAAGCAGAGAAAATAAATATTTATTGAGAATATTTCAATGACTAGCGTAAAATATGCAATTTTAGATTGTGAAACTTCGAATGGATTTCTGCTTCTTGAAATTTCAACGCGATACGGGAAAAGGTGAAAAAGTGAAAAAATGTGAAAAGGAGTACATCGAATAAAAATTGTACATTCGAATCTCTCCGCTTTCATAATGTATTTTTTTATTTCCTTTACGCCTTGGAGAATTCGATTTATCCGCGAAAAAAGCCGTCCGTATGCGAGTTTAATATGTAATAATCGTTCGGTCTACCCGTCGCTACCCGAATGTATTCGCATTTTTCGCGTGCCGCTTCCAGACATGAAAAGTTGGTCGCGTGAGATCTTTCCGAATGTAAAAGCACTAGATCTGAGAGAAAACATCCCGATAAAATAACGGATAAAGCGGTAAAAAATTGTAGGGTTCATCTTCCCGGTAAACTTAGAAGGTGAAACCAGAAAAAGTCTATAAAAGTTAAGTGTGTGATGTAGAGGTACGTCTACATACGAGAAAATAGTATACTTTGCTTGAGATAAAAATTTCAGCTCACAAGGACGTGTTTACTTAGCAGAACTTTCAATAGACTCTGATTTAGACACATTATCATGAATTTAAAAATGGATTTAAAAATGTATTTAATCGTGTTTTTATTACAATGAAGATTTGATTTCAATTTTTTAGATATTAAATATAAACGTAGGCTATTATCTACAGGGAGGGATTTTGTTTACAGCTCTCCTTAACACTATCTGGGGGATGTATAAAAATAAATTTGCATACAAGTATTGATTTTACTGGCTTAAAATAAATTTTGCATAAATTCTTTTAGAAAAATATTTTTATCTAACGCTAAGGTTACGTAGTAAAAATGTTTTGCATAGTAAAAATCCATCAATTATATTAGATAATGCTTATCCTCTTCAGGCATTTATCCACATATGTGAACAATAATTTAATATAATTTGTTTATACTAACTTGCGTTATTAATTATCGAAAATTTCTGATTTTTTTAATGTGCCTATTCTATGTGTGCTAACTTCCATGGATGTCAACAAACTTTTTCTGATCAAAATATTGCTTTCATTCACAATATAGGAAAAATATATTAAAATTTTCGAATTTATTTTTTTGCATTCTTTAATCATAAGTCATTCCTAAGTTAAAAAAAATGTCATTATTTGTGCTGGTTCATCTCGTGTGCGTGAAGAGGTTAAAAGCTTTTTGAAGTGCTTTAAAAGGTAGCTCCAAGATTTTTAGCTTTAATATGAATTTTATACCAACAATTTTTTAAATTATTTTAGTTAATTTTTAATAAATTTCTTGCATTTCATTAATGATATCCAAGATATACTTTAAATTTGGAAATATTAAGAAAATTACTTTTATCGCAAGTTCTTCATTGTGTAATTTCTGATTCAGTAATAAATTTTTATAACAATTTCAAGATCATTTTTTTATGAAATGTTATTTTAAATTTACAATACTACCTTGCCTTGACTTTATAGAGTTCTACGTCAATAATCCAGTAATCCTCGTGATAAAAGTATGAGACTGTAATAACAAAAGTTATAAAATGTGATAAAGTAAAAAAACACCCCCGTGACTCATATACCGCTCTATCTCAGTTTTATTTAAGTTTGTTGTAAGATAGAAAATGTAATAAGTAAAAATAAAAACACTACACAAATAAATACAGCACACAAGTAAATTCAAGGTAGATGATACAATATGTAGTAAGATAGATCATTTTCAAAGAGAGTGTTTCACATCTCATAATATTATCTTCATAATTTTATGAATTTTGCGTTATTTACTAGAATTTTATCACATGTTATTTAAAAAGTAAGTATTCTGTGACACTGTCGACGAAGCGCATCTCCGGTTACAATATGTAGACATTTCGCTGTAAATCGTCTCCTTGTCGTATTCGAGGTACGCTTCGTCGGCACACCTGCCACACAAGCTCATTTACAAAGTTAACGTATTTTAAATTGTAATACTCATGCTACAAAAAGCTTCGGTTTGAAGCTTTTCTTGAAAAAAAGCGAATAAAAATGGGAACTCACCATCGTGGGAGTCGTAGAGGTAGATGATTTTTTTCCAGCCGTAGTGGCGCACCGTGTCGATGATGGCGTGATGGTAATCCGGGCGCATGCTTATGGCGTAGTCAACAAAGCCGGACGACGGCGTCAGTACCTGCGAACACACGAGCATTCCCCTTCCTGATAATCTCCATCCAGATTTTCCTCCTCGCTACGCCTGGTTAGCTCTAATCCGCCGCGACGGCGGTCGCGTCCGCGCAAGTGAATGCTAAACACCGCCTTTATGTGTGGGTGCGTGTTTATTGCAGCGCGCGCCCCGGCTCCCAGGGATAGATTAAGAAACTTTGCGCGCTCCTGGGCGGCGAGCCTCGGCCGCGAGCAAGAATGAGAACGCAAAACGCCGCAAGATAATTAGCCTTTGTGCGGGGTGGAAGAGCCGGGGGGATGCGGGGGAGGGCGTCGGTCGGAGAGAAAGAGTGGAAGGATTTCAGAAGTGAAGAGCCGGGGGATTACCCGGGCGATTTTCGCGGCGACATTGATGGGTTGTTTGGGAGGATTGTTTACCGGATTTGATTGATGGGGACCTTGCCCGCCCGCGATTATCGGAGACGAGCCGATTTTTTTCCATCCCGCCGTCACGTACGGGCGTTTAAAGAGGGAGGTATTTTTCATGCTTTTTGGATAATCTTGGATTGCCGGGGCTACATCGGTGCTCCCCTCGGATTCTTTATCTGCGGAATTGCCGGGGCTCGATATTGTCCCGGCTTTTTGAAGTTTCCATTAGTTCTAACGATCTTAAAGTTTGCTTCAAAAATTTCGAAATTAATGCAACGCCAGGGTCAGTGCGCGTCTTTTAATTTATGTAATTTCCGTCGAGTTTGCATGAATTGAGCCAACGCCAGCATCTCCGCCATAAAGTTCGGTGTGCGCGAGCGAGAAATGCAAATTTTAATGCTTCTTTAATGTATTTTAAAACATCATCAAAACGATTAAAATTTACATTCGCCTCGCTCCTCAGATCCAACTTTTTGCCTTTTTAATCATTTAATAACCGCGCGCGATGCTGCGGGCGAGAGCGAAATACGCCTTGTCTCGCGGAAAAACGATTTGACGCTCCGCGATAATATTTCACCGCAACCGGCACCTGCGTCCTATCTTAAATAATCAAATGAAACGTGCACTTGTTGTACGACTTGAACGGTAGAATTGCTATTTGCATTGTATGAGTAATCTGAATGCGCAATAGCAGACCATTAACCAACGACAATAAATTAGTTTTTTTATTACATTTTTAACGTGAATCTCGTTGGTTTTACCTTGGAGAATTAAAAAAAAAACGAAAGGTACAATTATTTCAGATGAATTGATTAAAAATTACTGCTATAATGCAAAATGAAGTCTCTAAGAGTAGTATGACAACGTAATAGCAGAAATTATCAGTTTAATGAATATCGCGAAAAAGTTTACTTCCTCGTTATTATTCAATTAGTTTAAAAAAATCGAAGCCTTTGTAATTGTTCAATAATTAAGTAAGTACAGTGGGTAAACATATTATGTCAGCAACAATTAAATTTATAACACGTTATTTGTTGTTTCAATCTTAAAATTCATTAAAACTAAAACTCATAATCCATTAAACGGAATTCTAGAAGATGGTTTTATTTATTTATCTACTGACAGTGTAATAATGTTACTAACTTATTTATTTCATAAACGTAATGTAAAATTTAATTAAGCTTTAAAGAGTATTCATGATACAGTTATGAAAATAATCAGCAGCATTCAAATTAGTTTCTAATATTATAGCATAAACTGACTCATTACCAAGGAATTATACTACGTAATAAATTGAAATTTCACGAGGAAAATTTGGTGACTGCTTTGATGGCTTTACTTTGTCCGACTAACTCAAAAATACGTCGTTTATCCTTGAAATAGTAAAACCTGTTAATAGTGTTGTTTATCTATGGCTTACCTTTTCCGGAAACCACGGTGTCACGAAGGGCATTTGAAAGGTGTTGCTGTACGAGTGCAGTGTGTCGAAGGAGTCGGGATTCACAGCGCCGACCATCGAGTAAACTCCGCTGGCGAAACGGTTGCATACTGCAACAAAAAGAGGCCCGAAAAACCTCGTTAATTCTCGCCCATTTAAACCCTGCCGTAATGAATGCGGGGTAATTTCATTCATAAAAAAAAAGTAGGGGCGAAAAGTACGTAAGACATGACTCCCGCCATAAAAGGAGAAATAAGGGCCGCGGTACAGGATGGAAGATGCGAGGCTAAAGTGCCTGGCAAATTAGCATGACAAAGACGGGGGGGCCTCGGCTACTCGGCCATACCGACGAGTAAATTGCATCTCCCAGGTATAACTTTTCCTTTTTATTTCGCCGGGCTCGCGGTTCTTTTCAGCGTCGCCCACACATAAGCCCCTCCACTCGGACCCGGAGACAATCTCCGCGTTCCCGCGGCCCGTAACATAAGCGAATAGTTATATCGCGCGGTGTGACTCGTTTCCACCGCTTTGCCTCTCTCGCGTGTGTGCGTCATTCTTCTCTTTTCCTCCATCCGTCCCTTCGTACTCTGGCCTTCCCCCCTCTGCATTTCCTCTTAACCGTCCTTCTTTTCCGTGTATTTTTTCGTTGCTCGCTTTAACTACGCTCGCTTCGTTTTATCCTTTTCTCTACTTTCGAGGAAAATACGCGCGTCGCGTAAACAACGAGCGAACGTCCCTGATGCCAGCGAGAGCGCCCCGCCTGTCTCCGCTGCTCGGCGAAGTGTCACGTGTCAACTGTGTACGCGCAACAGCGGGCTTTTCCCTGTTATGTTATATCCTTCATGAGCATCAATGCTAGACGTTTCTCCCTATATAGTTGGTATTTTTCAGATCTGCTTTTAAATGCTTTTGTAGAGGTAACTTTTTCGCGAAAACATTTGTTTAAATTTTCTTTTTCCTTCAGCATGCTTATTAAGTTGAGCGTAATACGTAATATTTTATGCAAATTATTTTTTTTCCACTATGCACATTAATCATAGGCAATTAGTTATGTATCATAAAATCTTAATAATTCGCTATTAATTACAAAGGAATGTACGTAATTATTTTAATAATTGACAGTTTGAAATGAAAATAAATTCAAGTGTAACGTTAAAATCGTTAATGAACCACGATTATTTTTTGTACTTGCAGGGAAAGTCATAATTTGCGATTACAGAATTTCACTTAAATGATAGTGAATAATATTTAGTTAATAATGAACACGCGTGTCCGAGAGGTTATTCCGTGCAATCACAAACCATTTTTAAATTATCTTTTTTGAGCATCAAATCTTGCAGCTCGTCTACTTTCTGAATGAATATGAATATTTATTGAAGGTTCTCTATTTACAGTGGGTATGTCATCCAATATTAACTCGTTTAAATTAAAACGTAATCAGACATTGATACATAACGTCATATTAACCAATACATTTATAGCCAGGTGGACTCTGAGTCTGTTGTTTTCCAATAATGAGGTATGATGCTTCCGTTTTGTACATGACAGCATTAAACCTGAATAGTTAGGTGCTGAAGATAGTTACTACTGCTAAACCATTTACACGATTACAGCAGATTATAAAAAATCATGTAATCGTTGAACAAATCGATTGAATTCTTGTAATCATTGCAATCACATGTCACTGAAAAAATTACTTCGATGCTTTTCATCGAAATAAGTTCCTCACAGTTTCAAAAATCCAATTTTTTCGACACCCTACAGCCGTAGAATAACTTACAAGCTGTAATTTAAAACTTATTAGAAAATCTTGATTTGTTTAAAAATCTGAATAATATCCTTGAAATTATACCTAATTAAAATAACTGATGAATTTGTATCGTATTTCTTTAATAATTGTTTTCACAAAATTTCAAAATATAAGAAAACAATTATAATCCACAAAATTCAGCAAGAAAAGCATTTAGACTATGTTAAGTAACCGTGATTGCTCGGTTTCTTCGCCGGCTCATTGAATTCCTTTTTTAATTCAACTAGCCTGACTGTATTTACGCCGCCGAGGCTTAATAATGGCGGACGAGTCTTAACTGACCCCTCGCGAGGCGTATAAAAACTGAATTAGGCGCGATTCAATTAAGCTCGTGAAACTCCTTAACAAAATCAGGCCGCTAAGAACGAAGCGGAGGGAGCGAAAGAGAGAGAGAAAGAGAGAGTGAGAGAGAAAGAGCGGGCGCGAAAGCTCGTCTACCCATCCCCTCGGAGACCGAACAGAGGCATTTCTCGCCTCGTTCCTCTCTTTCTCTTTTTCTCCCTATTCCCGCGCAAACTCTGGCAAACTAACGCAATAAACGTCTCGCGTCGGGGGTGCGGCGGAGGCCGGCGCAAAAGAGCGGGGCCCGCCTGAAAGTGGCGGTAACGTGTGATCGAGGCGGAGGCTTTTTACCAGCTTGACGCTCCGAATTAATAAACGGAGGTACCGAATGACGTAAAGTACTTCCACGCTTTCCCAAGGTGAGGTTACCGGGGTAATAAGACTGACGGCGCTAAAAATATTCCGGGTGCTTTGTTCTCATCGGAGGATTTGCGGCGTCATGAATTTTCGGCAAGTACGTCGAAATATTCGTGCGAGGCTGATAAGTTGCCTTGAGTTGCTCTTTCTTAGGGTATTAAGCAGCTAATGAAGAATATATACTTAACATATTTACGTTCGAGTGACGTTGAAGAGTAGAAGTTGCAGTAAGTTTAAACACAAATTTTTTAAATTCAATTTCTCATAAATTAATTAATTAATTACGTGCATAATTAATAAGATTTAATTACTTTTCTTTAGCAAATATTTGAAAATTAAATAAACAATTATTTTAAAAAGTATTTCAAAGTGTATTATTCACACTTTTTTCGTTCCACTCTAAGTAAAAAAATGTTAATAGCTAGTAAAAAAAAATTGAAACCGGTGGTCTTTATCGATTTTTCGCTACTTCTATTCGTGTAAAGTGTGTCAAAGTGCAATCAGTGTGAGTCAAAGTGCATTGGTAGCGGCAACACGCCGCAGCTGCAACGGTATTGCTAAAAAAAGAGGAAACATACCTTCGATGTAACATTTATACCTCTTTTATTTTGCAAAATTTTACACATCGCGGAATAATTTGCTTACACACGCGGGTTGGGCGCACACGCGTTAACGAATGCACGTGCGCGTAGCGTCTGTGCGCCGGCGGAGCCTATCGTTTCCCCGGTAGCCCCGATCCTATTTGATCTCGTCTCGCGGCGTGCAATAGCGAGACACCATTTGCCCGGCACGCGCGCTGCCTCAAAAATCCTCTTTCCTTCTAAAGGGGATTCCCGGCGCTGCCAATATCGTTTCGCCGCGGCCGCCGCATCCCGCCTCTCCTGGCCGAGACTCTATGCGGAGAGGAGAGAGCGCCGACTCGCAGCCACCCGCCGGATCTACGTGGAATCACGCGGAAAATTCAAATCCTGAAAGCTTTTTCTTTTAATGTTCATGGTTTTATTTCCCTACCTCGGCGGCGTAAAAAAGTCGCGCGGCGCGAAATGGCCGGGAAAATCAGTTTTGCGGTTAAAGCGCTTATTATGAAAATAGCGGTGCAGTCATGAAAAAATTATCCGAGGTTGCATAATGCACACAGCTCCGCGATAAGAATTTTTATTTGCATTTCAGATTTTCTGATACTTCAATAATTTCGCGGGATTCAAAGCTCTCCTGGCGCAATATTATTGCTTATCTACATTTAAATTTGATAAAAATGAAGTTATTTCTAACTAACCAACCAGTATCAGACTTTTTTTAATAATATGTTTTAATAATATATTTTAATTAGAATAAGCATTCTTGAAAATCATTCGTTTTTGCATTGCTTATTAAATACCTACTATCTATCTACTATCTACGTGATATAAATAATATAATAATCTAAACTTCAATTAGATCAGTTTTCACTTAAATTCAGTGTTTTTCACTCGTTTACATTATGAGAAAATATGAAAGTTTTCCAACAGTATAACTTGAGCTTCCACCTTCCTATCCGAAACCTTATTTATTCCTTCTCATTCACTTCGCACCGTAGCGAACGAAAAAAAGTAGCTCAATTGGTCCGCTTTCCGAGGGAGAAATTCATTCTTCATATTTTACAGCGCCTTCATGCAAATGCACTTTTGGCCCTCGGTGGATTCGCGGCAGCCTGCGCAGGCGGAAACTCATATACAGACGAGATAATCGACGCTACTCGCTCGTCTGCTGGAAAAGACGAGTAATGCGCCGGTGCAAAGGATAAGAGCCCCGCTTATTAACTCGTTTCACTTGATCATTAATTGAGACTCGCACGCCGACGCGCCGAGCGCGAAAATTACGCTCGTTCCCGTTTCGCTTCCCCCGCCCTCTCCATATCCAGCCCACAATTTTACCACCTTTTGTGTGTTGCGCCCGAGCACTCGCTTTTTTTTTCGACAACTCGAGCTTGTTAATATTCCACTATTAAGTGAAATTGTACTACACTCGGGCGCGCAATTTGGCTATTAAACTGTATTAAACGATGTGCCCCTCAGTCCCTTATGGTTCGATTATGAAATTCGAATATATTGAATGCATTAATTGAATCTGAAATCAAGAGAATAAATTAACGCGATAACGTTAAATACTTTCTTAGCAGTTTGATAATTTTTGTTAACAATTCACTGAGTGCAGTTATACCGCGAAGCACAAAAGAATCGTAATTTCATAAAACAATTCTTCGTTAACGACGACAGTGGCGCAACAAAAGACAAGTCATTCAGCCGAAACGTTTCGTAAATTTAAATAATCCAAAAGTTCTCGCACATCGCGCAATTATCCAGTCCTCCTTTGCCCTCATTACAAGCCCTCTGTGCTCTCATGTTTCCCTACTCCCCTTTAACGCGGTCTAATTATTCTTTTGCCCTTTCGGCGCGCGCGCGTCAGAAGTCGTTCTCCAGCTGGGAGCGTCATTGGGCAAAAGAGTCGACGCGTGTTCAGCACTCGTAATAACTCCCGTACAAAGGCGCCTCTGCTTTCGTTCGCACGCCGTCCCTCTCTCTCCTACTCGCCAGCTACCGCCAGCCGGTCAGTGCCGGGCAGGCCGGGCACCGGCCGGTCGGCCCTGTACATATAGTCCGTGGTATTTATCGCGAGTTCTCGCTCAGTACCTCTGGGGCGGCCGCGCGTTTATATTCATAAGCATAATGGGACCGACTGATGATGTATATACGCAAGTGTGCGCGCCGGCAGCGACCCCGGCAGACGGCTCGCGGATCTCTGTGTGCACGTATCCCTTTGGGCGTACCACCTCGTCATTATTAATCCTGCCCTCGCATTCCCCGCGACCGTGCCCGGGTATTCGCTGAAATTTATCGGAGGCGAGTGGAGTCAGGGGGGGGGGGGGGTCGTGGGCTGCTGCCGTCGACTTCTCGTCGCTGCCAATCTCCCGATTCTGTAACCTGCTCGCTATATCCTCTCCTCCACTTATAACGCATCCCGATTCGGCTTGCTTGTTTCTCGCTAGCCGCAAGCCTTTATTCGGGTCTGCAGTACAGAGCACCACCTTCTCTACGGTTATTCGCTGCAATATAACCCAACTCTTGATAACAAGGCTAGTTAGGTGTTTGGTATTTTTCGGGCAACCGCGAAATTTACCAGGAAATCCGGCATCTCTCATTAAGTAGAAGTGCGCTCTTGTCCACTATATACTGCTACAGCGGACTTTAATTAGTTTCATTAAAAATTTGAACAATTGTTTTCGGATCTATTAGTTGAACGATGTTAAAACTTTGTTCATTGAATTTAGCGCTATTATTATTTTTGTACAAGGTGTCGCAAAATATTATATTTCCAATTATCAAAATATAAAACGTTACATTATTAAAATAAACAAAGAAGAGAACTTTTCAATACAAATAACTTTGACCATCAGTAGCTTCACAAGAATTTTTATTTTCTGCTGTACACTTGTTTTTTTAATGCGGAAAAAATTACTACGAAAGGGGCACAAAAATTTTGGTTAGTTGGGTTTACCAAAAGTAAGATTACGCCATGCAATTTGTTGCTTACGCCAAACTATTGTTACTTAGGCCAAGCATTTGTTACTTAGGCCAAGCATTTGTTACTTAGGCCAACCACTTAATTTACTTGTGACCTTTTAATCAATTTTAATACTTACAGTAAACATTTTTTGTT
>JAXIUT010000001.1:20909506-20920158 GCA_035586675.1 Eurytoma californica | reverse complement strand
TTGTTACTTAGGCCAACCACTTAATTTACTTGTGACCTTTTAATCAATTTTAATACTTACAGTAAACATTTTTTGTTTGGTAGTCTTGTCGCCGATTTCTATTCTATTTTTTTACCTAGAAATGTTCTGTGCTTTAGTCTTTCGGCTATAAACTCGCTCAATCATATGTTCTATGCTCAATTATCACTAATACACGCTTAACGGTCTTTGCTCTGACACAAATATGGGCAAACACAAACATTGGACCATTTGCTTACTAGCCACACATCATCTCACACGTAAGCACATGCGTAGCCTCATTCGCATTGTCGTGCACGCAGGGGGCGCGGCCATGTAGAAAGTTCTCGAAATCTAGCTGGCTTTGCAGCTGTTGCGAGGTGGTAGGCTACGCTTGGCAACGCTTCGGCAAGTTGCCTTTATACAACCTATACGCGCAGTCTCCAAAAGCTCAAGTGCTGGTGGTAAGGGAAGTAAGGCGTTGTGGCAGATGGTCACGGAGTTATCGACTCTATATCGGCACTAACTAAACAAGTTATCGTCCCGTTATTATACCGGCCATGCACACTAACGTAAGCTCCCCCCTCTCTCTCTCTCTCTCTCTCTCTCTCTCTCCCTCTTTCGCTGCTCTAGAGGTGTACGCCCTTCCCCAATCCTCTATCTCTCTTCACTTGCTAGCCTTCGATGTGAAAGTACAAGCTAGCAGGGCTAGTTTCTGCTCGTGATGCTGCTCGCCTGCCTACATCGAACGGTATAGGTGAAGGTAGGGATGGCACTCCGTGCTAATGATGCCGCCGAAGTTTGCACAGTGTTGTAGACAGGCGTTATATCTCCGTAGCTATACAACAGTACAAGATAATAACCATACACAGGCGATATTGATCGCTGGAAGAGGCAGCAATAAAGCCGGAGACAAAGCACAAAGAAAGTACAAAACCAGTCATTCACCGTTAATCGTTGATAGACAAGAAGATAGATAGACAAGTATAGATAATAATTTGATTACTGACATTTATCTTCTTCAACCTTAAACCCTCTATGTTCAAAGGTTGCGTTATTTTTCAATTTTAACATTTATTGCCCGAATATAATTACTTTCTTGATCTTCTTTTCGATCTAATTATTGACTTTCCATTCCTTTTCATCCTTCATATTAATTTTTCTCCTTCCTTGGCGGCGGCGACCTTTGTCCGCTAATTTCACAAAAGACGATTTACGAATGAAGAAAGGGATCTTGCGCCTCTGCAAAGATAGAGACAAAATAGGAAGGTAAAAGCGATAGCAGGAAGGCTTATAAAAGAGGAAAGTAATAGAGCGAATACGAGAAAAGCTAAGTGCGCGCGCACGATAGAGTCGTTAGCTCGAGCGCTCACTACAAACTCTATTTTACTGAATTATTGATTACTCGGAGTAAATTTCTTCTTATTCTATCAATCGCTCCGTCTCTGCATTATCGGTATATTATAATTTTTTCGCAAACGTAATTTACGACTTTCTATAATCAATGACGATGTCGTTCTTTTTTTCAAATTAATTAAATTAAATAAATGAATATAATTACTGCAATTGTATAATGATGAAGTAACCCAGATAGACAGAAGATATCGAGCTAACGAACGGGAATGCGAGATAGACACTAAAAGAGAAGCAGCGAGACTGGAATATCGCACTTCGTACAAGTATGTTCACATTTAGCAAGAAGGAGAAACAACTAATTCCAACTAGTGTTCATGGGCCATTTAACTTGCGTTAGGTAACTTGTCCTATCACATACAATTCTGTTTGTTACATTCACACATGTGTATGTGCGTGACGTTGCAAAGATACATGTCGCAAAACATAGACACTTAGATTGTTTAGATTCAGCATTGCCATACAGAGAAGCACTAATTCGTTTAAATAGGTTGTTGCAAAACATTATTTATTATACGGAGTCACAAACCATTTTTAAATACGTGACTTTGCAATTACGTATTAATCAGTGTGAATTATAATAAAGAAAATGAAGACCCTGAACACTAAACACTAAATACTAAAATTGTAGTCAATAACCCCCTGGTTTATTATTTATTTACCTTTCGAATGTTGCTTTACATTTCGCTTTATTTCCTCCTGAATAAGAACGGATGTAATGTCCTAATTCAGATAATTTAGCTACAATGCGCTTTATTATATTTCCACATCCCTACCTTTTTATTAAACTCATTGTTTCCCCTCACAATATATTACTCCTGGCCGGATACCATGGCGTTAAGTTTGCATGTAGTTTATAGGAAATGTTCAAGGCTTATCAGTTTATCGACACAGGCCACCGAGCGGTTACGCCAAGTTCATAATGACCTAAGTTTCACCGATCGGCTGATTATCCCAATTACGTCTTGTGCTTTGTCAGAAATTCACGACCACGACCTATATTACTTTTACTAAAATCTTTTCTGTTTCTATTTTGTAATTTTAACTACTTTGAAATTAAAAATGCATTGAGAGTATCAGATAATGAATGTGTCAGAAGCACTGGCCAGTTCTTTTTTGAAATTGTTTTACTTCATTCAAATATTTATTTTAATTCGTTTTGCAGAAAGTTAAATATTTTAGAAAGCAGAAAATATTCCGCAAACAATTTACTCTTGCATATTCAGAAGTTGTAAGAAATAACTGTTTCTTTGTTATTCATTATATACATGAATGTTCTTATATTTCAGTTTACTTCATATTACACATTCCACCACAAAATTCTAGGAAATTTGCATTACATGTACTCAAGCTTCCCGCGAATCCACGCCCCGCGGTATAAGTGTATGAATTGTAAATAGCGGGAAATTCTTGGCGGGGATTGCGCAACCATTTATCTGGATGCAGTGAAGATTTCACTTTCGTCGCTTTTTTATAGTTCAGACGCATGCCTATGGGTCTGGGGGCTTCGCACTGCGAGGTACGTGATGGCGCAAAGACGAAGATGAAGACGAGCTGCGTGCGTCCCGCGGGGAATTTTTATACGGAACATACAGTCTCGGTGAAAAAGTCCCGAGCCATTACTCTTGCCCAAGTCCGCGATATAAGCGTCGGCCGTAGTAACATTCCTCGCCGTGCGTATTTTGTGCGCTCTTTTCCTTTCATCCGGGCTCTCTCTATTTTTCAATCCTTCCGCGACTATTTCATTGTTTTCTTACCATTTAATTTTTTTAAGGAACTAATTTTTTTTAAAATAAGGAGCCAGAGATGAGATTTTAAATCGATAACATTATATCACGTTAAAAAATAATTTCAAAACTACGTCGGTGAATCTTTTAATTCGTAGTTTTTTTGCATTCTTAAATCAAACTTGTATTGAAAATACATTAAAACAAAATTGAAAACTGCTTCGTTTTTCAAAAATTGATAGCAACTTTGTATGTTTTTAAATTTTTTTTTATGTATTTACATGGCAGATGTAAAATGAACAAAAATATTAAAAACAAATATGAAAAATAAATATGAAGTAATATAGAAGAATATGAACAAATAAGAGTATAAAAGTGTGCAAATCACGAAAATTGAAAAATATTCCAAATGGCAATTCGATGCCGTAAATATGATCTCTGAATTACTTTTGAAAACCGCCACTCTCTGAAAATACCAATTTATCACCGACAGGTGCTTTTTTTCGTCGGCAAATAGTTGAATAAATTCTTTTTTTCATTCAAATCTCTTGTCGATGACTCTGACAAGGCGCAGGAATCCGGCTTGACGCACGTTGATGGATTTGTCCGACGGATTTCAGCGAGCGACAGCACCGATGGAAATTTCGATCATTTATAAGTGATTCGACGCGCTATCCGCGGTTTCAATCTCGCACGCCGCCTAATAGAGAACATTATACACGTTTACTGTATCGCATAGTGCAGTATGTTGCTGAGGCCTGCCACGAGATCTTCCGCATCGTGTCTCCATTACTTTGATTGGCCGTATACCTATAATTAGTTCGCATATATTCTGATTTAAATTGCTCCTTATTATGAATTGGGTTAAAACAAAAACTTATTGCTCTTTAAATTTGAATAAGTGAAATTAAGTGAGTGCGTAAAGTTCCTGATACAAAAATTCTGTATATGTATTTCAGGGCTGTTATTTTAGGTCCATGTAGCCAGGCAATTTTATTTATTGGAACCTAGCCGTAAATGCCCGAATATGGAAAAGGGTATAGATATAAAAAATGCATAATCATGTAATAGCGGTATCATGGTCTTCAAAATATTTTCACCCATAGTACGTATACAAAGTATTGGATTTTCGCCTACGGGGTATCTGATGCTAAATAAATAGTGACATTCTTATCTTTTAATGGCAAATCGATGCTCAGAAGTGTTTGATTTTTCATTTACCGATTGAGCCTCTACTACTTGGACCTTTACGCAAAAAAATCATTATCCCTCGACAGTCGTCAATAATGACGGCCATTTTTCGACTTTCCGGAAGCGCTGCTGAAAAATTTTAAATCCAACGCAACGGCAGCATCGACCTTTCGCTCTTTCAGCGGGAGAAACCGGGTCGATCCGAGATTCACGAGCCCGAGCGTGAGCTTGCGCACGGGCTCGCTGACGTCGTGCAACGTTAACGAGCGGGGCGCACTTGCCAAATGTTGTCAAGCCGAGCCGAGCGAGCAACTTTCCCCGAGGAAAATTAAAGCGCATCGTTAGGCGAGCGGCTGTGCAACGAAGACGAACAGCGCGGGGGGAAGGAGAGACAGCGAGACGAGAGCAGTAGGCACCGGTACGAGCAGAATTAAAAAAGAGGATGCGCGACGAGAATGACGTGAGGCGCGCTCTTTTGACGTAAACAAATTATTGACATCATTTTAATTGATCGACCTCGACTATTTGACAAATTAATCGCTCGGTCACTGGAATAAATGCGAATAAATTATTTTTCTTAAATAATAAATAAAATTGGTATGTTCTCCAATATTCCCTTGCATTTTCAAAGCATAGTAAACAAAGGCTTTACGGTTTTTCTTAGAAGTGAAAGATTATACTGCAGAAAATAAACTGCATCTTCGGTAGAAGAACAGAGTACATTAAAGCTAAAATTAGTTAATAAAGGAAGAAACTTAAATCTTTTGAACATATATCACTTAGAATATGATTCCTTGATGAAATAGTTATTTACTTACTTATTCGAGGATTATTTGGGCATCGTACGATGATTTTGCAAATAACATAATGTCACGATGAATGAAAAAATAAATCGATCGAAAGTGAGTTTGAAAAATCATTCTGAAATGGGAGAAATTATAAAGAAGATAAGCTTGAGGCATAAATGGGGGTAGGTATAAAAAAGTAGATGGAGAAAAGTGAGAATGACCGGGGAGGACTAAAGGACCTCCACTAACCCGCTATGATAATAAAGATGACGCAGATAATAATGCTCTAGCGCCGAAGGAGTACGGGCAGAAACGAGAGAAAGAGCCGCTAAAATAAAGAGGTGAAGATTGCCAAGTTTCATTCATCAGCGTAAAAAAACTTCTGAAAGTGGGAGAGCCGCGCCGCTGGCTACCGCAAACGGCGGGTATAAGGGGGTAAGTCGCGCGCCGTCGTAAACACCGAGGAAAAGAGTGAGAGAGGAATTAATTACCCCGCGCCTTGTCCCGCGGCTTATATAACGCGCAGACTTATCGCCCAAGACAAATGGTCCCGGCCTTTAAACCCGCGTGGATCGCCCCGGCGCCGGACGTGACGGGCATCGCGCGCGCGACCTCCGCTGCTCCCCCCGTTTTAAGCTTACCGTACGTATGCTTACCTCCTTGTGTACTCTGCCCTTCACTTTTCCTGCGCCGGACACTTTTCTTTTCTCCGCCGTGTCTCCCACTTTTCAGGCTCGAAAAAATTCACCCCTACGCTCGGTTTTTAACCGGCACCTTTTAGCGCTCCCTTTGCCACGCGCTTTCTAAATTTCATGCCTATTTGCATAATTATTACTGTCGAGGTGATAAGAAAACTTAATATCTCTGCGAAACTTTTTTTTAATGTTTGATTTATATGTTTGTTTATTAAAAGAAAACGCACGTGTTTGATGTATAATCTGCATTTCAAATATTACACTTGATAATTGAACGACACGTTGGAAGTTCAATTCAAAAAAAGCTCTGCACGCTCTCCAAATAAAAAAATCGCTACTTCAGAAATGGATAAATTATGCACCGTGAAAAATCAACAGCGGAATGTCCACTTCTGTCCATCTCTTCCTCTGTTCACTATCTTCTACGGTGAATTGGATTTTTCCGTTTCGTTCCATATTTGTTTCTTGATCTCCGGCAAGCTCGCGTGTACGGGTGGGCGTGCACGTATTCGGGGCCGGGCGCTGCAGGTTTTTACGGCCACTCTTCGGAGGAATCCCCAGCGGGCGAAATTGGATTTGTAAGTTTGGAGGCACGCACGAAAGTATGGGCCGGCCTGCTTTACATGTTTGCGGATCTGGAGCGGATAGACTTAAAGAAGTAAGTTTTCGCTTGACCTCGAGAGTTTCTGCATCAGGCATAGTAGCTGCAGAGAGTCCCTCTTCCTCATCCAAGCGAAATGAAGGTAAATAAAGTTAAAGGGGACACAGGTAAGCGGGTATAGGTATACGATGCAGTATGCAGAGAAGGAGGATCGATGGACGGCACGGAGAAAAAAGGGATGGGAGTCGAGGCACGCGGATTGCCTAATCGATCGATCGAAGCCATCTATTTTCGCTCAACTTCTCGGTAACTTGTCAGGGCCGAATGGATAAGATAACACGCTATATGCAATGTATCGTTCAAATAGATTATTATATATAACCCCGGGAAAATAAAATATTATCAACTTTAAAAATTCATTTAACTCGAGGATTTTTTGTACGAATAGAAACGGTGATATACTATGAAACATTAACCGAATTAGTCTATCTTTTAAGCTTTTATTGACGGTTGATCAAAATGTTCAACTTTTTGAAAAATCAAATTTCAATTTGAATGTGATATAGCGTTATTTAAACGATCGTAATTGATTAGATAAAACACAGTAGATAGATTATAATAAAATGAACAAATCAAATGACAGCCGTAATGAGAATGATAAATAAAGAGGATCGCCTTGGGAGGATCCAAGGAAAAACACTAAGAGATGGAAAAGATCGAAAGTTCGAGTGTACAAATGGAGATGGATGATTCTCTGTGGAACCAGCATAACGACATCAATCGCCTTTACGAGTTTCACCTGCATCCACTTCAATTTCTATTCGATTTATCGCAAATATTTTCATGCGTTTCACATTTTATTTTTCCTACACTACATTTCCTTACTATTTCGATGTTTACCTTTTATTATGAATTTTTCCTTTTAGGTACGTGTGTTTTATCCGAGTAAATGTTGTTGAAGTGATCAAACAGAAATTACTTTTCTTCAATTAATTATCTTCGCTTAAGAAAATTTGTGACTAGAAGTTATATTTTATTCGACCTTTCTCTTGCGTAAAATTCGACCATGAAAAATTACAGTAGATTTATCATTTAACCAGTTTTGCGATTCTCTTTCGAATGCTGTCTGTACCTTGCATTTATTTTCCCACTATTTGCTTTCCACAACACGTCCTCAAAATTAACCCGAACCATCAACTGCTATGTATATTTACGCAATTAAATATTCTCTCAAAGGTCTGCATTTAAAAAATAAATTTTATTCAGATTTACATTCTTGAACAATTTACCGCAAACATTTTACATTTATTATTAAAAATATTAACTGAGTTCTAAATTATTTGCTGAGAATTTATCGAAACAGTGTATAGTCATTGATTAATAACATCGTCAAATCACTTTCCTAATTATTTTTATTTGTACAATTTGTCTTATTGGCTAAGATTTATAAAACAGTATGATGTTCAGTTTAATATTATTGTATGCAAAAATTTCCGAGTTACTTAATGCCTAATATAACACTAGCGATTCCTCGAAAACAGTTAACAGCAACACTTACACGGTGTAAAACAACTCCTTAGAACACCCTTTTGTTCGCTGCCAATGAAACGGGATGATTCCTGAACGAGAAACTAAAGCAATAAAGGAAGGAGAAGAAGGTGGATTGTGTTCGTGTGCTTGACCACTTTGAGAGAGGCCTCGCCTCCGCCGGGATTAGCCCTACCAATAAAAGGATTAACCGGAGTAAGGTCAATCCTATCAGGAGGACCGTTTTCTCGCCCCTCGCCGCTCTTCGATCCTCCTCGGTCCGATTAGTCGGTTTCGCGCCCAGGGGCGACGATAACGAGACATTATTTTCCCGCGAATTCTCGCTCTTCCCTCCGCTTTTTCGACCGTGCTCGCCTTCATTCTCTCTCTCTCTCTCCTCCCGTAACTTTCCGTTCCTGAATATCCCTTTCTCCCTTCTCTCCCTTCTTTCTCTTATTTTCTTCCCTTTTTATTTACCTTTTTTCCACATACATTGTTCGCTGTTACGCGGTTGATGCTCTTTGTTGCGCCTTTTTCTCTCTTTTTTTCGTTATTCGATTGTTTCTTACCTGTCGCCCTTTTTGTTTGTCCCGTAAGTTTGTAGTTCTATTCGGTCTTCGTCGTGTAATTGATTTTGCTCGTACCGTTCTGTTTTTCGGTTTAACTGCACTAGATTGCGAAATTACTTTTGTAGTATGAGACGCGATAAATATTCCAAGGAGATTTATAGGCTGTCTTTTGCGTCTTTAATTGAAATTCAATTTTTTTCTCCATATAAATCAAATGAAATAGTGGATCTTTGAAAATATAACGACTTCCTGAATAAATTGCGTATGAATTGAGTTTTTATTTTAATTTGTAAAAAAAAAACATTCTTTCGCACATATTTTATATACTTTTACTATTTATTTGGCTTCTAAAATAAAAGCTGCAATGATCTTTTACTGTTTCACTGCAGACTATTTTGAACACCGTCGATTTTCGGTGTTTTCTCTGTTCCGCGTCGTTTTTACCTTTCTCCTGCTGCCGATTAAAACCTTTATTTTGGGCAGCGGTGCGCCGCAAAGACCGAACCAGTTGTATGTTCTCGTATATCCGACTCGGGGATATCTGCCGAGATGAATGAGGCTGGCGATAACCGTTCACAGCGGCCCACACGCGGTGGAAAGGACTGTGGATCCAAGAAGTATTTGTTGGCGGAATTTCGCTTTTTATTTCGATCTCTCCTCTTCGTTTGCATGGATCTGATCTAATGACCGAATAATTTTGCAAATAACAGACAGTAAACTGAGAAAAAAAATATCGGTTTTCCATAGCAAGTGGAATTATTTCGTTAATTGACGCGAAAATTGGTAATCAAATAGAGAGGAAATAGAAGCTTCCGTACTACGCTGGAATAATCGTTTGTCCCAAAACAAAATTTTTCATGTTTTCGTCCCTTATACTCCTGATATTTTTAGTAATTTATTTTGCACAAATCGTTGAATTCCGCGTCGTAGCGTCTTTTTAATTGGCCTTCGTAAATCGAGCTTACTCGAGGGCACAGAGCGAAACGCATTTCACACGCTCGATAAATAGCTAGCGTAAAATTCCGATAATCGCGCTCTTGTCCAAGCCGAAACCTCTCAATAACTGGCCAGACGAACCTTACAAGTGCCTGCCAGTGCGGCGCCGCCGCGAAAAAAAATAACAAAAGCTCGGTGGCACTGGCAGATGGAGGGGAGGTCGCGCGGCTGGTCGCTGGAAGCCTGTGCCCGGCGGGCACAATCGGCGGAAATCGCGAGCTTAATACCTCCTCGACCCTTCGGCTCGCGAATGCAAACGATTATTATTTCGGTCGACGGCGCCGCAGTTGCCCGCCATTCGTACTCGGCCAATAGTGGGCATTCATTAGCGGGAAGAAAGGCGGCCGGGGCTCCCGGAGAAAATCGAGGAGGGAACGAGCCCAGCCGCCTCATTACCGCGCACCCTATGGAGGGCAAAACGGCGCGTCGATCACCCTCTCTCGAGTACACCTACCCACCCCCGATCGCCTCCTCCTTCGCCTGTCGACGTTTGCTCCTTTTCTCTCCTACGCTTCGTCGAAAAGTTTCTTCGGCAAATTTTAATCCGCTCCCGGAGTGGAGCTCTCGCGCCCGGCACCATGGCGGATCGCTCGGCCGAGGAACGCCGCCCGGGGTAGAGTTTCACCCGGGGAAGGAGGTAAAAAGTTCCAGAAAAAGATTATGCGATCCCCTTTGATTCGCTGGGATTTCCGTCTAGGCTACGTTTTTCTCTTCGCGAAAAAACGAAGGCGATTCATCCCTCCACCCCTTGGGCTAAAAATCGAACTGCAAACACCCCCGGAATAGATTGTTTTTTAAAGGAGCCAAGGTTTTATTCGATGTTTTCAGAACTTTATATTATTGAAGATGCTTTTTTCTAAATGCTGATCGGTGGAAGTGAGCTTTTACGCTTTTTATGGAGAACCTGATATTTGAATTAATGGAAACAAATTTGAAACAATTTTTCGTTCCACGAAATGGGTGCACATGAGAATCGATGTAATCAAATATATTTCTACTACTAATTTTATTTTTATTAGAGCATTTCTATTCGATGGTTAAATTCCACAAAACACTCCTAGGAATGACTAGTTTTCTCTCTACTCTGTTGAGATTAATTTTCCTCGCTTTGTAACAAATTTGCTTTTATTGTGATAGCAATAATAACA
>JAXIUT010000001.1:20896517-20907591 GCA_035586675.1 Eurytoma californica | reverse complement strand
CCCCCCCCCCCCCCCCCCCCCCCCCCCCCCCCCCCCCCCCCCCCCCCCCCCCCCCCCCCCCCCCCCCCCCCCCAAACCCGAAGCGCAGACTCGATCAAGAATTGATCGGTTGGCACATCGACCTCGCAATTGTAGGCTCCCAGACACATCCTCGAATTTCTCGAGCGATGAGCATGGAAAGCTCGCTGGATGGGCATTATTATTGTTGCACAAGTCAAATTGATCTGGCTCGTTCGAGAGAGGTATTTATCCTCATTGTCTGCATCGCTAGTCGAGCGGGGAGATCAAATACCTGTCCATTTCCAATTTTATTTGCGTTCTTTAACGGATTATTGTAGTTTTTTAAATTTCTGGGATACCGAATTTTTATTCCTCATATTGCTATATAAAGTGTACATTACAAATGTGAAAACAAAAGGTTTCTATTACAATTTTTCGTAAAAACATATTTTCA
Source organism: Eurytoma californica (assembly GCA_035586675.1). Lineage (NCBI taxonomy): Eukaryota > Metazoa > Arthropoda > Insecta > Hymenoptera > Eurytomidae > Eurytoma > Eurytoma californica. The sequence continues at coordinate 20,907,137 of JAXIUT010000001.1, read as the reverse complement.
TTTCAAAATTTTTCTTCATTCAGTTTTACTCGATTGAAAAACTGAAAAAGCTGGTTTGAAGCATTTAATTAAAAATTTTTGAGCTGTAATTTATCAACCACGAATTAGCTATTGCGTTTACTTTATTAGAAAAAGCAGGGGCTTGGAATAGAAAGCTCTATAAAGCTTTGCGATTCGCTTTATCAAACGCATAAAATAAATGGCAGATATATAAGTATAAATTTGGGTTGCTGTGCTGGAACACTGCACGGTATTATTTTGTTATTTTTAAATCCAGCTTTAATATATACCAAAGCAATTGACACAGTTTCGCAGATATTTTTCCAATTAAAGCACGTAACAAAAGTGATATTATTTAAAATGCTCTTTAAGGGAGACTGGAAATTTATATATCATAAATAATCGTAACGGTTTGATTCGACTTTAAATTTCTATTTTAAACAAGATTTTTAATTTATTCAATCTGCTGTAATTCATTGTTTTCGATAGCAATTCGATAGCAAGAAAATCGGCTTGATTACTTTTCTTCTCTCTCGCGTAACTGAACTAAATTTTTTAATAAACTTAAATTAAGAAAGTAGAGGATAATTTTAATAAAATAAAAACTAACTAGTATATCCTGATATTCGAGATTACGAATATAATTGGGGACCGGTTTGCATTTTTAGAATTTACAACAGAACAGCGCAAAATAAAGAGAACAAGCCGGTTTCACATACATTAGTTTATTATCCATGTTCTGTAAAAGTAACAATCAAGTTCTTAAAAATGAGTATAATTACACTGTTACACATTTTTACAATTTGATTTACTACCGCGCCGAATGTATTAAGATGGAAAGGCAAGGAAGCGTAACTCCGCGTCGCAGCGGTCGTGAAATCATTCGGGAAAAGCCCAGCTCGCGCCGTCGGAAATACACGCCGCGACGCGAGAAAGAAAGAAAACACACTTAGCGTTCGCGCAGCCGCGCTCGCATAAATCCCGGGGTCGCGGCTGAAGAGCGGAAAGCGAGACAGAGGGAAAACGAGTCGAGGGTGGTAATGTAACCTTGCTCTCCCCCTGCGTCTCTCACCCCCCGCGAACATTAGAATTCATGCGGAGACATTTGCGGTCCGTTTCCTAATGACCATCTGCAAAAAGGGCCGCCAGCACGCCGCTCGCCACCGGCGAACAAGCAAGCGGCTGGCGGGGGTGGGGGGGGGCGTAAGAAATGTACGAGCGAGAGCCGCGGGAGGAAACTTGCCGACTGGCTGAGTAGGAGAGATCAAGGCGGACGAGGGCAGCGGGAGGCGGGGAAGCGAGAGGAGAAAGTGTTTAAGAGAGGGTGAGGCCCTTGAATACTAATATCTTTGGTTATTTGACTTCCGACGGGAGGGGGCGAGAATAAGGATTTTTTTAATGCTCGGCTGCATTGCTTTATTTCCGCCGAGCGTGTCTATTAATTTCAACGAGATGAGACTACGATGATTGCGGATGGTTTTATTAAAGTATTCTTTTAAACATTCTTTTCGAATGGCATTTTTATTGTGAATGGTGAATAAAAAATAATGCGAAATATACAAGTTATTGTCTAGTAATTCCCACATTATTTCATATGGAAAGATGGAAAAAGCTTGACGTAGGAAGAAAAGTTTATTCCGCCGAGGATTTCTCTTCTGTTTTCTGCGATACTATTAATGATAAATAGCGCTTTACGTCTTCGTAAGACTTATTCCATTTTTGTGTCCATAAACGAATTAGTTTTTTATGTATTGCTTTTCTCACTCTTGTCTTTTTCGAAAAAAATAGTACGGTTAATAGAAAAAATATACGTTTGTTGTTTGCTCTTATCTGTCTTTTCTTTCCTGTGGTCACCCTTGACCCAACTGGGTAAGGAGAATGGTCTTTGAGATTTAGTGGTTTCATATTTTTATTTGATGTATGGGTCACGTAACAGTACACTTTAATGTTATGTAAAGAGGAATTAAATAGAACTAAAGCATTATTTTCTAGGAAATACAAATAATTTGTTTTACATTTCCTAATTATTCTTTAGAAGTTTCTCTGTGATTTATCGGTAAATATTAATAACTGTCAAATTCAGCAGATAATTGCATTTCTGAAATTCAATACACTTATGCACACAGGTCTGCACTATTAAATTACAAGTAATTAATAGTTATCTGCTATGCAATATTGACGTTGAATTTTAATCAACTATTAAATATTTCACGATGAGAACACAATTTCAACAAATTTTTTGTAACTAAATTTTAGTGGAAGTTAAAATTACTTATTTTATATTATAAAGGAGGCATTGGAGTTTCATTATGCTACATTACTAGGTGCATAAAGAAATTTTTAATTAATTAAAACAACAAATGTGATGAAAGTTATTTAAAAAATTCGTAATAAATTGCAGCAGTTAATAAAAATTATAAAAAAATTTCTCAAATAACAACAATTATATTGCCATCTTACAAAATTTTATTAAAAGAATTTTTTTTATTATCTCTTCATTTTCACTGACTACTGACATCCTAGTACGTCGTTATTATTACGCTCGCAGCTTGCCAAGCTCACCAACGAAAATCGATGAGCTGCAAGGTACCTCTTTTAATTATCCAAATTAATTAACGCCAGTGAATTGGGAAACTCGAGAAACGATCCGCAAGCTCCTGAGAATGCAAAGACCAAAGAAAAAAAGAGAGTAACGAGGGATAACTACTGAAAACGCGGCAACAGAGGAAAGAATGCGCTAAATAATCTCAGAAGCCAGGGGAAAGGAGACAGGCAGAAAAATGGTAAAGGTATCGGGAAAAAATCAAAGAAAAGCCAATCAGCCAGGGCGGAGTGGGGACGGGGGAGAAGGAAAAGGAAGGATGAAGGACTGCGGAACTCTGGCTCAGGTTCGATTCAATGATCAACGTCTTATCGCCCGGTTCTGCGAAGGGGGGGGGGGGCTCAATTACAAGTTGGCGCCGGGGGCACAGTTGCGCGCCGAGAACGCCTTGTTTCACGGGGCAATGCAAACTTTCTGGTACGGTGAATGGCTTTACTTTAATTTGTGTATTTTGAGAAGCTGCGATAGAGAAAGGCGGAGGCGGAGGAAAAAAAAGTTTACCCTCCACTGGCCGCATCTTATTTCAGCAGGAAGCACTCGAGAAAAGTGATTCGTTATTGCATAGCATTAAAAGGTACAAAACGCGGTAAATATTTGCATCGATTCAAAATTTTAATTTACCGGCAAAATTTTTTATACTCTTTTTAATAAAATTTAGAAAATTATTGTATTGTCAAATTTATTCTGTTTCTTTTTAATTTATAAGTATTCTCTTTCAAAATGTGTTAGGGCAAATGACAGGTTATTTTAGGTTCAGAAGTAATTAGAAAATTTGGAGTCATTCGAAAATTTAAAAACTTAAAATAGTTATTTCATTAATCTATTTAAACAAACAAAATTTCTTTGTTAAAATGCTACACAACATCCTGGCATTATTAGTTTTTAAGAGAGGATATCGTTTGTTGTTCCTTTTTTTTAAGTTTAATGTAGATTATGCGGCATAATTTAAGAAAGAACGTGATACGATTTCTTGTAAAGTACTTTATTAATGAAAGAAAACATATGGCAAATATTTTTGTCCAGTTAATCAACTTTAACTCAGTAAATCTCGAAGCGCTGTAATCTCAATATCATTATTTTCGAGGCTGCGAAAATTCAACGGTCAATATTCCCATTCTCATCGCGGCATGTTTCCCTTTCTCGCCTCCTCTTTACTTCCCGCTCTTGGTTAGTAAGAAATTCATAGTGTAGCGCTTGGCTCGAGCGCACTCCATATCCGCTCCGTCTCGTTCTCTCGCCCTGTCGCTGCGCCCCATTCCGCGTCGGAGGTTTGCATTCCTAAACTTAGCCCCGGAAAATCAAAGACGCCCGCGCGGCTACGAGGGCAGGCAATATCGCCGGTATTACATTTCTCGCCGCGGAAGCTTCAGCGGGCTCGCGGCGGAATACCCATCGCCCACCCCCTTCCCACGGCCTTTTGCCCGTCCTTTCGCTTTCTCTTATATCCTTTCCCACTGTGGCCTCTCCATATTCCTTCGGTTCTCTTTAGATATATTAGTCACTTCCTTTGCCCTACCACGGATTCTTGACCTGCGCATTTGCGCCGAGTCCACTCGAGAAAACTTGAACTTTTATCTGCTATCTGTCTTTATTGCGTGTCTTATCAATTCGACACCTCGCTTTGTTGAAATGTGATGTAAACTATGCTAAAAGAATTATGTAAAAAATAGTAGCTGTTACTGCAAAGTTAATAGGAAATGTAATACTGTAGAGTCACTTTATTATTGAAAATGTTATCATTTGATTTGCAGTACTCCATTCAATGATAGTGGATAGTACATCCATGTTTCAATAAATATTTTACTAATGTGGAGTTTGTAATAAAATAATAATTATTGCGATGAAAATTAAAAAAGTCTCAACTGTTGCACATAGTGACGCTTGTGAAGTCAATACAATATCTTTTACAATTAATTTGTAAAACTCAGATGCTTATAAAATAATATTTTCCTTACAGTGATACATTAGTATAAGGGATTATTCTAAGCCCAACTGCACTTAATACCGACTTTTTCTCCCGTGTTTTTATAATAAATAGATGAATTTTTAATATAAATTGATTCTTAATGCATAATTTGAGGAATTTTTATTTTCTACAAAACTTTATTGTATTAGTTTAATCACCATAGAATATTTTTCAATTTCAGTGGGCACGAAAATTTATCAACAAGAATCTCAAAAATAACGATTCACCGTTTTTTCAACTTGACGCAAAACCGTATTATTTGTTATAACTTCTCCAGCTAATATACCCTACATCTCATCGATTGCTTCTTAAAAGGTAAAAACAAACATTTTCTGAACTGATTCATATTATACAAAAAATGTAATACTGGACATCGCATAAATATTTTCACTTGACGGATCATTGCAATAATAAAATAGACCATACAAAAATATGGAAAATAAAAGTATAAAAATCCCCATTTACTTGTTTCCACGTATCCCCGACATGGCAATCCTCCCACTAGCAAAAATGTTCCGTGCACCATTTTAGTACCCAAGCTAGTTACGATTGGGGGTCGCGTCGCGGCCAATGTACATGTACTTCAATGGAAAAACAGATTTTCCTTTTCTGGGTCGATGCAAGCTTACTTTTTTTCCGGCTTTCTCACGCGAACACAGAAAAACACTCATACGGTCGCGCCCACGATCCGCCCTGCACCTCCGGGCGACTATGAGGGGAAGCGACGGAGGGGTGGAACAGAGGAGAGGGGGGGGGGATAAACCAGCGGGAATTGAACCTTGAGATTCATCTAGCGCCTCGGCTTGCTCGCGCGAGAGGACAGTGCGCGGCGGCAAGGAGGGTAGGAAAAGAGAAAAATGTCGAGGGGACGCGACGGTGAATGGATGAAAAAGAGAGAAAAAAGAGGGAAGGGATGGGGCGGGAGGGGAACGATAAGAATTTATGAAGGTTTGCTTGTAAAAAATATGCGCTTGTGTTTGTGGGTGAGATTTTTGCGCGATGCGGTTTATTGAGCGGAAGAGGCGATGACGTTATCAAAACGCGGACGAAATAATTTTCCTCCGTAGAAATCGCCCCATTTTTTTGTTGGCAGTGTTAAAAATCCCTTGGAACAGAGATTTTTAATCTTCATTGGAAAGATTTTTTTTTTTTTGCCAATTTAGTAAAGCTCTTCCACTTATTTAATTTTTTGCAAATGAAAATGGGATGCTTTTGCAGGTTTGTTCGACTCTTTCTAAAAGACCTCTTTTAACAATTAGTTAGCATTTGCATAAGCTTCTTAATCCGGCATAAATTATGAAAATTAAGCTTGGTGTTTCTTTAGGATACATTTATACTCTACTTAGCGAATAGAGATCTGTTTAACTTGGGATTTTCACGCTCATCGATAATATTACTACTCGCAGTGAGCTCGCAGTCTTGATAAGAATCTATTTAAGTGTGCAAAAGAAAAAGTCAAGCCGAAAAGAGCCCCCCGCTTGGCGTGCGTTACGCCAACACAGGCGACAATGAAATTTCATTTAGCACGCAAAAGAAAAACAAGCGGGGGTGAAAAGTCGACGAGTGGAATGGAGAAAAACGAAGTCGCTGACGTCGGCGGGTGGCTGAAGAATAAGGAGAGCGGGAGGAAAAAATTTTGACCGTCCTAAAACTAGTTTCCGCGCTGAACCTCTTGAAAAATGCGCGACGTTACGTGAAACCGCCGGAATTTGCATAGTTTTATACGATATACGCCCCCCCGGTTGGCCTTGTATACCTATACGCCCTCTCGGTGGCCGGGATATTTTCCCTGCGTCCGCCGGAGTAGTTTTTCCCCACGGGAACCAGGCGCAGGAGAGCAGCGCAGCGGCTCGTATGTGCAGAAAGAAGGGAGCACTGCGGCCCGAGGAAGACGAAGAGCCAGAAGTCGACGGAGAGGAGAGCCAGCCAAGATAAGGTTGAACGAGACACCGAACGAAGATAGACACAAAAAACGTTAAGGGCGCACGCGTACAGTCTTCGCTGAAAGTTTGCTTATCATTTTAAGTGCATTCTCTATTTTAATGGTGTAATGTAATCTAATTTTAAGCTTATGTAAATTTAAATATTTGGTGATGATTTGCTTCTTTTTCCGTACAAATATACACTGCTTTCGAAACAGAATACATTCTAAAATTGAACCTCTAAAAAATGTTATTTAGTTATTTATTAATAAATGTTATTTATGTTTAGTTCACTAAATTTTAATTTAACTTTAAAGAGTGAAGAAAATAAATAATCTTCATGTTGGAGCTTCAGCGAACAGGCTGTCGCCAAGATGTTCATTTCGCCGAACAGCATCGGTCAGTGTTGACAAGGTATTAGCAGACGAGCATTTGTCGTATTTGCTGCTTCTGTGGCTTGGATTGATTAAACCTGTTATCTGCGAATCAACAGCATAAGAACAAGTGTTTCTGCCAATCTCTACCTTAATCTGATTTGCTCTGACTTGATCAGAACAGAACTAATCTGCTTAAAACAGGCAATCAAACGCGTCCCGAGATTGACACTACACTCCATGTAGTTTACACAATTTGTAAATGGTTGTTTGCACGAGATCGAAATGCTGAGCTATTTGCTCTGGGCTTGAATAATGAATTGTTGTAACCAAAACAACGTCCAAATATTTGACGAAAAAATAGCTTCCAGCGCAGTTGCACAGTACAATGCGCTAAAAGCTGTTTATTTTGTTAGCTAAACAACTTAAACAACTGAGTCGAATAGAGCGCCTCCTCAAACATTTTAAATTATTGAACGCAAAAGAGTAATTACGCGCGTTCGTTTTTTAACCGAGACTATGCATCTCGAAGGAGCGTCGGCGAGGAGGAAGATAGAGCGCCGGCGAAGGCGGGGGTGGCCTCGGACGAGGCGGCCCGACGGCAGCGGTGGAGAAAGGCAGGAAAGAAGGGAAATACTCCGGGGAGTCCTCGGCAGATTTATGCGGCCCCTGGCTGGCAGCGCCCGCGTGTATGTACCGCGCGCCCCCGCACCTCTGGGATACGCGGGAGCCAATGGATCCTGCCCAGGATATTATGCGATATGCTTCGCGAGAAGTGATAGATCGCTATTATGTCCTGTTTAAGTGCGCCCGAGCTTGCTCAACTTCCGATTTTCTCCTGCCGCGCCTCGAATTTTCCCTCACGAGCGCACCCCGCGCGCGTGTTTCTTTTATTCAACAGATGTTTCGCACGGCATTGATGAAGTCGGACAGGATTATTTCTTGAAAATTCTTAAAATTATCTTCGATTTCGTCCGTGAATGAAACTGAGGAAAAAGTTTGACGTGTAGTCTCAAGATACAGTGTAGTGTAAATAATCGATTGCAGTAAAAGGTAGTTTATTATATTATAACATAATTTAAGATATGACACTTTTACTGCATTAATTAAGTGCTTATTAAAGTCTTACTCTGTCTTCTTTAGATAAGAAATTTAAAAAAAATTTCTTATAATGAGAACAGGAAAAATGTGGGTCATACCACTTATTTTTTTTTCCTAAATTTTCTTTGAAATCCCATTTAATTCTGAAAAAAATTCAATCAAATTAAGTTTTATTATATAAAATGTAAAATTACTTAGAGAAGAAAAAATAGTAATTTATATAATATGATGAAAATGTACGAAAAAATAACGAGACTGCTTTAAAAAAGAGAATAATTTTCTCCGTCGGACTTCTTTTTGACGCATTTCGTCTTCTTGGGTGGCTCACGATCCAAGACTTTTATCACCCTTCGCTCTCTTTCTCTTTTACACAAATTTATATCTATCCATCTCGCCTCGGCCTTTCGTTGTAGCCGAAATCGCGCTGCAGAGAGATTTTATATTTCTGGGCGTGAGATATTATCCCAGGTAAGAGAGAGTGAGACTCTAGGTGAGAATCCCGCTTGAAAAAGGTGGGGACTCTATATATCTTCTTCCGCCGGGGCTTCTTTCGTTCCGGAGAAAATTGAGGAAAATGAGAAAAGTAGACGGTGGGTAGTTGTAAGAAGGCAAGGTCTGGGAGAAGCCAGGAAATCCGATCAGACGTCACGTAAGATCGTGGAAAATGGCGTAGGTGAGGATGAAGTCGTACGAGGGAGGCAGCAACGCCACGTCTCTTTACAACGCGCTCCCGCAGCCCCTCCATAGAAATTGACGAGGTCCCATTGCCTGACACTGATTTAGCGCAATCTCGACGTACGCGTGACGAGAGGGGGATTCGAGGGCTTTTGCACCACCTCCCCCCTTTAGCCGGGGAGGGAGCAAATGTGTAAATGCTAATCGCGAGGTCGAGCTTTCTTTATCAGGCGAGATAATATGTTAATGCGCGAGCTTCGGCGGAAATGGTCGGGAAAGGAGTGCTCGACAGTGTAAACCTGCATGAACTTTACATAATCAGACGTGTTTCACTTTTGGGATTTCGTGTAACCCCTTCTGCGACACCTTTTTCACCTTCCAAGTGGAAAGTTACATTACTGCGGAGTCAGAAAATCACGATTAGTATTTCCTGGATTATTATTTGGTTTTCATTTACGATCACGGAAATTAATTGGATGAAGAAAACAAATTATTTAATTTCTGTGTCAAACAAATATTCTTTAACTTTTATTTTTTGTTAAGAGGAACGTGACTGTACATTTGTAAAACTATTCATTGATATTGCACATTGCACGATCATGCTTTTTCTACTACAAAACGTGACAATACAACGTTTCAAATTTCTTATATAATAGAATTGATAATTGAATTTTGAAACTTTTTAAAAGAATTTACCCCAACTACAGAACACATCAACAAATGAAACTTACACTAACAAGATAGTATCAAAATTTTACTAATAAAGGACTTATCGAGATATTTTGGAAGTTATGATAGTTTCGAGCTCAGGATTCAGGGTTCCAATCGAAAGCTTGAATTCTCAAAGTGAGCAGCACTGGACTTTGTGTTCCAAAATCTCGACAACACAAATGTCTGCGGTTCAAACTCCACGATAAACTGTAAGGCCAGTTGTGTTGTGTACAAGTTCTACGCAATACTCTATTCACGTGTAAAAAGTTCCCAGTAATGAAATCTACAAGCAATAAATCAAAAAGACACACAAAAAAAAAACGATTTACGTATCATTCTTTTTTTTTAAAAAAAGAAGAAAACATGAAACAAGTCCATCAGAAAAGGCTCAATCGAAAGGGCCTCATCAGCGCTTTGTCGCGGCGTTGCAGCGCAACTCGTGCACATTCGTCGAATAATCAGAGCTCGGGAGCTAAGCTATGCAGTTCCTTGGTTTCACCCGGGCTAAATGAGAAGCGCGCGGTCGTGCTTACAGCGCCAGCGGATATCCGGTCCGGGCGGGCGCAACGCGCGCGCGAGATAGAGCGCAAGGGCCGTCGCGTCGGAGAAAGAGGTCCTCGAGACCCGACAACGACGTTCGTCATTATCCGAAGACATAATAGATTCGTCGCGGCGGCGCTCGCCGGCATTATGACAAAGGGAGGGCGGTCGTCGAGAGGTAAGCCTTGATCCGGCCAAACCAACTAGCATTAATACAATTAGTGCAGCTTTGCTAAGTACTACAACGTGTGCGCGCGCCCGGGATCTTCCCCGCGCGCGCCTATCCTCATATATATATTCGAGTGTGTGTGTGTGTGTGTGCGCGCGTGTGTATGTGTGTGGGAGACGGGGGATAGTCACTCTGTGTTCCTCGCGCGCATAGTCCTGTCTTTCTCGTAACTTGGACTTCGCCCAAATTTCTCTGCCTCTGGGCCGCGACCGGTGCCGAAGCTGCATTATATGCAACGGCCGTGGTGCGCGCGCGGCTCGCCTGATATTTCTGCTTCGTAGTCGGGTTTTCGGTGGCAACTGCAATTCGACTTTGCGAGAGATAGAGCGGGGGGGGGGGAGGGGGCGAGAGAGCAGCCGAGTCGTGGCAGAGATAGCGGAAGCGCAAAGTTTTCGCCGGACGGGAGAGGGACGGGAGGATTTTCGCGGGAGAGAGAGAGAGAGAGAGAGAGAGAGAGAGAGAGAGAGAGAGAGAGAGAGAGAGAGAGAGAGAGAGAGAGA
>JAXIUT010000001.1:20841957-20877051 GCA_035586675.1 Eurytoma californica | reverse complement strand
TTTGTTTTTGGAATAATAGGTTTTCTCTTTTATAAAAACAACTATTGCGATGCCTCTTATGTTTCGGAATTTTACATAAAGAATAACAAAATTAATTTGGAACTAAAATTTCTAGAAAGTTCATGTCAACGCGATTTAAGTCCATAAATACTTTCAATGACCCGTAAAAAGAAAAACTAATTCTTGTTATTTTCAAGAGCACTTTACTGCGTTAAGTATTAACTGTTGAAGTAACCGTTCAATTTAAATAAGTATTCATAACGTTATTAAAAGTTTTAAAATAAGAATTAGCTAAGAGAGCATAAAAATTAAAAAGCAATTAAATTTCACTTAAACTTCTGTAAACAAAATCACGCTTAAATCTGCAAAAACGTAAATTTATACAAATAAATAAATAAAATTGCACTTTCTTAAGATTAAAGCCAAGCGTTAGTGCGCCATTATATCGTTGCCCAATAGAATCGCGCTGGCAAAGCCAACATCTTCGCGGACGTTATCCAAATACCCGCGATATAGCAACGGTCGCCCCCGCCCCCTGCCTTATTTGCCCGTCCTTCAACGTCAATCCACGCGAGCGACTAATTAGCTCAGCCGCGCCAAGGCATCGAATAGCCGGCTGGTTTCGCCTCGTCGTCGACGTCGCCTCCGTGAGCGTTTATATCCTCAGCGAAGTGGCAGAAGTGATTTCCCCCGGCGGGGCTTGGCAAGTCGGGGCCCGTCACGCGATCGCCGCCACGGAGGTGAGACGCCGCGGTGCGCGCCCACCCCTCACGGGGGCTCACGAGGAATTTGTCTTTTAGCGGGCCGAGACGCCGCCCGGTAGAGCTGATAGCGGCTATCGTCACGCGAGACGCCGTCCGAAATCTCGGACTATCCGTCGGCTGTTAACGACTGTCCGATCATCCGGCCACTCCATTTCCATGGGTAACGAGGGTAAGCTGCGGCTGGTAGCCTATCTCTCGAAGCTTGCCACGACCGAACGTTATGGCGCGTGTCTACTGATATTTTCCGAACGAAACGTTGATTTATTTTTTTATCTTTTCTAATAACTAATGTAAATAATACTAGTAAAAAATGGAGTATTTTTATTAGCATATCTTGTATTGTTTGTAAATGTTTTTTTTATTTGTTATTTCTTAAATCAGACTATAATTTATACAAGAACATTACGTGAATTGTTACAAATAAATTTTTAGCTTCGGACAATGACACGAAGTGGGTACTAAAATGGTGAAAAAATAGTTCAAAAGAAATAACATTTTAAACATTAATTTTTTTTTTTAAATTCTTGCAATATTGTAGAAGAATAAAAATATTGTAGAAGAAAAGACAAATATTTAGCAACGATACTGCACTTCACACCCAATCTATTTTGTTGATTTGACGAAACTTTTAAATATCGAGCGTGCAGAAAACAATTTTTTTCACGTTTCAATAAATCAAGCTCGTTCGAATGCGTGCCACAACATTTGCATTGAAACGATACGCTCAAATTGCCTACAGTTACGCGAGTAGCAGACTGTGCTCATACAGAAACTGCGAAACTTCAGAACGATCACCTATAAATAAGCTAGACGTTTTACAGAAACACGCATATTTAAGCGTGCTCGCATTCGTTCCTCACTTAAAATATGCAAATTACCACTTGAATTTATAAAATGTATTTTTTTTACAAATAAAAAGTAGCACATATATGCAATCTATAGATTTTCCAATATTTCCACTAATTAGGTTTTTTAATTAATCTTTCTTTCAAAGGCAAAGTAAATAGAAAAAGAGTAATTTAAACGTACCGCAAGTTTGATTTGTTAATACTTACTGATATCACTTTACAATTAAACGAAAGCTGAATAATAATGAAAATCTATAATCAATAGATACGCGGATAATTTAAAATACTGGCCTCAATAAGTACATAACATCAGCATATCCTGAATAATGCAGCGTTTCTTTCACAAATACTGCAAACGCCGACTGCATTCCAAATCAATAGCTAAAATAATTTAATTGTACCTCGCTTAGCCGAGGAGTGCGGCGTATGTCCATAAATTTTTGCCGGCTACAAGGTCGGTCTCGTTAATATGTTAAGCCAATATAAAAAGCTCATTACCCACCGCAAATGCAATTAATCACGTTTGCTCGTCGACGATTAGTGAATTATCGCGAAAATTTCACTCGAGCAAATAACGAATTGGCCGCGGTAATTAGCCGGCGCCCAGCGCGGTTGATTAATATTTCCTCAAAAATCCTTCGCTCCTTGCGCGGTGCCTCCTCGAGAGTGCAGCGGCCACCGACAAAAAAAAGCACAGAGCAGAGAAGTGGCCGGGCCGTATTTGCGAGCGCGAAAGTGATTTCAATTTCGCTCGGACTCGCGCGTTTCCGGCGGCATGTTTATAGAAGCCCAATAAAAGTGGCCGGCGGCAATAAAATCCTCCTCCCCGTAATGAAAATTGATCGAAACAATTTCGACTCGGTTAAATCACCGGCCCCGCTCGGCCCGGCGCAATTAAACGCGAGAGCACGGAGAACACGAGGCGACGCGGGCGGAGGGGGGGGGGGAGGGTGGAGGGGAGCACGAGTGGCGGCGATCGTAAAGACGTTAAAGATGAAAGGGCGCGCGGAGGAAAAAATTGCGAGCGATCAGAAACGTACTAAAAATAGTTTATGCCTTGGGCGGCCTCGTAAAAATAAATTTTCTTAGCGCATTCAATATTTACAGCGCAATCGCCCACACACCCCTCTCACCTACGGTCATCGATTTATTGGCGGATCAATATAAGGCGGGAGAGCAAGCCACTTGGGCGCGCGTAGCCGCACTTTTCGCATAAAGATGAAGCACCCCTGGTCAAATTCCCGGCTTGATGTATAAGCGCGTTCTGAAGGCGCGGCTTTAAGATTCACTCGTGAGATTTGCGCGAAAAATTGATTCCGAGCTCCTAACCTTTCGCGTCTCCCACAATTTCTCGCTCGTATTACTGCCCCAGCACTTTTTTTCTCATTCCCTGCGATTAGGATGCTTTCCGATTCCACTTAAATGAACTTTTATCGAGATATTGTTTTTATTCTCATGATGAAAATGAAATTGCCGACGCAATGTTTCAGTACCTTTCATTTGAATTTTACAAAAGAGTATTTTATTTTTTTTTTTTTTTTTATGTAGCAGTCATTAGATTGATTAAACTGATATTTTTTTAAACGGCTGCATTTTTCTTTCTGTAACTGCCTTTAGAATCTCGTACATTTTATCAAGAATGTTATTGAAAATGAAAAAGATGAAATGAAACATTTACTTTAGCATTTCAGTTCTTTTGTCGTATAAATAATTAATGCGACAAGACTCGAACAAGAAGAGAAGCTTTCGCAAAATAATTAATTCGGACGCTCGAAGAAAAGCAGGTAGAAAAATAAGGAACCTGATATCGTTGACTCTCCTTCTCCGCCTCTTCCTCCGCTCGCAAAGTCGTTAAAAGACAACTTACGTCCCGCCAACGCGCAAAAAATGGAAGTCCTGGAACGCACCGCGCAATCCCTTCGAGAAATGGTGAATAGACAAGGATTTTAAAGTTTCAGGTGTGGAAATGGCGGGAGGGAGGAAAAAAGAGTCGAAGAAGACGGGTGCGACGGGCTTTTCGGATCGCGGATATATAACAGACCGACAGAATCCTTGATAATAGAGTGTCGAAACTATTAAATTTCTATTTTTTTCTCTATTAACCAATCAAATTTCATTTGTTAATAATTACTGATATCACTTTACAATTAAACGAAAGTAAATAAATAATTTTTATATATGAACAAAATGATAATTAAAATTTGTATACAAATAAGTACGGTAAAATTTGTTCGCAGTAAAATATTTAATTCTTGGATTTAAAAATAAAAATATGGTGTATACATTGAACGTAATCCCCGCATTATAAGATTATTATAATTCGTTGTTACTCAAAGTTTTAATGAGATAAATCTTTTTCTCAGAAAAATGCCTCGCATAAAATCTTTTAAAAACTTCTCAACCATCCGAAAAATATTAAAAAGCACAACATTCATTCGTTATCAGGATTAAAATCCAGTAATTAAAAAAAAGGGTTAAAAAAAAGGGTTAAAAAAATTCCACCGCAACAAACTATCGTTCCAGCGTATTCGAAAGCGTTCTAACGCGTCGGGCATCAAGCACCAGGAAGCATCGTCTCGGGAGAGCAGCTGCACAACTGGTCCGAACGAGGAAAATTAAATAACTTACTTCCGGCAGATCTCGCGCGCGCAAACTCGAGCCACGTCCGAGATCCGGAGATTCGTGACAGCCTCCTTTCGCCCGGGAGTTTATTCACCGGACTGCGCCGGATGCGCTCGTGCCTGCCGGCCGAGCGGCAGGCTTCGCGCGCGCATACACGCGCCGCATAAATTTGATCCCGCGGCCATCTCTCCGCAGCGACGGCGAAACAATGGTCCGGGCGCTGCCTCGGCGTTTGTATGGAAAAAATGAGGCGCGAGCGGGCCGGGCGTGCGTCTTTATTATACCTGGAGGGGGCTGCGCTTCCGCCTTGCGAATTGCCGGCATTTTTCCTGATTTTCCCGAATTTCACCCGAGTGTCCTTCGGGGCTCGACGCGTACACGCCGTCTGATAAATTCAGATTCATGCGAGGGTGTGAATAAGTTAAGGGAGCGGGAATTCGGTATAATAAACGATGATACGTTTTTCTTTATTCCTCCGGGGTTATGAATAAAAATATTGCTTTAATATTCGAATTAAAATGGTACACGCCCGCGGTCTTAAAATTACGAGATAATTGCATTATGATTCGACTGGAATCCGGAGTTTTAATTATGCAAGCGGCGCTTAATCCCTTATTCATGGTAGGTGTCGGCGTAAAAGCGGGATAGCTCCGCGCATTGGACATTCGAATGGCAAAATAATTGCCAGACATTCTGAGAAAGCACGGGACGGAGGATCAACATTGCTGCAGGTTTTGAGACAAAACTCGGCTCTCTTTAACCAGTCTCGGGACCTTTGCTTTGTCTCCCTTCACTTCCGTCCATTGCCCCATTCAGTCTATTCCCTTTGGCTCTAAACGCACGAATTAGTTCCTCCTTTCTTTCTTACTCTTGCTTTCAATCTGAGATATTCATCTCCGCGCCTCCCTTTCTTTTCGCTTTTCTTTCATTTCTTACTTCAACAAAGCGCTAATCTTGTGTTATATAGGAATAGGAGGGGAATTTCTATTAAAATAGCTAATAAGAATACCTTCATATCGGATCGTCATACCTGGCTCCGCGTAATGAGACTACACCACTTTTCTTAATTACACGCTTTTCGAAGTATTATTTTATTTACTTTCGAAGAAGTATTTTACAATTTACGTTGATTAAGCAATGTGCACTTGATATTAAAATGAAAAGTTATGACGAATTTCTCGAAAAACAAACATGTCCGTTGAAAATGCGTTACTGATCAATATTTAGCTTTTCATTTAATGAAAAAAATACTTGATAAAATGTAATATTATTATTTTTCCATATGTATTGATGGATGATGATATTTTCATTTAACTTTTCTATACGTAAAACTAATAAAATGAAATAATTCATTTTTATTATAGTAGTGTCGTGTAGTATCGTGTTCAATCAATTTAAAACACACTTCCCATACAGTATTTAAAAGTCAATAAAACGCAATATTATCGAATGAGCAGCGTAAAAAAATACATTTGTTTGAAGCATTAGGCTTATAAAAAAACATGTATTCGTTATTATGGGAGACGATGAGGACGGACGGAGTCCTCGCTTCCTCGGATCGACGCTGCGCACACACGCTCGGCCGGCGAACATAATAGCGGCGAAAGGAGGACGAGGCGAGTGAAGAGGGTGACTTAAGGGCGGCACTCCTTACGCGGAAAGAGGAGCCTTGACGACGACGTCGCATTAGCGAATCTCCTGCGCGGGCTTAACGAGGCTCATACAGGCCGCCTCCCCATCTGATTGCTCGCCATTGATTCACCATTGATCTCGCCATCTCTCTCTCTCTATCCTCCTCCCCCTATTCGTCCATCTGTACATTCCTCTCTGTTCCTCCCGCAGTAGCAGCGACGGCGACGGTCTGGCCTGATGGCTTAATTAAATAAACGAGGCGAAAGGAAGCGGCGCGCGCGCGCGGCTGCTCGATTTAAATCGATCCGGGGCGTGGGCGCCGCCCGATTGCGGATGTTGCCTGTGGCGTTTAGCCGACCCGTTGTTTAGGCGGAAATTTATGTCGTTGCCGGTTGCGCGGTCAAAAGCCGAGTTGCGCGCCGCGGGGGCGAGTCGCCCGGGTCCTGACTGTGAAACAATTAGGCCGATGCTTTCGTGTTTTTTAGGCAGCTGGCCTACCCACTTAATCGCTTTTTGATGGGTTCACTTGGGAGTTACGACCAGCGCGAAATGAGCCGAATAAAATTTTCGAGGGGTAGCAATAATGCAAATTATCGGATGATTAAAAAGCTTCTTGTGATAAAATGGTTTGCAAGCCTTTTATTAATGAAATTCCTGTTGAAAAATTCCTCGCAAAAGCTGCATGGAAGATTCTTTTTCATTTTCTATCAAAAAAATTTAATCAAGCTTTTTTTAAAAAAAAAAAAAAATAAATATATTTACAAAGTTTGAAAATAAAGAAAAGAAACGGAGATGGGAAATTAATTGTTTGTTCCAATTTCAAGTCGCATTAAACATGAATGGAGCGCGAGCGCATTCGCAACGACTCAAACGAGAAATGAAAAGTTTATAATTTCCCTTTGCCGAGAAGGGTTTCAAAACGTCCGTAAGAAGGAAATCCCCTTTCATTGAAATCAGCGTATTTTAATTATTCTCATTGGTGAATTGGTAATTTTCGCTCGAGTTGCTAATTTTAAATTATTCTTACGCCCTTGCAGACTTTAAATCTCGACCTTTCGGTCGAGCGTGCCCGGTGGAAAATCCCTTGGGCTTCGTTAACGTCACATAGATACACACCTGAAACAGAAATAAGAGGATTCCATTATATTTCACACTAATCTATATCGCACAGACAGAATCTTAACGGTATTGATCAAGTAAAATTTTATAATTTATCGCACAAGAGGATCGCTTTGTTAAATCCAATTTAGCAGCGATCTCAAAAGTTTTTCTCCCTCATAAACGAAGTAAAATCAGGTCGAAATTCCGAGATTTCTCCAGCGTTCGCCCCGAGTAAATAAGACGATTCAATATCCTAATAAATGGGTGCGGATTTTCGCTGCGCGAACAAAACTCTGCTAAGAGGAGAAAAGCAACAGCAATTCAATTAGCTCGCCGGCTGCTCTAAGGCTCCGGTCTTCGTAAAAATTCCCGCGAGCACTGTTCCCCGGGACTCCCGGGCCGGGAAAATCTAGCCGCTTAAACTCTAAGACCCGACCCAGCAGTTCATCCGCGCTGCAGAACCGGCGGATCTCGTCGGCGGAGGAGTAAGAGGGGGGCAAAAAAAGGAACGCGGTAAGAGAGAAGAGGCGCGAAGAGGAATAGAAAATATCTAAAAGTTGCATAGGAAGACGAGGGGGGAGGGGGTGGAAACTTAGACAAGGGGCGATTCGTATGCGCGAGGCTTCAATTTCGCGCGAGGCGCCCTTTATCCTCTCGTAAACGCCGCGCGCCGGAACTCTTTCTCTAAAAGCATACGAAACTTTACGACTTCGCATGCATGCACACGTAACTGCGCTTTTTCTCTCGCTCTTTTTCAGCGAGCTCTCGAGAGCCTCCCGACACCGCGGCATCGGGATACGCGGAGGGGGAGTGGAGCCGCCGCGGCTAAAAATGCCGGGAGCGAAGTTGCGGCGAAAAAGAGACGAGCAATAAGTGAAGAGCATTAACTCTTTTCCTCCTCGTCCCTCGCGGGACGCCTGCATGCGAAATTCGTCAAGTGGGCAGAGCGGCGCGCAATGCTTCTTTAATAGACTGCCGCGGCTCTCCGATGCTCCGTCTGAGTGCATTCGGGAGATTGTTGTTGTTAAATGAATGAAAGTGCCGTGGGTAGTGCCCCCTTTCTAAAAACTGATGAAACGGGATAGAGGAGTATTTTTTGCGCGCGCGCGGAACGGATTTTTCCGATATTAAAATCTTTTCCATTACGCGCGCGACGCGTCGAATTCTTAGGATTCTTTTCCAATTGAGAAGGTAAACGACTGTAGAAAATATTGATTTGTCTGGAAGGAAGTTCTGTTTTTATTTTCGAAAAAGTAATGCTTTAAACTTGAGTTGATAGGAAATTACTTGTCCGTAGTATCATTTTTACTTTTGTATTTGAATGTTGAAAAACAAATGGCTCTTAAAAAATCGATACAAGTATGTTTTTAAAGTGCAGGGCGATTTTTTTTTTTTTTTTTTTTTTTTTTGTTTGTTTGTTTGATAGACAACTTTTTTTTTACGTGTAAAAATAATGTTTCAAAGGGAAAAGAGATGTATTTCATCTCTCTATTTGGTCGATCTTTAAATAATTATACGATTTCAAAAACTCTAATATTCCTGTTACTATTTATAGCATTTGCAAAATCATTCTTGCAAATGTACAGTCATTTATTTTTATGGCACATTTCAAATGTAATTGTATTACATATAACTCGAAAGCCGATTATCCTTTCTACATTACACTTTGGAGTCGAAACTTGGCGATAAAATAAAAAAAGAGCGACGGCACAACGCCGACCCTAATAAATTTCTCCTCCGCGTGTACAAGCAGAAGAAAGGTCGGGCGCGAGGGCGAGATCCTTGAAAAATGACAAACTCGCCGACAGTAACAGACACGCCATTAATGCGAGTTTCGCATTCGCGCGCGATTTATTCGACGTCAGACCGGGAAAAATGTGCATTCAAACTCGCGGCCGGGGCCGCGGGCCTGGCGCGAGACAAGGCGAAAGCGCCGTAGAATGCAAGATCCGAATGGGAGTGGGGTAGAAGCACCGGGATATTAAGCGAAACGCGGCGATGCGCGGAAAAGCAATGGACGCATCGAGCCTGACTAACGGCTAAACTCTCTTTCCGACTACGGTCCTCCGCGTACCGCCTCCCCCCGCCCCGTAATATGAATATACATGTAAGAACGACGTACACACGAAAATCGGAATTTAAGCGAGTCGTATTACGTGGCGCGTTCGCGCGGGTATAGAGGCGGCGCGCGAGCGCCTCGATATTCCGAGTCGTCGCACGTTTCGAATTAGCTGTTCGGCTCGACTGCACATCGGATCCATAGTCCGCGGCGCTCGCAGCAAAATGTCCCGGCTGGCTACCGCGCGCTCTCCACCCCCACTTTTTGCGCGCGGACCCACGCGCTTCTGCTTCCCTCCCTCCCATTTCCACCGCTATATATAGCCCTCCGTCGCGCGATTCCTTTGCACTTTCTTCGACTGTTTTTTCAATCAATTGCCTTCCTTTCCGTTTGTCTTCCTTCTTTTTTTCTCACGCTGGAGGCATCCTTTCGATTGCTCTATGTACTGCTTTTCTTTAAAGTTTGTTGTCTGGTTCGCGAGTTTCCATTCGCAAGTTGCCGCTAATCTAGCGCGAATTCAATGAAAATTCCTCCTGCGACCCTCGAATAATAAAGAGCGATAAAATTCAATGCATTTTAATTAAAGGAGTACGACGATTTATAGACACTCTGAACCTATCTTCAGTATATGTTTAATGTTAAGTATTTTTTTAAAAAAGAAAAGAATCAAACATAAAATAGGTTTCGTATTAAGATTAATTATGACCCACTAGAAATAGTTTTGTTCCGATAAAATAATTTATCTGATATCTTCGCACTTAATGATCGTTTATACCAAATTGGACGGAAGTATATCAGAAAAACAGTTTCTTCGATAGGAAAAAACTACATAATTCACATCAGAACAAGAATTTTCAATTTTACTCAGCCATTACTGTAAAATTCATTTTCATCATGATTATTCTATTTTTTTTAAAATAAAACAACATTAATTTGTTACAATAAAAATACTATATTTTATGCATATAAACAGAATCCACAAACAAATATCGATCCCCATGGTTACAGGGAAAACTCTAGAGCGTACAGCAATTCTCAAGACACCGCGAAATCATGCATCTTCCAAGTCGCGCGCGTTTTGTGCCATTCACATAAACAAAAAGTTTTCAGCGACGACTCCGTTACGAAACTCCACCTCCACGTGTATTCCCCACGCGTACGATCCAACCTCTTCCGACTCTACCTACCTCCGGCCACCCTCTCTCTTATCTGCTACCCTCCTGAATTATTCCCTCTCCCTCTTTCAACTTCTCGCCGTCCGGGTGTACTTTTTTTTTGCTCGGTACCCTTCCGCGCGGCGCCCCTGCCCCGGCATACCGGAGGCGGTACAGCGACAAAATTGTTGCTCCGACGATCGAATCTCGCCTCATCCGCCCGAGGTTCTCCCCCCGCGCCCTTCTCATTTCACCCGTCGTCAATACTTTCTTCGCTGCGCGCGGGACCGCTTCTGCTTTCATTTCGCCGGCACATACTCGGCGAGCAAACCCCCTTCCTCCGGCATTCCGATTTTAGTGGCTCGTCGGAAGGAAAAAAACGTTGCCGCTCGATTGAGCCTCGATATAGTATTTATTTCGATATTCCGGAGGAAAATCCGTTGAAAATTTGTTTATGTATGGCGCGCGGCGAAGAATGCCGAGCTTACCTTCGCTCTTTATTATCGCAAATTCAATATGTTTCTTTTTCTTTCTTCTTTTTCATCCCGGCGAAGAATTTTACGGGAATCGAATTTTTAATGAAGCGTTGAATAAGGTAGAACCGTGGGATTTATTTTTAAAATATATAGTAAAAGACTGAATGAATAAATAGTTAAAGTAGAATAACAATAATTAATGAAGAAAGAAAATTATTCGAGGACAGTGAAGGTTTATAACTAACGTACTTTAATTATTCGGTGAATTCGCTCTTTTTTTATTTTATTTTAAGAATTGGAATATTGAGTTCAGAAGTTCCACAAAGAACGGTACCATTTTCTTATTTATTGAACTGAAATTAATTTATTGAAAGAGCTTTTAATACTTGATGTAATTTGCAAAAATTTGTTAAAATATTTTCTTTTCTACGTGATATTGTACAAAACGCTAACGGGTGATTTCGCGGAAGCTCCCGTACGAGAAAGCTCGCTGTAAACAAAAGTAAAAGATCATTCTCCGCCATCCTCTTTCTTGTGTTCTCAAGCATTGTAGTGATACAAAAATCCATGGAAGTATTTTGCAAAAATTTTATCCTTTTTTACCAGATGTTATAGAAAAAACGCTAACGGACTACCTTCAATTTTGATTTCACGAAAACCTTCGACCCAGTGTACGTGAAAGCTCGCTGGTAACAAAAGTAAAAGATCAGTCTCCGCTATCCTTTTTCTCGTCCATTGCGGAATTAGCTTTCCTAATGGAAGGTGTATCTACACCCACGGTGCGGCTTGCCAAATGAAAGGTTTACCCAACGGCTGCTGGCTCTTTCCATCGTCTCCCCCCCACCCCCCGGCTAACCGTTTTAAAGCACGAAACGATAGAATTTAATCGCGGAGCCACGGGAGAAAACTCCGGGAATTCGCCCGGAATTACAAAGTTTCGGGCGGCGAGGCCGGCCGGGGGGCCCCCGAGTTAACGCTAACGATTTACCTTTGCAACACGTTTCACCCACTTCCCACTTCGGTCTCTCGCGCGGCCCCGGCGAATATAAGTCCGCCGAGTCGGACGGAAACTTTTCGCCACTTCGCGTAGCGGGGCCAACTCGATGGCTCGGGCGCGTCGCGAGAGCAACAAATTGCAGCTACGCGAGCTCCACGGATACATAATTGAATGACAACACCGGGGGCCCCGGCGAGCATCCGGAGCACCGTAGGCCGGTGTCTCGCGACGACGAAGCAGTTCCGAGGGAATTAGGTAAATACGAGCGCCCGGATTTGGATTTCGCCGGAGGAATCTTAAGGCGCACGAAAGTTAAATGTAAATGCGCGAGCCGCCGACGGTCGGGATAAAAGGACCAGTTGGCGCCGGGGGTAGTTGATCCAGAGTCAGAGGGTATCACGAGTCTCGATGAGCCGAGTGGATAACTTGTTAATGTGGTACATTGGAGAAAGATTTTTTTTTTTTTTTTTTTTTTTGCAAAAGCTTCATTTTTTTGCTTTAGTTATTTACTTTATCTGCAAAACCTTTCAAATTACTCACGCATTGACCTCGATGGACCGAATGGATAACTTGTTAATGTACTACTGGAATACACTTTTTCATTTTTTTTGGGATTATACGGTTTCATTTTTTACAATTTAATCACTCTTTTTAATCTAAAAATCCTTTGAATTGCTCACTTTTTCAGTAAATAAAAGAATTTACAGAATTATTATTTTTGTTTGAATTGCTAGTCAATAATCATTGTGAAAGCATTTGCATTGGAAGCAGAGATTTTGTCGTTGACCTCTATTGATCAATCAATGTGACACTTAAAACTGTATTATGTATTTACATCGGTGCCTATGTCAATAAATTCAGTTAACCATTTAGCTTAAATAACTTACAACATTATTGTCGAGGGTGCATATAACATTGAGGCAATTAAAGCAGCTGCAATGATTATCTTATGGAATTGGCGGGATTTCATACACATTGCATGATTTTAATTAGTCAATGTTAATTAAGCATTTACCCGATCTATATTAGTTCATTTTATCGTAAGCTAATGAGACTGCCTACTCATTCGATTTATTATAGACTGAACCATTTAGTGAAACTGAGTTGTTATGACATCAATCTTCAGTAGTGTCATTGTTAGGTTACTGTAATTTATTTTTAATTGGGTTTAGAAAATACCTTACAAAATGCAGTTTGTAAAAAGCAATACGTTTACACCTTCGTAAATATTATTTAAGAAAAAGAGCAAAAAACAAAAGGCGCGTAGAAAAAGCCTCGCAATTCATCATGTCGTGAAAGAGGTGTCAGCTGAAAAGGTGGCGACACAGCATTGACGCTAACTTTCGCCGGAAAAAAGTCCCTAATTGAGAAAGCAGGCTTGTCCAAATACACGAAGCCGCGCGACCGCCTAATAGGGGAGAGCGTTGCAAAAAACGAAACAAAACCGCGGGGAAGAGAACGCCGCAGGAAACCGAAAGAAAGACCGAGATTTTTCTTACCACATTACTCCCCTGCCCCCGGCATCCCTCGCTCTTTCCCTCTTGCTCTCCTCATTGATTTATAACGAATTCGACAAGTCGCTTTTTTCTCCAGGCGGCGGCAGCTGCTCGGCGGCTCCCCGGCAAAAACGGCCGACCAATGTGTTTTGAAAGCTCGCAGGAGAGAAACGGAGAGAGGAAAGCAGGAAGTCCTCGTATTTCAACGTCATTCGGCACGCGCGGCGTGCCGAATTCTTGAGTGCAAAACTAACCCCCCCGAGCTCGTTAATTAAGGTCGAACGCTACGTTTTGCCCAACAGTCGTACGTCACGAAAGTCGAAGACTTAGCCCCCGTCGACGCTCTCTCTCTCTCTCTCTCTCTCTCTCTCTCTCTCTCTCTCTCTCTCTCTCTCCCTCTCTCTTCTCCCTTTCTCGCTCTTTTCTTTGAGGCCCGTAGCGCGCAGCCGGCAACCACGCGCCCGGCAAATAATAGACCGCCACTCGACTCCTATTTGTCGGGGAGCCCGCTAGACGAATGCGTACGCGAGTAAAACGCGAGTGCACAGCGCCATTCGTCGCGCGCGCTGCGAGCTTTCTCCCGACGTCACCTTAGAGAGTCGCGCGCGCTCGCGACGACGGACCTTTTGAGCGGTGTCTTTTCACCTGCGTCCGTCATCAATGCATCCAGGGTGCTTGAGTCGAACGCTTATGAAGCAGGCTTTGTTGACTCAACGAGAGAGTTAATTTTCTAATAGGACTGACTCATAAAATCGTTGTACTTGTGAGGTGATTTAAGATTGTTTATAGCAAGAGTTTATTTATTCTACGTTATTACAGGTTTCTTCGAGTAACTGATTTTACAAGCACTTTTTAACGATTTCGCTCGACGTACATTGATTTAAATTAAAATGAGGTTAGGGCTAGATACCGTAGATAATATTACTTTATACATTTACCGCAAGGGGAACTCTGTAACATCTTTCGCGGTAACGAGTCCGCTGCCTCAGATAAATACAGGTATTATGCCACTTTAAGATCTGGAAGCGCGGTTAAGCCTTTGAAGATGCTAATGATCCACAATTTAACTTGTAACTGATTTGGAGAAATCACCTAATTTCTGAAAAATCATCTAATCGTTCTTTCCTTCTGAATAAAAATAAAATATAGAGCGTCCATAGAAAGGACTGAATGTTCCGGTTACTTAAAAATCTAAATTAAATAGATTCACTCATAAATGACATATGAACATCAAAACTTTCGTCGAAACTACAGTCAGCGAATGTACGTAGTAGCTTATACCTCATCTACGTGCAACTTCGCCGGAGGTTAGCCCTTCAGCGGGCGAAGTCACCACGCGCGAGGGTAAATACACGACTCGCAGCTATCGTCATTGTTATAAGATGAAAATGGCCTGCGAGCTCTTCCAACTTCGCCCGCGCGCTTTGCCCTGACGACGGCGTTTCCGGATAAAGGCGATTCGGCAAAGTTTTTCGACGTTCTCACCACCGGCCGCCACCACCCCCGCACATAAGTTTCTTTCTCTCCGCACCGCGGCGCGCGCCCTCCATTTCCCGTCTCTGTCCCTCCCCCCCGACCTCCGCGCCCTTGTTCATTTCCTTGCGCAACTTTAGAGCGTGCGCGCGCGCGCGGCTCAGTTTGCACCTTCAACAAGTCCGCCGGCTTTTTCCGCGCCACGGGAAAACGTAATCTTTTTGTCTCACTGGGAAAACTTTCGGATTTTCATATCCTCACCTGTCTGCCCCGTCGCCCTTCCCTCGCGGTTTCCCCTTTCTCTTTTTCTCCCGAACGAAGAAAATTATTGTACTATAAGATTAAATTTTCTCCCGCCAAGAACTTCGGTTAATTTAAAATTGATGTGGAACTTGCCGCGGGAACGGAAGCTTGCAGGATCCGCGCTTCCCTCAATCTCCTCGCGCCTTTCTCTCCTTCTCCAATTCCCGCCTCTCTGTCTTTCTCTCTATATCTCGTTTCCTCCTTTTTTTTTATCATCGTCCTCGAGCGAAAAAAAGAAGGGACAGCCCGAAAAGGTGATGCAGCAGAAAAAAGAGGACTCGCCGCTGCGGCGAAAATTTTTCGCTCAATCGATGCGGGGGCCGTCTGTATCGAAGTAACCCGGGGGGTAGATACAGCGAAGGAAGCCTATTGAAGAATATAACACCGGGAGAGTGAAAAAAAGAGCACAGGGAGCATCACCGGCGAATTGGCCAGCGGGAGCTCGTTCATTTTCACGCGGCGCGGTACTTAATTATTTCGTCGGATCGATCATAACGCGTCCGCGTGCGCACACTTTATCACGTCCAAGTTGAGCACTCGCTGCGTGGCAGTCGCGCTATAAAATGGAATTAAGCGAGAAATATCTGCTGCTTTTATACCGACAGAGCATGAACGATCGCATAAAAAAGGATTAGTCGCGCTGCTTTGTTTGTCGTCACCCGTGAAATTCGTAATAAGGTGACTAGGAGAAATGAGCAGTTTAAATTTCAACAGAATTTTCGTTGCGGTTTTCATACCAAATTTAAAATTTAAATTAAATATAATAAAAATAGATTAAAAATTAAAAACTTTTTATAATATATAATAACCATTTTTCGCAATTCTTTGTAATTATTTACTATAATGCCCAGCAATAATATAATGTGCAGCATCATTTTCACTATTGTACAAAAAGAATTATTGTATACAATAAGATCTTCATTATCCAAAAGGTAAATTTAGTTATGGTAATTCTTTAAGTACTTTCGCGGTCGCTACTCAACAAATTAAAAAGTTTAAAAGAAATAAAACTTAAAAAAAAGTTAATGACTTGTCTAATAAATCGGATTTATACCCCAGCGGTGATATTTAGTCAAATAATTACCGAAGGCAAACAGTTTTAAACAATTTAGAAACATAGCAGCAAAAGCAAAGGAAGAAGCGTAATTATCAATTAGCGAGGGACCTGCTGCATAGCGCAGATGAAGAGAGCAGGGAACGTGAGGTAATGGACAGTGCGTAGAGAAACAGTCGCGGCGGCAGTGGCGGCGAGCGCGCGATGAAAATTCACTTTGACCGGTTTTGCGGTCTGCCCGGCAGCGTATATAATTAAAAGTCACCCCGTGTACGTAACCGCCTTGAAAAGCAGGAGCGCAAATTCGAGCCCGAGCGAGCGCTGCCCGTAAAATCGACGTAAGTTCGCTCGCGCGCGCAACTCCCGATCGAAATAAACGAGTAGTGTAACCATGGGAACGGTCAGACGCGAGAGAGAGAGAGAGAAAGCGCGCGCCGCCTGTTATCGTCATCGGGAGGTAGGGGCGAGTAATTGCCGCGATTGTTTTTCCTAATTGATGCGCGCGATTCCATATGCTTATTATAATTCCGGTTAATCGCGGTTAATTAATGGCTTATTGCCCCGTGCGCGCCGCTCTCCCCCTCCCTGCGTCGATGTTGGCCGCCTCGGCCACCCTGCAGCCCGGGGAAAGGCCGTAATTTTATTAACATAATTTCGCGATATATATATTTTTCGTGGCGCGGCATCGTAATGCCACGGGAGATCGAACGTGTATGCGTATTTCTTATTCGTGAGGGCGTAGTACATTATCGTTTGCTGGCTCGGTCAAATTGTTATTGATAATATCCCTCCCGTCGCGGTTTTATTTATCTTTTTATTTGCGTGATAAATTTCGACGAGAGGATAAAATACTTAATTCCGACTGGGCAATTTTGTATGAATCAGATGGGGAATCAAAAATCTATCATAAACTTCATTATCATTTTAGAAGCTCATAAATGACGATTTGCATATTATTATTTTATACAGCAATTTATATTTGCTTATACGTAAATGCACATTATCTACACTAAAGATGCCCACCGAACTTCGCGTCGTACATTATATTTGCTTTTTTTATTCAATAGTTCATTCGTTAAACGAGTTAAACTCACCGTAAAGAAGAATATTCGTGGACATCCTTGATAAATATCAATAAGAAACTTATAAATCCGATAAAAATAACATAAAGAATTGGAGTATTTCTTCAATTATTACTACTGGCTATCGCATGAAATCTCGTTTTTTTCTAGATATTTTTGCAAATTATTTTTCATAATTTTCCCTTCACTTCCATTAAATTTTTTTATCTCTCCACATTAAAAATTTTTAAATTTTATATTATAAGCTTCAAATAATACCAAGAGTTTTTGTACTGCTCTTTATTTTTTATTAGAAGATTAAAGTGATAAAAAAATAATAAAGAATAATGAAACTTGTAGTCTCAACCGCAAACATTCCCAGTACAATTCAATGACACTAACGTTTTTCCGTCATAAAAATCGATTGTTTGCACTCCTAATTCCCCTATAGACGTGACAACAATAAAATTAGCGTCACGATGATCGAAATGATCTAATAATAAAAATAGCCTCGAAGAAGATTTACCGAGGCTCGTACTGCGCTTTCAATGGACCATTAAGAATGTGACAAACGCATTAAAAGAATCGACGTAAGACGATTAAGGTCTGAGAGCGTCGTAGCCTGTCGTCGGCCGGCAAAAGCTGAATTACAAGCGGCAGCCTTTCAGGCTACGCGCGCGGGCGAGAGAAAAGAAGAGGGGAAGGCGAGGAGTCGCAGCCCGCGCGGCCAGGATTTATCCCGTCTGTCGGGCGAGCGAGCCAGCCACTAAACTCGAGAAAAAGAAGTCGCGCGGAAGGCGGCGGCAGCGGCGCCCAACAGAACAGATTTCTAAGCGATGAGCCGTGACGGAAAAGCACTTAAAACTATTCCCCGGCGAGCGCCATTACTTTGTTCGCCCCTCGCTTCGCTTATCCAATATAGTTCATTTAGCGTGGCGTGTGCGTGTGGCCGTCCGTGTCGGTGTGCGGCTGTAAGATAGCTCGATCGCGAGCGCGACTGTCGTAACGGCTTCCATTTTACGCCGGGCCGGCGAAAAAAGGAAGCGGAAGAGGAAAGGAGCGCAAAACGTGTCGCTATTTCCTACCAATTTTCCGGCGAACGCCGCATTGTCTATTCGTCCTGCTCAACTCCGATTAAATGCTGGACTAACTTTTACGATTACACCGAGTGCATTGGCAGTGTGATACGTGGGTTACTTTTATTTCGGATACTTGAAGGAAAGTAGTTTAAACTTATCGCAGAGACTAGGCTGCGAAATAATACATACCTTTTTAAATGAAATAAAGGAATGTGGGCATAAAAATAAATATAAACGTAAAATAAAACGTGGATCTATAAAAAGAAATTTTAAAGCCTTATGTAAAGGTATACCTCACCAAAGTCGGCCGCGAAAAGTATGCGAGGATGAAAATTTGGGCTTAGCCGTGACAATATAATGGACGTGGGTGTCTTTGCCTAAGCGCGTAAAGCTGTCGAGCCGAGCATCATAATGACACGCGACGGATGAAATATGCATGAAAA
The DNA here is from genome assembly GCA_035586675.1 of Eurytoma californica. NCBI lineage: Eukaryota > Metazoa > Arthropoda > Insecta > Hymenoptera > Eurytomidae > Eurytoma > Eurytoma californica. Next base: position 20,858,489 of record JAXIUT010000001.1, on the reverse strand, counting down.
AAAGGACGGAGAAGCCCGCGGATTTTCTCTTCCGAGAAACACACTTTTTCCGGCGGAAAAAGGATGAACGGTGAAAAGGAAGAAGAAAGTGAAAAAGAGCGAAGAAGAAGAAGAAGAAGAAGAAGAGCAGAGCCGGCCACCGAATTCGCCATCGTGATTTTAATTCTCATTGAATCTCAAGTGGCTCGAAAATTTTATTGTTCGAAGAAAAGCACCCGGGGAAAATCTCGTCGAGGCCGTAAATCCGTTTCCGGTCGCCTTCGGGATTCTCCATTTGCGGATTCCGCGCTCGCGCAACCGAGAAAATGCGAAAGACCGAGGGAGGGTATATACGGGCAGAAAATGAAATAGAGACAGCCGAGCGAAAAGAGGAGAAAGAGATGGACAGAGAAAACGGGGGGAAGAGAGAGGAGTGAAGCTTGAAAGAAATGACGGACGCTCTGGAAGTTCGCGATTTATTCTTGAATAGAGCTTTTTCACGGTGGCGTGGATTCTGAGTGATATATTCCGTAATTTTTAATTAATGATATCTATGGCCTCGTCGAAACGTCAAGTATAATTTAAACAATTTAACGTGCAAAACTGCTGTGTTCTTTCGATTCAATTTTAAATTAACTGAAGGGTTATTTCTCGAAATCTTCAGAAAAATTAAAACAAATTCAATTTAAAAAAAAATCTACTTGGGTATTCTTATTTTGAAATCAAAACAAGGATCTTTCCAAACTTTTAGACTTGACGACCTCTTTTACTTGCTGCTATGTTTACAGGAAACTTTTCGAGACCAGTGATGTGAAATATGAAAGAAGAATATAAAAAGAACGGAAAATTTGGCAGACATGTGGGTGACTATTCCGCAGAAAAAAAGTTTCTCATGAAAAAAAATCACAGCCTTGAGGTACACCAGTACCTTTTGTATCAAGTTTTTGCATTTAAATTTAAAAGGTAGAAATATTTTAGCAAAATTTCGTACGTATATAAATAGCTTCATCACGACTCCATACTGCCGCAACGTATAATTACAATAAAATTTCATGTTTTTCTAAAATAAAGTAATTCTTTCAATTTTGTTTTACCTCTGGTATTGATATGCCAGAAATAAAAGCATCTATAAAAAAGAAAGACGAAAGAAACATGAGCTTCAAACGTCACTCCAGTCGACGCAGAAATCAAAACAATGCGAAAAATAAAGAGGGAAAGTGAGAAGCGAGGCGACAGTGAAAGTCGGAAAGACAGATTTCCGGTCAACGAGTCGCGTGCCAGCGGCGACAAAAACAGCCGTTGGGAACGAGATCGTCCGCGGGGGAGAGGGGGTGCGGACGGTCGTCGAAGCGCCGGGAAAATCGCGGCGGCGGGCGACGCATAAGAGCCGTCGGGAGCGCGCAGCCCGCCTCGCAATGGAACAAGGGGGACGGACCGAATTCCCCTTTATTGCGAGAGACCGATAACGACGTTACCGGTTTCACGAGCGCGTACGCGGAGCCCGGCGAAGTCACCCGGAACTCATTTTCCAGGGATGCCGCCGCGCCCCCGTAACGTAGTTTCGTCACGTAACGATTTCAGTCCCTCGCCTCCACCCCATTCTACTCCTACCTATTCGCTTCGCCTCTCTCTCCTCGCAACGGTCTTTTATTTTTTTTCATTCACCCTCCACACCCGCCGACTCGCATCCTCGATTTCGCCGCCGTCGGCGTGTGGGCGGGCTTTATTTCAATCGCGCCCGTGAAAATCGAGCTTTCGCGCGCTCCCACCGTCGACGCGACGCGGATGCTTAATTGACCGAGGAATTCCAGCGCGATACTCGGTTTTATTTCGTTTTCTAAGAAGCGACGCGATTCGCCGTACCACTGCCCGGGCGAATCTACTGCGTTTCAAAGAGACAACACGTGCGACGAGAGAGCGAACGCGGGACAATTTGACGCGCGGGATCAAAAACTGGGACTCGAAGTGTTCGAGAAAAAAAAAGGGGGGGGGGAAGAAGCTCGCGACAGTCATTTCGCGCGACTGGTGTACACTGCCGTCGAGCCGGGAACATCAAACGGCGCACAACGAGCGAAAAGGCGAGAGTCGGGGGAGAGCGAGGCGGGACAAAGCGCGGAGCGAACGCCGCACGCGCCTCGGCCGAGGAGGGCTAAACTTCAAGACAGGCGGAACCGTCATCTCCAGACCGGACATGACAAAGTCCCGCCATTTCTAAAGCGAATCCCCCCGAAATGCCGTCGCTCTCGCGCGTTTCCTCCACCCTCCCCTCTCCACGACTATTACTCTCTCTCCCGCTGAGGTGCCTCCCCTCCCTACCTCCTCCCTCGCGTACTTGCATTGTCTGGGAAGTGCGTCTTGCATATTAAAACGAACTCGTGCCTGGACTGCTCAGCTGCGAGCGAGAGAGAGAGAGAGGCGGCGATGAGGCTCTTTTAGGGCGAGACGACAACGTTGACAAATACGCGGGGAGACGCGCCGGAACGGTGAAAAGTGACCGGTGTCGCGCGTTGAACGACCGCGCGGATAGCTGATTCTTTTCCCCCGGGAAGTCAGCCTGGGAACGATTGCTTATTTGTACACTTTTATACGCGCTGGATCGCGCATTTTTTCGCTATGTCATTTGTTTACTCGAAGTGGTATTCACGCAGGGTGTAATTGAAGCCTCCCTTAATTAATTAATGCACGAAATGATTATGTAAATAGAGGATAAAAAAAACTGCCGATTCATGAAACAAAAAAATATTTTGATCATTAAACATAATTGTTTCGAATAGATCAAAGCAGAACTCATCATTGGAATAATGCGATCAGTCGTGATTATACTCCAAAGTAGATTAAGTACAAACAGAATATCGAAGTGCGGTTAATATTATTAATTACCTCGATACACCAAGAAATACCTTTCTCCAATTAACCGAGTTGCGAACGAAATTATACGAGGTGGGCGTTAAGCTATTCATATAAAAAAACACATCAACTTCAAAAAGAAAAGAAAGAAAAAGAAAACCAGGGACTGAGAAGAAGCAATAGCGGGTGAATAAGGAGCGAGGGGGAGTGCGAGTCCGGCTAAAGAACAGAGGCGCGAGGAAGGAAGCGAGAGAGCGTGGGAGGCGCGCGGGTACGAGAGCGAGACGACGTAACAACTGTAACTTTTGTAATTGAGTTTTGTCGTCTCTCGTCGCGAACGCGTGCCGCCCCTGTGTACAACCCCCCCCTACCGGCCCTTTTGTTTCTCACCGTGGACGCTTTCCCGCGCTGCTCCTTTTGTAAATTGGAATGTTTACGAGCGGCGCTGCCGCGCGCGGGGGGATAAAAATAATTCTCCGTTTGAGCGCGCGAGCTTGCTGGGTAAACTTCCTAATCGTGAAAAAAGTGATTCCCACACCACCACACGGGGCCGGGAGCCCTTGCTTTCGGATGTTTCATTAAAACTCCACGTTATGGCCTTGGGAGATGTAAGGGGATAAGGAGCGTGAGGGTCCGAGGCAAAAGGCTCGTTTTCCTTAATTACGTATGATTTAGTTTGGGCGCGATTGAAATTAAGAGGTGTTACGCTGAGAGGGGTCGGATGTATCAGGCCGAAATGAAGCTACTTTTTTTTTATTGGACGTTAAGTAAATGAAAGGATTGAGACGTTCTCTTCTCGTAGAAGTTTAATGGAAATACTGATTTTAATTTACGAGGCGAAATTAATTGCGTCAATCAAGCTCTTTTAACAAAAAAAAAAAAAAAAAAAAAAAAAAAAAAAAAAAAAAAAAAAAAAAAAAAAAAAAAAAAAAAAAAAAAAAAAAAAACGGTCGAACTCGAGTAACTTTGATTTAATAATCATATTTATTACGCTCGACGAGTTCAGTCGGCGGAGAAAAATGAGATCTTTCGAATCTTATTAAGAAAAAAGATTAATCATTTTCTTCCGTGTAATTGAAAGATATTTCCGCTCTGATTACAACTTCCCTTTTTTTTGTGCCAACACAAATTTTATTGCACATTCGAAGTTCCTACGGAGCTGCGCCGAACGAAAGATCAGCGGGGGCTGAAGGAAAAAAAGAGGAGAGAAAATAAGGGAATATAAAAGCTCCGCGGGCACAATTTGGTCGGAGAATATTTACCGAAAGGAAATTAAGAAGTCTATCGAGAGTGCCGGCGGTGAGAAGCCATTTCTTATTCTTTTTTTCTTCACCGCTCCTCGCCCATCTCCTCTCCTTGCCTTTTTGTCTTTTATAAGAGATTAATATCTCCCGGAAGCAGGCTTGTACTTTTGTTATTATTCTTCCTCCACCTCATCATCGCCGTTCTTTTTCTTCGCGTGCTTCGGCGCTTTTTCTTTTTTTTTTATTCTCTTTCCAGCTTTATGAACTTGACTCTCCTTTCTTCTTTATTATTAGCACTTTGTTTGAGAGAAATGCTGCGTCGTAAGTGAGATTTGACCGAAGGCGCAACGAGAGAGCGAAAAAGATTTATGTACCATATTGCGCGTAATTAGAGAAATGAATTTTTTTTAAATGTCAATTTTTCAGTAATCAAATGAAATCCTTATGGAGTTAAATAAAAATGTTGATTACAACATTTTAATCTGATACAAGAGGTTTATTATCACTGGCCTTTTTCCTTGTGAAAATAAAGGTACATATAAAAAAAAAAATAAAAAATTGTTTGTTGTTTTTTTACGCTTGAGTTAATTACAACATAACATAGGAAATAATTACGTTTCAGAGATGGACAGAAATAGAGCAAAGATTATAATTACTATTACTGTCTGTTTGTCTAAAACTTGCTTGGCAGTCTCTTGAGACGCGTATTCGCTGAAGTTGCGGTGCAAAGATAACCTTAGTTTTTGTATTTTATTTACCTTACGAGAAAATAGCACCCTAGTACTAATGAAGACTGAGCGAAAAGATCATTAAACATCAACGACGATCTTTATACACGCAAACCAAATAAAGTACAGTAAATTACATAATAAATTCAACCATAACATTCAACAATTTATTTTTTTAGTTTTGAAAATAAACAAAGTATACTTGTATAAAATTGTCATAAACTCTTTTTCATGCATAAAGTGAAAAATGTTCATGCATAAAGTAAAAAATAAGTTTTTTCAATCACATGCGGCTTGTTTGATTCAAATTTGACTAATAAAATCTCATCCTTATATATATTGTCTTTTATGAATAGTGTAGAAAGAAAGGGGCATAAAATTTAAAATAATAAAACAAAAAATTACCATACAATAAATGTTTTTGAAAACTTTTCATTTTTTTCAAATATAAATCCCTTTGTAGAGGTTCTACTGTGACTCGATGTCGCTATGTGTTTCACTTCCAACGACAAATACTACAAAAAAATATTACAAATGATAAGTCCAGCTTCAAAACGAGCAATGAGATTAGAACTGGCTTAAAATTGCTAGAAAATTGAAAATTTAAACTATTAAATTTCAAATTACTTATCAATTTCGTGGTCCAATATGCACATTAGGGTTATTTATTTTAAAGCAATTCTGTATAATTTAAAGTTCAAATGAAAGAAACGAAACGTGTTCAATTTTTAAGATAAAACTTTTTTTAGAATTCACATAATAAAATAAAACGAGAATACTATAATTGATTTACAATATAATAGACAAGAATAGTAAAGTTGTATTCGCACTCAATATCCCTGACGAGCGCACGTATTGAAAAACTAAATCCGACACACGACGAGATTAAAAAGCGAAGCTCCACTCTCTTTGGATACCATAATCTCCGGCCGCTTGTGTACACGTCGTCGACTGGATTTACGGAGATTTTATACCGGCCATCCGTGACCCTCCTTTTTGTTCGAATGAGTTTACAGCTGGATATGCATAGAGCACGGCAGTTACGCGCGAGTTTTCGAGGCGTATAAAGATGCAAAGCAACGGCATCCTTTTCGGTAACGGCGATCGCCTACGCGCTGCTAGGGAAGAGGGGGGCCCTTGAACGAAAGCCCATTTATAGCTCGATGGCCGTCGTAAAGCTATCGTTGCGCGAGGTTCCTACGACTCCTGTTTTGTATTTTTATTGCCGTATTCTGTTTCGCGAGCGAGGAGCGCTGATTTTACATTTTCCTACATTCGTCCAACACTGATCGCGCGTTAAGGATATCAATAGTGTTATTTGACTGCGGAAAATGCAGTAACTGACATTAACGACACGTTCAGTTTAATGCACAAGTTTAAAAGTTATCTTTTCTTTTTTTGTACTTTAATTAATTTCGATAGACTTAAATTATTTGTAAATGTACAGTTATGTATTTAAGCTGGAAATAATTTCATTATTTTTTTTTTTTGTAACTTTTTAGTTAATTTTGATAGTAATATGGTTGCCTCAATTTTAACAGGAAGTCACAGATCTAATTAAAAATTTTGCTTGCACAAAAGTATAATTTATTTCTAAAAAAAAACATATGTTCATGGAGATCTTGCAACAAGACTTTAGTCATCGTAATAAGATGACACTACAACAATTAAAAAACATAATACTTGTAGTGTGAAAAGGTAAATTCTAAATAAAGGAAACAAAGAACAAATATAACGTTTTATCCCTTGACTAATGAACATTACATTTTTCAATGTAATACTTTGCTTTTAATCATAATGAAACATCTATAGTTAATTAGATAGTTTATTAAGTAAAATTTCAAAATGAAATCTTCTAATGTTAAATTAAATATAATTTAATATAAATTGTTGCGAAAATTAAATTTCTAAAGGTGAGTTATGAAATATTCTCTGTTGTTAGTTGTAATTTAAACGTCAAATATAAACGGCGAAGCAGAATTTCAAAGTTAATTATAATTCTTGACGTAATATAAATGTAAATTTCGAAGAGTCGGGAAAATAAAAAAATACGACAAAATATTTGCCGTCGTTCAAGTCGTAATTTTACGGTGCTTGAAACCACCATCGGAAAGACGACTACAAATTTACCATGTAAGGGTGAGCGAAAACTAGTAGAGTGCGGCTGGGAAGAGGGAAAGACGTAGGAGGGATGTACCTGAAAAGCAGCAAAGTTATCCGACGCACGTTATATCCATACACGGGCGGAACTCTTGCCAAGAAAGTGAAGAAAAAGCTGAGGATACATCTTTCCAATGCTGCGAGGGAAGAGAGAAAATATATATATATATATACTTTATGGGCGAACTGAATTTCTTGTCGGTTTTGCTATTTGAGCTTGACTTTTTCGCTTTATTTACGGCCTCCCGCCTGGTCCATCTTTTACTAATTGCGTGAGCCGAAACTCGTATTTGACTTAAAGTAGGTATGGGCAGTCTCGAAAAAAGAAATATATTCTCATAAAAATGTGGTTAATAATAACAGTAGATTTAAATATACAAATTTCAAAATCCTGTCTATAGTTACAATTATAGAATAAAAAATATAATAAATTTCACGTAAGTAGAAAATAAAATGAAATCTATTTCATGTACTGACTATATAACTGACTATAAAATTGGCACTATAAATTTGGCTATTGTATATCAGTAATTGTATTATATGTGATATCACAGACTATAACTTAGAAACGAGTGATGAGTAGATCAAAATATCGCTAAAGTAATATCACAGATATGTAATATTACTACTTATTTAAAAATAACTAGACAATAATGTATTATAAATAATAAACTATTCATGCCAGAGGATAAATAAAATAAAATAAAAATACAAATTGAAGTTTAAAAAAAACCCACTTTCACATCCATTACTCACGTTAATAAATTAAATTAGTTCTTATAATAAATTAATTGATGACATATAATAAATAATCAATACTGTTATTTCGTCACATTCGAGAACAAGTATATGAAAATAGAGAGCACATAAAAGTAATGTTAATTGATCACTTATTTCGATATAAAAGTATTACCAAAGCCATAATGTTCCCAAACCCTGTGTTTACAGCGAGCTATCGCCATAAGAAGTATAATAAAAGTCGATAATGAATCTATTCACTCGATAGCATTCGGAACATCTGCATTTCCACGGCGAGAGGGGCGGGCGGGGGTACTAGCTTCTTCTATTAGAAGGATAAAACGTGAATTGACGACAATGGCGAGCGGCTGAAAAGAAATGGAAAATAAAGAAATAGCGCGGGAGCATAAGGAACGAGAGAAAAGCGAGAGAAAAGCGGTTATCGCATAAAGTTTGCTCGGAGGCGAGCAAGGCGCAATTCCCCGCTCGACTTTCCGATCGAGTGAAGCTGCATTTCGCAAGATCATGCGGTCTGCGAGAGAAACCCTCCCCAATGCGTGCGCACACCCCGCACACCCACAAGGAAAGCGTCGGCCGCGCGTACGTGAATGGGTCGAGCGGGGATCCCGGGCTTTTCCGAGGTTTCTCAGATTCTGCCGTGCACACGCTATATTTTCCATCTTCGCCCCCCTTTGTTTATCTCTATTTCTATCGTCTCCTCGGAAAATCCTTGCATATCCTCCCGAGATACCTCTCCTCGCTCTTGCAATATCTCCTTTTTTTGCCCTCCCCCCGAGCGTGCGTTACTCGAATCTCTTTCTCTCACGACATTCTCTCCCTCTCCGGGCGTTTAAAAAAAAGCGAACGCCCCCCTCGCGTGCAAGTGAGCGGGCGCGCGTGTATGCGTACAGTCGAGAGTACGGACCTGCCGGGCGATTTATGATATCCCGCGGGACTGGACTATTTTCGTGAGGAGCGAAACCCTCCTCCTTTTTTTTCACCCTCTCTCTCTCTCTCTCTCTCTCTCTGGCTTTCCTCTCCCTTCCGCCGGCGAGTCTTCGCTGGGGTGGCCTGGCTGTTTCGCGCCGGAGCCCATCCTCCGCATTTTATGTCTCTCTGTGCCCTCCGCTCGACCCACTTCCGCGCCTTGCTTTCCTCACCTACGCGCTATTAAAATCGAAGGAGAGGAGGGCCCGGCGCACGAGAGAAAGAGAGTTATTGTTGTTAACGGGTCCCGCGTGCATGAATGCCCCTCATTTCTGGTAGATCGGCAGCGGCGAGCAAGGGCTGCGCGCGAGAGTGGATGAGAGCTTCTTCACGCTCGGAGTCACTGGGTCAGAAAACGCCGGAAAGTAATGAGAAAATTAATGCGTGCTTACGCCTGTGCCTCGAATAATAAACTACGTAAAATATTCATTTTGTTCGGCGAAGTGCTTTTTATTGTTTCTTGAGGGGTACACGAACAGCATAAACATCGAGATGTACTTACTTAAGCTACACGAAAATGATGCTTTCTTATTTTCTAATGGCCGAGTGGGTAAATTTTGTATCGGGAGATGCGCGAGGAGGATACAGCCCAGAAATAAACAAATATTCCTGTTTAGAATTCCAATTCCCCAGGCGCGACCTTGAGAGGGAAGGCGAGAATATTCGATATCTCCCCGAGTCCGTGCTTATCTTTACGAGAAGGTATTTTCCCCCATAAAACGTAACATCGCCGGGGAACGGCGTTTCCTCTCGCGAGCGAGCTACGCACTGCACTCGTTTACCTATTTCAGTTCACTTTTCTAATCGTCTCCGACGCGCGTTTTCCGCTCCCTTTCTCTCCTCCTCCCCCTGTTTTTTTTTTCGACCATTCTCGCGAAACTTTCGTGCTGCTACGGGAAATCAGTCGATTTCGCCGAAAGGGCCAGCGATTGGACGCCGGATAAAAAAAAAGAAAGAAACGAACGGAGCGAGACCGGCCGGGAAAGCGAAGGCGGAGGAGCCGATAAAAAGCCGTGCGATTTCGAAGTAGCGAAGGAAGGAGCAATAAAAAAGAGAAGGTGGAAGGCGAGCGGGGCAGGAAAAAAAGGAGAGGCGTAATGGCGCCGTGATGGAAATAAAGAGGAAACTGATAGAGATGGTAACCAACAAAGAGAGTTAACAATGGACGAATGTCTACATTGTGTACCGAAGACTGAACCGCCCTAAAAGGGTTCGGCGCTTTTTTTTCCGCGCGCGCAGGAGACGATCAATTTTCATTTGCAAAGGAAGATCCCAAAGTAAACATAACAGGAGCCGCTTTCAATCCCTTTGAGAGCGGATTACCCATCGTTCATACAGATCTCCGGTTTTTCGCGAAAGAAATTGAGTCCAAAGGTTTGAACAAAAAAAAAAAAAAAGAAAAGAATCAAGTATCGGTTAAAATCCAGCTCCCGCGCGTAAATTAAAACTAACGACCGGCTGATTCTCGAAAATTACAGCCACTTCAGCTTGATTCCCGTGATATACGGGACAGCTGGGGTAAGCATAATTTTTTCCCTCCGTGGCGTCGTCGCAGCCCCAGCCCAAGAAAGATAGCGACAGGAGGGCAAAGCGGAGCAGTTAGCGAAAACTAGTAGCTTCTCTCATTAAGTGCTAGAGTGCCAATGGAGGCTTTAAGTGCCCGGGCGATCGACTCCGAAAATCCCCCGGAGACTCATTAGGTTTCGCGCTCGCATTCTCTCTCGTTTATACTTATACAGACACGCCCACCCTCTAACTCTCATCCACGAGCACGCGAGCACTCACATACACGTACATGTCCCCGTGCGCGTACGTACATGTCTATGCGCATGTGTGATACACGCGTGTAGGTGTCTGCGTGTGGGTGTGTGGGTGGGTGTAAATCTGCGGCAGTGAAGCGGAGCAGCGATGCGCCTCGTAAAACTTTCAGTTGCGGCGGCCCGGTCGTGGTGCTTACTTTTAAATAAATTCTTTGACTAGGGGCGTGCGGCGAAAACAAGATTGAGGAGCCGCCGGGATTACCGAAGCCGCAGAATTTTAAGGAAGTTCGGCGAGCGGCAAATCTGCTTGGCTTTGGCTGCGTTTATATTACCCTGCCTACGACGGCCGACGTTACAGGAGAATTTCGAAAATACCGGAGCCCCTGGCAACTCGGCGATAAATTACGATCTTCAGGCGATCTCACTGATGTTTATATAAAATTTTCTCGCGCGTCAGGCGAAAATTCCGCGCGTTTTGAATGAAGTTCTCGGACCGTTCGGAAGTAAATAACGAAAGTTAAATCAAATCGTAACAAAGGAAATTGCGCAACTTTGGATGCAGACGGCGATGCGCGAATAAAGAGTTGGATTAACAGATAAAGAGGCACCGGGTGAATAAGAGAACGGCAATTGTAAATCACCGAAAGTTTTGAATAGTTGAGTAATTACCGTAGATTTTAGAGCGAATGACTAAAATGCGGGGGGTCTGATTAATTGCTTTTTAATTAAGCTGAATTAAAGTTTTCTTTGTGTTTGAATAACGATAAACATAATTGTTAATGGTTTAACATTAAGAAAATTCGTTAAAAGTTATCTGCTAAACCCCTCGAAGTTCGAACGTAATTATTCAAGTACAAATTTAAATGTGTCTTGCCGCAGCGAAACTTTATCTACTTGAAGCAGGCCGTGATTCCATTAACTTAATTTGGTAGAAAAAAGAATATTTTTGAATAATTTTTGATAAATTTAATAAAAAATTGTTTAACCTGTCTGACAGCCACTTCACTACATTAAAATACTTTCGGAAACTAATAACGTATTCCCATCTACTTGATAATGTAATCGATCCAAGATTAAACCGATGAACTTGCCGAAGTTCTTGATAATAAAATTTGCAAGCTCGTAATTATAGACGACGTGAGGTGCATTCAGTAAAAAGCGAAAAAATAAAATATTAAATTTCAATATATAATTAACCGCATATGCAGCTAAATTCGTTTATTCACGTGGATGCCATGAATCACGATTCGAGCGAGTAATCAAATAAATCTTGTTTAGCTAATTCATTGAAACAGCGACCCACTTCGAGCTTTAATTAACCAAATCATTATTAGGTCAGATTCGGAATCACATCTGCCGCAGCGACGTGTCAAATACTAAAGCCACGACCTGCCCATCGGCCATCGAGCAAAACCATCCGCACTCCCAAGGGCATATCCTCAAATTAGCCACGGCCTAATGAGAATCAATCCCATCGTAAACACCTCCGGCGCGAGTTCGCGCATATTCCCACGAGTGCCCTTACGCCGGATTACAATGCTCGCGGAATTTCTCGCCGCCGCCTCTCGCGGTTCCCTCCTCGACCTCTCTTTCTTCCCTTCTTTTTTTTTTGTTAATCCCAAAGACCTCGCAAAAACAGCTTCGCGCCCGCCCCTCTTTCGTCGCTGGAAGCTACTTAACATCGGCGAGTAGCGGTGATGTTGTGGAGTGGGAGGGAGAAAGTTGCTCGAAAACGGGTAACTCCGCTAACTCCTTAATCAAACATAAGCTTTGCCCCATAAGCCGGTCTAAACTTGGCAGTGGAGAGAGAAATTCCTCGCACTGTGTCTCTTTCACTTCACTCTCCCTCTTTATTCATCAGCGGGGTTAAGGCGAGCGAACGAGCGAGGAGTGGGTGGGGGGAGGTTAGCGCGTTTAATCGCGCTTACGCGCAGACTTGCAAATTGGCCGGGGAAACCTCACCTCTCTTCTGAATTGATATTCAAATGGATTGCCGACAAAAAGACAGAGTGAGGGAAACAGGGAGGCGCGATCGGTAATGAGGTGACGAACCGCGTTGAAATAGCAAGTGGCTAATGTAGCTTTGCACGCGTTGGCGAGGCTATTTCTTCTTCGCACTAGCAGATGTCAACTGCGCAATAATGATCTGCCTTTTCACGAACAGCTAATTAGATTGCAATAATCGTATGACTTTTTAAAAACTTTATTGTTTATCCAGAAATTATTTTAAAAAAATTTATAAATTATATTTATCTACATTCCTTTTTTTCTTTATTGATTAAAATTGATTACCAACGAGAGCAATGTGATCCCAATGTGAAAAAATTGAGTGTAAAATAATTCTTTACTCAAAAAAATAGTTTCTTTTTTATAATGCTTTGTGTGTAATTCCATACAAATAGTAATTGTAATAAAATAATTGTAATTATAAAAATCGTTATGTCTATTTGGTATAAATGCGTATAAACAATCATAAAATAAAAGTTTAGTTCACTTAATTTACTTATCTAATATTTTTATTATTTTCCTTAGGTAGCAGCACTTTCCTCGTACTGCGTTAGTTATAAATGATGGAAGAGTTTAATACTTTCGAGGGTCAGATTAACAACTGCGTTTAACAGGTAACTTCTGAGCGATTATGACAGTTTGTTGGCTGTGCAACACGTTAACTTTAAGTCTATTTTTGTTGGCGTTTACAAACTATTTGTCAAATTAAATGCATTAGATAAAAAAAGCATTTATTTATCCCTTCACCGATACAAATGGGAAAATAATAAATTAAGTATATTTAGACACCTAAGCACACGAGCTTTTTTTTATCGATATAACGATTGCCCCAATAAAATCAGGATTACACAAAGCGTATCAAAGGTAAACCGGTAAAAAAGGGCGGTGAAAGGCAGCCAACAAAAGAAAGTTGATTCGCTACCAAAAGAACGGAGTTACCGTTCTCGTCTATCAGCGCTAACTAATTTAACCTCCACTTCATTGGCTCGGCGCTTGGCCGCTGTCTGTTCAGCAAAAACGCAATCCCTTTATCCACTTTGTCCCTCTCCCATTCGTCATTCTCCTGCCTTCAGTTTTTAATTAATTAGAGCACGAGAGCCCGATGGATCACGCGTCCGTCCGCTCGGATAATGACAAAGCGAGCGCGCGCGCTCGCTCGCTCGCTCGCAAAAAGCATCCCTCTCCCACCCACCCCCCTCCTCTCTTTCCGACTGCTACCGCCCCGTCAGCCGCGTCTGCGTCTACGGCGCGTAATAAAAATAAGCAGCGCCGGCGACAGCTACGTGAGGCCGCATGGAAGAGCAGAAGTAACACGTCGGCAGGCGAGTCGGGCGCAAAAAAAAAGATGAGGGAAGGGAGTCAAGCGAGGCAGGTACGCGCGCGCGGGAGAAAGACGCGCTCGCGCGAGACAAGCGCGTCACGTCGGCTCTTATGAAAATGGACGGTTTGCGCTCGCCGGCGAGGCGTGTTTGTTATCCACAAAAGCGCTTCCCCGGGCCGGGAGAAAGCCAGCTGTCCCGGAGCGCTCGCTCGCGCGAGAATTCGACGCTACTCCATCACGCCGCCGTCTGCCCTGGGCCCGACCTTTCCCTCGCTCGCCCCCGCGGACGTGTACAGGAAAAAGGGAGACCCGCGAGACTGGTATTGCTAATGGAAAATGAGCGACCGTCGATGATCGCGCTCTTCTCGATCGTAGGATTTGGACCTAGCGGCGGAATCAGTTCGTTGTATAAGAGGATTTCTCGGAGAATTCGAAAGTTACGGTATTCGCCGGGTGTGTTTGCGGAATCTTTTCTCCTGAAGTTCGAGAAAAGAAATTCATCGGATACCTTTACCGGATATCGGAAATTGCGATACTTCCGGTATTCGAAAAAGTTCGGTAAATAAACCATTTATGTATATCAAATTATGAATATATCTTGCGTCCTATAGTGAAATAGAATATCAGAAAATGCTGTAGAAATGTATCCGAAGAATTTTTTATTTTTATTTTATTTTATTTTATTGCATGAAATTTACGGGGAAAATTCTTTTGCAGAAATTGTAGCGTATAAAATTCATAAAGATTTGGATTTTTTTTATTGCTTGGCTCTCTACCTCTTGCGCCGAAAAAATATGGTTTATATAGTAGAGGTGAACATGAAATATTGAAGGACGAATATCGACTGAAAATATTTAAATCTGACGTCAAAATGAAAATATATTTTTTGAGCCAAATATTGTCGGTGTATATGCGATGTTTAAATTGAAAAAAAAGTTGCTAAATGTTTTTTCACTTCATGGTTTTTTTGTTTTTTAATTCATAAAAATCAATAAATTTACCGTTAGGGATGTGCCTTTCGGCGCTCAAGCCAGTAAAAATTAGTGAAGGAGCTAGAAGCTTTTAAAAGTTGTGTATTTTCCAAAACTTTTTATGGAATGGCGTGGAAGTTTATTAATGTTGATTTAAGCTGTAAAAAGTATGACGCAAAGTGTTCCGAAAGAAAGCAAAAGTTTAAGCATATTTCACTGCCATTTTTACTTTTATCCGCAATAAATCGTTAATTGCTCTCTTCTGATGCACCACCGTCCGAGAGATTTCTATCCTCGGAATAAAAAAAGAGAGCGTGCACTTTCGCTTGAAAAATGTAGACTGTACCAGTGTAGCGTTTCCACTTCCCCACAAAATTACCAAGCGAAATAATCACGGCAGATCTAGATGGTCGGTTCTTCACGCCGACCAGAGCAAATAATCCACTTCTACAAAAAGCGAGATAAAATCCGGTTCGAAGGAAAACAATGCTCCGCGGAGCCTCGGGGCGAAGGTACAGAGCGAAGCACCAAAAGAGTGCTCGGTTAATCAAACTAAAAAATTTCTGGCTGGCAGTAAAAGAAAATGAAAGAAATAATGTACTAGACCGCCCTGAAAGCTTATTTTCGCACTCGAGAGAGAAAAGGCGAGCGCGCCGGTGAGTAGCGCGCGGGGCTACGTGTGTGTATAAGCGTGGCGCGCGCTCGTAACACCGCGGCGACGATATCGTAAAGTAGCCCGGCCGCTGTATATATAGGGCAAGCGGGGATAACCGTAACCGCCCGCGAGAAAGCCCGGTTAAACCTCCGGGCGAAATCTCGCGCCCGCCGCCGTCGCTTCATTACTTTTTCTCCGCACCTCCGCGCGTCGCGACGAACGCACATTTTTTTTCAACTTTTTTTTTACAAGGGCTTCCCAAAGGATTTTTTTTGCCTTTTCTTTTGTTTTCCTTCCTTTTTTTTTGCGAGCTGGCGTCAGAGGTCACCTTTTTCCCCGCGAAAATACTCGAGTTCTTCTAATTATTTTTAATAGCTTTGGGCACTCGGTCCTTTCTCGACGGGATATTCCAACCGGGATATTGTTCGTCATTTTCCCGAGCATTATTTAAGAAAAGTTTAATAAAGAGATCCTTAATCTTTTTTTTTCTTTTGACGGCGCTATTAAGTGTTATTAAACGGCTAATTAATCAAGGTAAGGTCGAGAGAATTATCGCCGGAGCGAAAAAAAAGGAAACAAATCAATGAGCATCGATTACTGCTCGAAAATAGATTTCCACCGGCGGTGGATGAGCGGAAAAATAAACTCGTTTATCAATGGGTTGTCAATTCGTTGCATTAACGTCCGCAAACGAACGAGAATAAAATTAAATTACTCCACGGCTTGGTCTCGGTCTTTTACCGGGGGGGATTTAGCGAGCTTCGCCCTGTGTTTACGCGCGCTTATCGCCAAAGTCAATCGCTTCATTTTCCCTCCAATGAATTATTGATTCAAAGCATTCTCGTGACACACAAACTCCTCCTCGCACTTTGACAACTGCTTCGATCCTCCCTCACCCCACTGTTTCCCCTCTAGCTCCCTCTTGTCTCTCAATTTATCCCCCGCGCCTTCTCTTTGATGCATTTATTTCATTCTTTGATCCCTCATAAAAATTCATACGTGTTCATATAAAAACTATATATATTTATTAAATAATGCTTAAAGTATAAATTCGAAAAATTTATAATAAAATTATTTTTTAATTTTTTCATGTAGATTATTACGTCTACGAATTTAATACTATCATTTAATTCAA
>JAXIUT010000001.1:20810776-20841857 GCA_035586675.1 Eurytoma californica | reverse complement strand
ATTTATAATAAAATTATTTTTTAATTTTTTCATGTAGATTATTACGTCTACGAATTTAATACTATCATTTAATTCAATATCTAAGGATTCATTAAAAATTTGAAATAGGATTTATTGGGATACTATTTTTAAAATAAATAAAAGAAATATTTAGGAAATATTCGAGAACATCCATTTTGATTGGATCTGTCAGTGAAGTTTATAATTCCATAATGGAACTATACAGTTACACGATTAGTCTTTCAGAATCTGAAAGAAAATTTTTGACATCAATGTAAACGTCTTCTGGCGATTTGACGTGAATGCATCAACGATACCCAACAATGGCAGGCGTAAAGTACAAAGATTGATTTCCTTCAAATCCCAGGCTAAGGTTATATTTTGCAACAATAAAAGCCGCATTACCGCAGTTCAAGATTTTTCATTCACCTAAGCCCACTTGCCTTTTGCACAATAAACTAATCCACAAAAGTCCTCGTTCATCTTTCACGCTCTCTCTCTCAATTTCCTGCCTCCCCGCGCACAATGCGGAATATCAACTAGCGTTAGAGGGGCAGGGAGGCCGAGGCAGATCGAAGGTGTGAAAGCCGCAAGTCCCCCCCTCCTCCGTGATACACACATAGGAAAGCCCTCGGGCTCTCACTCGGAATCGGAATGATTTTCGAGGTCACGCCGGCCTGTATATACACACGCGCCCCCCATTGTCGTCGGCGGACCCCCGGCTCGCGCGATATTGGCCTGACGAGGCGAGAGCTGATCCCTTCCTTTTTTCGAAGTGATAAGCCCCCCGGCTCGCCGCTCGAGGGACGATCGACGCGGGGAGGAAGGGAAGCCGAGTTTCTCTCCGCGCCTCGTGTATTATGTGTTTTGAATGAAGAGTCCGCTCGAGTTTGCGCGCGCGGGCTTTACGGGAAGCGGGGTGGGCTTTTAGTCCCGGCGCGCCGTGAGGGCCGCCTCGAGGAACGCCGCGAAGTCTCCTTTTAAGTCCTCCCCTTAACACTCGAATCCCTTGTTTCGACGAATTCGCTTTACGCGCATTTTCCCCGCTGATGGCTTTTAAATCGCTCCGCGCGTGTATCGCATTGATTTATGAAAATTGCATTGAATTTCTTCCTTTTTTTGCTCGATATGGCTTTTCTTTTTTCGTCGGGGTATATTCGAGTATTGTACAACGGATAGGGCTAGGCAATGGGACAAAATAAACGCGCGGAATAAATACATCTGTCGATGCATTATTCATTCGCAAGAGATTCAATGATAACAGGTAATTAGAATTATAGATGAGGAATAAATTTAGTACTAAATAGGCCAGTGCGTATCGCGCGTAACCCGCATATGTGCGTAAATATTCAGGGTAAACAATCAAAATTCCATCAAACCTGCAATGAAAAGCTCTAATGGAATCCAATCTGAATTATCTTACACTTCACAAAGCTGAAGTATGTGCGTTGGTTCGCGCAATTCGACGCAATTCCGTAAAATAGTTATGCCCGCAGCAACTGTGCTATTAATGGACTTCGCAAATAAATCCTAAAATAAACCGCAGCCACGCAATAAATTCAAAAGGTCGAGGGGGGATGGGGGGGGCGGAAATTAGAATTAATTCTCGTTTCGCGCCGGTGTAATTAAAATTTCTTTGAGAACACGCCGTGGCTGTAAATTTTTTATTCGACCTTTTCCTTAAATTAAACCTCGCACATTTTTTTCAAAGACCCGTGATGTCGCTCGCTTCCTTTGTCCCGTCCCTGATCCAAAATCGCCTGACCCTTTTTCAACCTCGTGAATAAAAAAAAAGTGGGAGGTCGGTATGCTAGACAAAGCTCCCGTGCGTAATTATACGCAGCTTTAGCACTTGCTTGCTGAACTTTTGCAAAAATTATGAAGAGACGAATTGGAACCGAGTGGGTGGAAAATTGCGTTACTTGCGCATTAAAAGACCCGCGTTACGCCTGTACAATTTCTGATGCACTGAAAGCCCGGATAAAAGCTGAGAAGGGATTTCAAAGCGATGTCAATACAACGAAGCGTTTTTTTTTTACAAAAATTTCGCTCACCGCTTTATTTTCTGCTCAATCATAGCAGCCCAAATATTCATCAAACTCATGCAGTAACGAAGATAAAATATTTAATGAACACGCGTTAAAACGAAAATAATAAACTGGGAGGAATGTATAATATACATTTTTAAAGAAGATAATAGAAAAGGTCCGACTTGAATAATGGTCCGTTATACTTTTCAATTATTACATCACCTCGGGCTTGTCCTCCTCCTCCTCGAATTATACAATTCACTGTGTGCATATAAATTTGACCTCCGACCGGGCAATAATTCATCTTCATAATCGCGCGATCTCTGGAACTAAGAAGAAGAAATAAAAAAAGGGGTTGCACGATGCTTAGGATCCGACTGACGGGCACCATCATCGCGCCGGGCAACATAATTAAAGCGTCTTCTCGCGCGCGGAGGAGGAAGACGAGGCTGGAGAGGGTGGGAAAAAACGAGGTGGGGAGAAAAAAGGAACGAGAAGAAGCTCGAGCCGGTGGCTCGGGGCGATCCTCTCTCGGCTTCCCCGGCTCTCTTTTCATCTTTTGCGCGCTCGCGCGCCCTCCGGCGTTCGTTCATTCGGTCAAGGCACGATATTTCTCGCCTCGTCTCCCCAGCCATTCTTCTCTCACCTGGCTTCTCGGCGGGCGAATCTCGTCCGCTCGTTGTCCCCGCCGAGCGGCCTCTTTCTTCCTCTTTTCAGATTTCGCCACTTCTTGCCGCGCGTTCCTCTCCCCACGTACTTTTTCTTTTCTTTTTTTATTCCGAGCGGCGGATCGGGGATGCGAAATTGGGCCGCGATGAAAGATAGTGGAAATCGCGCTTGTGGCACGGAGATCGTGGCTGGGATAATGTTATAAAGTTACGTTTACGGTGATAACTTTTCGCCGGTTAGCATGCGGAGAAAGGGGCGATGCGATGCATAAAACAAAATCTTGTTAGGTAGAAAAATTCGACTAGATATTGGGAGCTTAAATTTTGAATGAGCAGCAGCAGCGTAGTTGGTGTTTACTTGAAATAAAAATAAGAATGCGTTGCGGTTTAGTTGCTCTCAGTACTGTTCCGAAATTTCTATAATAATTGAAATATAGATCAGAGTTTGCGCGAGTTTTAGTAGTTGTCTCCGGTCTAAAACTCTAATTCTCACTTAATCCTAATCCTACTAAAGTTACGAACAAAGTTTAAAAATGCTGCATAGAGACCAGACCGAATACGGGAATAACATTTACGCGGATATTCCTAGTTATCAGTTATTACATGAAACAGATAATTTTTTAAATTGTGAAAACTTTGTGTCTCATTTTTAAAGTTGCACCGAAATATTTCTTCGCCGAAAATTTTCGGGAAAAAGTTTCAAAGCAAAGGTTTTCGGACTAGAGAGGGTCCTAGGGCACTGCCCTGAAATTCGACTGGTTGGGAGCACCTGCAATTTAACCATTTTTCTAGAATAGGGACTCTCATGTTAATTTTTCTAATGCACTG
The DNA here is from genome assembly GCA_035586675.1 of Eurytoma californica. Taxonomy (NCBI): domain Eukaryota; kingdom Metazoa; phylum Arthropoda; class Insecta; order Hymenoptera; family Eurytomidae; genus Eurytoma; species Eurytoma californica. Next base: position 20,838,331 of record JAXIUT010000001.1, on the reverse strand, counting down.
GTAATGGAACTGATCACTTTGGTCCCTAACATGGGTACATATTTAAACGAAAAATGTTCCTCTCTTTCAGAATCTGCAATTACGATAGAGATTCGCACTAACTACTACTTCCTATATACTTTTAAATATATACAAGAGCTTTGCAAGCTTCACTGTACGAATTAGTTCAAATAGTTCAAAATGAAATTTGAAATATAACTTTATTATTCCATCTAAAATCTAAATACCTTATTAACAACGTACATTTCAAATGCCAATAACCGCGCACCGTGAAACAGAAATACTGTATTACCAGTACAAAGTGGCTCATGACGGCGATGCATCCGCCGTCAAGTACTCGTGGAATGCATTGAAGAGGCTTGCTCGGCTAAAATCACATAAGTCTAGCCTCGCGGTCGAGACTCGGGAATCGTGAGTTTTAGAGCGTTTTAACGAGTTTATCAGCGTCGAACGCAATCTGCGGAGGCTCGCGCTCTCCGGCTTCCGGCGCGCATCCGCGCTCTCCACCCCCTTCCCCCGTCGGCCTCTTTCTCTCCGCTCCGCGTAAAGCCGCGCGCGAGCGCTACCACCGATAAACTATCCTACGAGGCTGAAAACAGGATTAGGCCGGCGTGTGTACACCCTCGATAATTCCGCGCGACTGACGGGACGTCGATAAAATATCGTCCCCGCGGCGCGAGCGCTCGCGCCGATCCATCGCGCGAAAGACCAAGGGAGCGACGGCAAATCGCGCTCTATGAATTTCACCTTTTTCGCGCGCGCGACTCTCCCAACGGATAGCGGACTGACATCTGCCGACGCCAACTTTTATTCCGCGCGAGGCGCGCCCGCACAATGCCGTATATTGGCAGCTTCGCGGCCTACGCGCACGCGGGGAGTTCCCTGTTCCTCCGCTTTTTTTTTTTTTAGTTTTTGTTCACCCCCCGCGTCTCCTGGTGAGCGGATTTTTCCTGCGCGGCGCTACACTTTGCGAATTAGCGCGGCCTATCGCGGGCGGCGAATTGGAAATGGAAAAATGGAGCGGAGCCGGGCTCTCTCTCTCTCTCTCTCGTTTTTTTTGCTATCCGCCGGCGCGCTCTCCTTTTTATTTCGCGCGCGTTACGTCGTATACGTGATGCGATATTCATGAATCGCGTTTTTTACCGTAGCCGCAATTTCGCTTCGCTGGTTCTTTGTGTTCCTGTTAGCTTTTTGATTGTATATTATAAAACTGCCCTTTTACCCTTTCGTTTGTAACATTTTTCCGTATGCTTGTGGCGGTTTTTTTAGTCCGCTTTTTTTCCGTTTTTGCGAAGTAAACAAGCTATATTTTCAACTTTTAATTAAACAATTGTTCAACTGCATTCCTTTTGAATTTTTTGTGTGTAGATTTAATAATGAATGCGAGTGAAGAATCCATGAAATATCAGGAATACAGTAGTTACAGTCGAGTTCGGTCAGACGTCATTTCAAATTCTAAGAATAATTGGACTATAAAGAGAATTCATTTGTGAATTACAACAAATATGCAAAATTTTATGAATATTCATGAGGTACTAGATTAATTATTAATTTCCATTCAACATTATTTGAAAATAGACTATTACAAATCGCGTACGCAGATATAATTGTAATATCAATTTTAAACGTACTATTATAAACTGCAGTATTACAGTTGATTCCCTTTCGTTTCACAAATTATCAACCAAAATAGTATGCTAATTTCATGTTCAAATATACATTTTCACGAACTTAATATAAGTTCTTCGATGTAATCCTCAGTGGGCCCTTCCTTTTTTATTCCTCTCACTTTTTCCTAACGATACCCCGCAGCCACAAGAAATAAGAAAGTGTGTGGCAATGTAAACGGCATTCCGGCGGATATCATCCGGACCTTCACCCGATACCCTAGATTCCGCTGCAAATTGATATTCCGCTCGCCATTCAGATCCGGGCTCGCGCCGCGGCTACTCCCGACTCGAACCCCGCGACTCTCCGTCATCGTTCACGTCTAAAAATAAAGAGCCCCTCGATCAAAGCTCACCGTCGGCCCCCACCCTAAACACAATAAAAATCCTTTCGATCACGCCGTTGACGTTCATCGCCCGGCAATTTCCGCATTACCCCGGGAGAGGGCCGCCGCGCGGGATCGAAGGTACACGCGCACGTGACGGGGGTATCCGTTCGTTACGGGGCGCCCGCCGCCGTATCACTCGATTATTTGCCAGAGGTCTGCGGCGCGCGTGCACGAAGGAAGGAGCCGAGCGCGTGCGTCCGTGGGCTCTGTCGCCTTTGCGCGCTGCCTCCTCCCCCCCGCCTTCGATATTGGCTTTGCGGAAAACGTGCCCCCAGGGTACACACACGGGAGTTAATGCGAACCACGCGCGGAATATACATCGAGCGGGGAGGGGATAGCGGGGCTCCCGGGACGCCGCGGGATGAGCGCAGGCGCGAATAAACACGTGCGCGCGCGCGGCGTTATGATCGCGTACTTCACACATGCGCGCCTTAATAAAGCCCGCGAGCTGCCGTCGCCGGGGCGGGTAGGTGTCGTTCCGTCTGCGCGCAGCTTCCTCCCCCCGGTAAATGAGACGGCGAAGAAATGAGGCTTAGGTGTATTTGCGTACGTGGCCGAGGGAGCGTCCCGGCGATTGCGTGCCGGCAAACTCCGAGAGCTTTTCACACCGACACCCGGGCCCCGTTTATATTGCTCTTTCGAGGATTAAAGTATATTCGCCTTTTCGGCATCGAATCTTTTCATAGTAATTAAGTTTTGTTTGATTTGCTAATTTCGCACTGTTTTCTGCGTGCTTTATCTACCCTTTTTCTACCTCTTTTTTAAATGTACAACTAGGGTAGCTCTCGCCAGCGACATTTTAAAAGATTTCAATTTATTCAAATCCTCCGAAGATAAAATAAACCCCGGGCATTAAACCGAAATTTCTTCGTAATTAAAATATAGTTTTGAATGAAAACACCAGCGCCTTCTAATATTCACTCATCACCATAAAAAATTATGTTACTGGAATGGCGCGATAAACACTCTGGTAATATTTGAAAATTTGCGCACCGCGAGCTGCCGCTAAAGTGAGACAACAAATCGCAGCCAAGCAAGTGCCTACTTCAATCTTCATATCCTGAGTAATACACCCGCGCCTCGCTCGCCCCGCACAGACACTCGTGCGAGTACACGTACGGGAGCACCGCACCCCCGGCGCTTGATAAACACGCGACTAAGGCGGCGTCGACGCAAAAAGGGGCGCAAAGCGCGCGAAGTTAAGTGGGTCAACGGCTTACGGTTATTGGCGCATTTATGCCTTCTTCGCAGGCGCCGCCGAGATGAACGCGTAAAGTCCCGGGGAGATAAGGTCGTCGCGCGCTCGCGCGACCATACGCGCGGTGCCCGGCTCGCGCCCACCCGCAGTTGTTCGTTAACCGATTGAGCGGGACGCTCCTCATGCGCCGGCGGCTTTATGACTGTCCGATCAGCGCCTCATTTATACGTCATTAAGCGGTCATTATGATAATGGTCGCTGTTAATGCACGCTACACGGGTTCACTCTTCGCGCTAATTTGGTCATTAATTTTACCCCGATATCGGTTTCCCTTCTTTCTTTCGGGTGTTTGCGACCGGGTATAATGCACACAGAACTGCCACTACGGTGGCAATTATGGAAAGGTTATGATTGCACCAGGTATAATGCACTTTACCCCTGCTGCTGTCATTTAATCGCCGAGAATGTATGGTTATAATTTTAACTACCGTATAACGTCACGTAATGCCATTAATTACCCCCTGTACCGAGCAAACGAGTAGCTCACGCTCCCGTTTTTCTAACAGTCCTATGGGAACGTAAGAAACAAGAAAGAATTTTCGGTTAAAAAAAGAAAGTTTCAACCTCTCGACAGCATAATTAAACTCGAAAATCCGTCGCATGAATAAAATTTGAATAAAGTCCTCCGCTGGGACACTGAAAAATGCGAGTGCTTATATCCAAGTGAAATCATATAAATAAGGCGCCGTCATCGCGCCGTCGGATCGTCCCGCAGTCACCCTTTTATCGCGCCGCAACACATATTTTCACTTTATAAAAAGAAAAAGGCGACGGGAACTCAATCTCCTCTTGAATTCCACGTGACGCTTTCGCTACGTGCCACTAAACAGGAGCGAGGCTAAAAGAAAAGGCCCTTCCATGTCGTGTATATCGCGTGTCGCGTGCGAAAAGCCAGGGAGAGAGAGAGAGCAGCTTGGTACACAAGCCCGAGGCTCCGACCAACGCGTGTAATCCTAATGGGGTTGCGAGGAGCTGGAGGCTTCGATCATTATGAGCCGCTTGCTGATGAAATATCGAAGGTCGCGTGGAGCGATCGGAGCTTTTGTCCATGTCCCTCGGTTTGTCGCCGTGGGGAATCTATTAAAAAAGTTATTTGAGTAAAACATCGACGCCTCCCCCGTCCCCCTTCAAGCTTTGTGCTCGCCTGCTCGCTCGTGCATAGATAGAGGGGATGGGTGGGAAGGTGACACGCGAGGGTCGGAGAGCCCACGTGTTTTCTCGAACCTTTTCATAATTTTCACATGTCTTTTTCTCCAAAGGAGCATTGACCCCCTTTTACTCGCCGCCGCCATCTTGAGCGGGTGGACTTAAAGAGAGGATTGGCGTACAGCCGACGTTTTGATGCTTTGAATTTAGCCGAAGTAAATTAAATTTTTCTTTTATAAGAAGGCATATCACTGTGATTTGGTTACGTGCCTTTTTTAATAAATAATTTCTGAATGTTTCGACCAATTAAAAGAGGGTCAAGAAAAAGAAAAAGTGAAGAGCGCTCGAATAATTTACACATAAATATTTGGGATTGATGTTGGAAATAAAAAAAGATCGCCTACGAGTTAGTTTATAATAGCGTATTAAATTTTTTGTAAGGTTTGTAAGAAGCGGAATAATAATAATTTTATTGAAAATAATTTTGAAAGCACAAGATTAATATTTTGATGAAAGAAAGGCAATGAAGCTATTGTCAACTATCTGAAACTCGTAAAAAAAGTTATGAATCAAGAATTCATAATGCTTTTGTTAAAAAATAGAATACATAAGCTAAATTTTTAATATCGCGATATCTACAGTTTTTAATACATTCGATTTGAGAAAGGGAATAACTTATTTTTATGCGTAATTGAATCATTTCAAATATTTGATTCGACGCTGCATTTTTTATTCCTGCACAAGGGATTTATAATGCCGAGATCCATCCTTCAGAGGAAAATCAATAATACATTTCTTTTTATAAATTTTAAGACTTCACTTTATTGCTTTATAAAAAGAGCCAGTAAATCTGATCAAAATAGTCTTCCGCGCGTTCCAAGTGGTCCTGAATAATCAAACAGTCGAGGAAGGAACGCAACCAAAAATATAAACAAAATAATTCAGACCTCAAATCGACCGTGCATCCTTTATTCAAAGGCCTAAATAACGATAAACGACCAAGTCGATTTTAAAATTGCACCGTGTTATTTATTTAAAAAAACAAAAAAATCTCGTCTCGTCCTCCCCTCCCTTATCTTCTACCTTATATAAAGAACAGCCATCGATTGTTTTTTTTATTCTTTCTGTACAAGATACCAGCGCAACCGCGCGCGTCGAGATAAATAATTTTGATACACGGCCGAACGCCTAGTCAAGAAAAGTCAAAGGGAGAGAAGCAAAAGTCTTCGGGCGAGCAGAAGTTTATAAGCGTTGCCGCGCGAGCGCTACACGTCCGGCATATATCCAGCCGAGGCGCACGTACGCGCCCGTGAGAGAGAGAAAGTTCGCGGCTCGAGCGTGCGGCGGGTGGCTTATGGCTTTCGTGCTTCCTTCGCCTCGGGGGGGTCCCCGCCCCCCCCCCTCCCTCTCGCTCTCTCGTCCTCAAAAATCCCCGTGATCTTTTCGGAACTCCTTTAATTGCCTTCTCTCGCGGCGTCGCCGACTTATGTGTCTTTTCCGTTTTAATATAAGTTTCCTCGCCCTTCTCCCGCGTCCCGGCTCGCGCAACCGCGGGGAATAGCGCGCGCGCCGTTTTATTAAAAACTTCCCCGGCGCGGCTTCCTTTGTTTATTTTTCGCGCAATATGCGCGCGAGAATGAGGTGAATTAAAACAATTCCCACGCATCGGGGGCGGATGCTATTTCAAAAATGCAATGTTTATGTTGCGAAATTTAGTTTAAATAGATGAAAGCGGGTATTCGCGGATGTTTTTACTTTGCTGAATTATTATTTTCTGCATGGGATTCTTTAAAAGATGTGTTTACTTTGTGCATAAAAAAATTACAAACTAGTTCTGCATGCCCGCCGGTTAAATTAAATAAATTGTACATAGTTGAATAGAAATCATGCTATATAAAATCTGTCCGTATTATCTACCTTTGTAACTAAATACATTATCAAAATAGACTAGTCAATTGGAAAATGTTAATTAACTCGTAATTCAGCAATTCGAATACATTCCTGCCTTTTCAGTCTTATTGATAAAAATAAAATGAAAGGGATTAAAAAAGCTGGGTATCTCAAGCGAACAAAATTAACTGATTTACAGAGAAAACATATTCCACTTTGTTATATTAAAACTTTACAAACAGAGTAATTAAAATAGCATATACTAAACAGCTACTAAAGGGTACTAAACAACTACATTAACAAGAAGTAGAAACAATGTACAACTTGTGCAGGGCGCCCTGGCAAATATTACGATCCCAAAGCTTTGATCGGCGAGTATCGCGCAAAGCGACCGTCGCGGAGGACTAGCCGCAGCCAAAAAAGGCGAAAACAGACCCCTGGCAACTTGCGCACAAGGGCGAAATGGCGAAGCCAATTCATACGCGACGAAACTGACGTGTTTCGTGAGCGGAGAAAACTCCGCTCGCCGCGAAGTTGCGCGGGCCACGCGCACGGTTAATTTACTCGCTGCGGAGAGGATCTGTACGGGGGACGACGAAACTCACGCCAACAAAGACCGGGCGCCGCGCGTCTTTCGCGGGCGTATGTATAATACAGGAGAGGGGAAGGGGGGGAGAAAGCGCAGACAAGTCGCGGCTAATTCAGAATAATGCGCGAATATTAAATTTGCCGGGAGTGATTATGCCGGGGCTCGCGTGTTTACCGAGGGAGTCTGAGAGGGGCGGGAAAGGGGGAGAAGACTACGGCAGTTACGCTTTGTCGTGAAACCGCGGTCCGATGCCCCGGGAGGACTTTAACTCGCTTTAATCAACCGTGAACTTTCGGTATGTCAAGCATATTCCCGCTGTCTCTCTTTCTCCTTAATTTTCCGTCTCGAGCATTTCACGCGCACCTACACGCGTCTCCGGGTATCTCGGTTTCGCGCGCCTCTATATATGAGCGCAACGCCTCTGCGCGGCTCTCTCGCCTTCTCTCGCCCTTCGCCGTACACGCGAATTTAACCGAAATGCTATGACACTGCGGACAGCGCGCGCTTTCTTTGTTGTATAATAGACGTTACTTGCGGCGTATATTCGGCAGACGACGTCGCATTATTTATTTTATCCTTTGGATCAGCTATTAAAAGAATGTTCATCTCGTCAAGTAAATTTGATTCGGATAAACTCTACTGAATATATACTACCCTGAAAGAATTTTCCTGTATAAATTGCGGTGAAGCTTACCGTAAAAATTACGCAAAAAAAGGTAATCGTGGGACGGTTTGCCGTCTTGGAAATTATTACGGGAAAATCGTTGTAAATTTTATCCGGAGCTTGCACGATTCGAAAAGTTCCGTAATTCTTACGGGAAAAGTTCCGTAATTTTTACGGGAAAAGCTCCGTAATTTTTACAGGCAAAGCTCCGTAATTTTTATGAGAAAAGCTTTTTTATGGAAACATCAGCATAATTTTTGCGGAGCTTTACGTATCGCGCAAGCTCCAGATAAAATTTTCAATGATTTTCCCGTAAAAATTTCCAGATGTGACAAATCGTCTCAGAATTACATTTTTTTCCGTAATTTTTACAGTGAGCTAAAGCAGTTTTACGGGAAAATTCTGTGTGTATATTTTGCAAACTTTTTTAACCCATAGTATTTTTTTCACAAAATTTAAAACGGATGAAAAACATTTTGTCCAGCGTTTTTTATTATTTAACAATTTTTTGACAAAACTCCCTCTATAATAGCGGTGTATTCCAAAAAAATTCAATTTACGTATTTGATTTAAAAGTAAAGATAAATCCCCCTTTTTCAGAGCTGATATTCCAGTTCGACTGCTCGCAAGGTGATATCGACCATCGAAAACTTAACAAAGCTCGGCTCGACTGCGCCGAGAGCCGCGAAAAGGTATTCAGTCTTAAACCAGCCCGACCAAATGCACACCCGCAGCCCGACGTCTGGGCCCTCTCCGGGCGCGCACTTACCCCGCGCGTCACCGCACCCCGGCACTTCGTCACCGGTCTTTCAGCGTCTCATCCACTCGCCTCCTCTACATCTCATTTCGACTATTCACCGCTAGAGTGGATACACGGCTGAAAGCGCGCGTAAGCTCGTCGCACGTTCCATTTAACGCGAAAATAATTATCGCTCCCGGTGCAGTTCGCTCGCTCGCGGCGGCATATTATCGCCGTCGGGGCTTAGCCGCGGCGGCCTCGATCGATCCCCCACGCACGCGTATAAATACAAAAAATAAATAGAAAAGTAAAATAAAAACGAAGGTGAAAAAAAATGCGAGAGTGCGGGGCTGACGCGAGGCCGACGCGACAACTGGAAGACGGGCACACGGCCGGGAAAATCCATCGATCGCGCGTTAATTATTTACTAACGCAAATTCAATACGACGAGGCGTGGCATTAAAGTCCGGAGTTTTTAATTTGGATAACGCGCCACGCTCGGCGTATCGGATAAATTGTAAGCGCAACGGGGGAGTGCGGCGGGCACGCCGCGTCGATTTTCATTTTTATTCAATTAAGCTGATAGGTTTTACATGAAATTGCGCTGTTCATGGCTATCCCTCAGCCTCGTCATGTACTACGCTCAGTCCAACAAATTATTTTGGTTTTAGTACGGTTTTTAACTTCTATTATATATATATATATATCTTTTTAAAACAAAAATTGCAATCGTTTAAATATTTAAAATATTTCTAAAGAATTTTGCTGAACATGCTGTGCATACGTAGGGAATTTTGCACACTGCATTTTCCTGAGAAACGATAATAAATGTTTTCGGGAAATTACTGCAGTGTGGTAAATCATCATTCAATTGCAAGATATTTTCCCAGGATTTAATTTGAGGTTTAATTTTTATGGAAAAATTCTTTCCGCCTAAAGTGTATATATTTTTTATGTTAAGTTATGTATATTAATATTTAAACAAAAATAAATAAAGATGTGCGGTACCAGTCGGTTCTTGACCCATTCCTTCATTTAAAACTGATAATTCAGCAGTTGTTATCTTTTAATCTTGAAGATAATTGGAGATTCTTGATATCTGGTGACTGGTGCTACTACATAACGTCTTACGTATTTTGTTTTATTTTCTAAATTGTTTGTATGACAAAAACAGAACATTTCCACAAAACTCCTTTCGTGTAAGCCACAGTCGTCATAGGATCCTCCAATTCTCCGAAAAAAAGCAAATCGGCTCTCGCATCGAATTAATTACGTTAAAATTAACGCGTGGTAGAAAGCGGGGCTAAGGGAGAGAGCTGGGAGGGAGCGAAAAGCGCGGACCGACTGTTTTGTTTTTTTCCTTTTTGCTCGTCAAAAATGCAAGCTCAACGAATAACGTAATTAGCGCGAGTTTCGCCCGGCCGGGCGGAAGAAAATGCGCGACGAAATATCCCGCCGAGAGAAGTTTTGTGATTGCCGCTCCCCGGCCGCAGGGCTCCTCTCATTTGCTCGCGGTCGTAGATCGAGACCCGTGACGCGGGAAGAGCGAGAGAGAGAAAGAGAGAAAGGGAAAAAGCGGAAGTTTCGCTGGCTCGAAGGAAAACGGCCTAGCGCCCACGTGTCATTAACATTCCCGCGCGCCCGCGAAAATACGCCGGCGGTCCGCAAGAGTGGCGCGAAAAAGTTTCGCTCGGCGGGCCGTGCCCACGGCCGACGAATTCCCCGCCTCGCCCCAGGGACCCGGGAAAAGTATTAGGAGTTTGATGATGATTTATGTACGCGCCGCTGCGCTCGATGTTAGACTTTTTTATGAGCGAATCATTTTGCTGGGCTTTTTTGGATATTTTAGCCAACTCTCGCGGGATGTTGACGTTTCTGGGGGGAAAAACTTTCTTTTGAGGGGGACTTTTTTCTGATATTCTAGTCCGGTATTAATTAGCTTATTAACTTATTTATTGGCAGACTTTATTTTTAGGCAATAAAACACCTTTGTGGCACAATAAAACATATGTTTTTTTTAGTCTGACCTTAACCGTCGTTATTAAGCTTTAATATAACACTTGAATGTAGAAGTTTTGTATTAAATAATTAATAATAAATATTTTTCTTATTATATAGTGCAAAATTGCAAATAATATTACTAAGTTATGCAATAAAAACTAATATCAATTTTTTTTTTTAAGTGATTTTACAAAGAACAATGTCCATATAGGCCTCCATTGCAAGATTTCAAAATTAATTTATTAAACTAGTACTTATTTAGTATTTAAAAATAAATTTGATTTAAAAAAAGGTTAGAGTAATAAAAAAGATTAATAAAAAAAGAAATAAGTGAAAAAGGCTGGTTTAATAATGTCTATATTGGATGTAAGTAGAAACAGATGAGTATAGTCAGACATCAATTTTCAATTAAGTATTTTTATACTATCAATTTAGGTAGGGAGCTTCGTTTTTTTATTTATTAAAATATTTTTGAATCTTTTACATTATAGTTCTAATTTTATAAGTTCAATTGACATATTTAACTTGACTATGAACTCGTGATCTTTGTTCTTTTTACCTAATGTAAACTAATTAAAGAAAGAATGCACATACCTCAGAAATAATGTATTTTTTGTTAACAAATCAGGTTATGCTGGGCGTTTACATTCGCTTAGCATAAAGCACGTTTTACAAGGCGAAATGACTCGCAAATAAAATAAACCCGTGATAAAGAGCGCGCGCCGTCGGAATAATGAAACGAGCAAAGTATCAAATTCAAATTAAAAAGTATCGCGCGCTCGTACGTCGCGAGTCGCGAGGGGCGGACTGGCGCGCGCGCATAAAAAAAGCGAGGAATCCCCCTGACAGGGAAAATAAGCGAAGCGGGATGTACGACCGTGGCACGGAGACGCGCGAGGGCCGCTGTGCAGAAAGAAACTCGCGAGCAGTCGTTACGTAAACACGAGAGGTCCGCTTTTGCGGATGTGCTCGGGCTAGTTGGCAGACGGCCTCTCCCTTTCTCTCTTTGCCTATTTTGCATTGATTTACATAACGGATAAAATAGCCGAGGCCGCGGCCCTCTGTCTTTTCGCGGGGCGAGGAGGGATGCTCGGTCCCCATTGTGTGTTGAAACGCCGTGCGGGGAATTACGTTTCGCACCGGCAGCGCCCGTTATTCACATTCAAATATTTTCCGCAACGTCATTCCGCGCGGCCGGCCGGACCTGTCGGCGACGCATCCGCCAGACGCCCGCGCTCGTTATGGTCCCCGTTCCTCCGGAGCGCCGGAGGGAACAAAAAAAAAAGGGGGGGGGGGAGAGGGAGAGAGGTGGCCGCGCGGCACGCGCCGCTGAACCGCGATGGCTTCGATTTGCGGCGGAACGATTGGCGCGTCGTCGCCGGAGAATTTTTGGATGTATAATGGGCCGCTGGGTTTTGTCGGTCGGAGAACTTCCGACCAGGTCCTCCGGTTTTATCGGTATACATGGTGAAATATTTTTTACAGGTACTGCAAAGTTTGGGGAGAATTTTTAAAAATTTCACTAAAAATTACGGTAATTTCTCGTAAAAATTATCGCTTTTTACAAATTTTAAAAGCAGTTTTAACTTATTTTTCGCTCATTAATATTTACGGCGGTTTTCAGTAAAATGTTTCGCCTTTTTGTACTTTTAACAGGACCGTATACTTTTTTTTTTATTTTCTTACTTTCGAAAGCAATTTGAACTTATTTTTTCTATTCTCCTTGTTACATATATTTCTTAATATTTTATCATAAAATTCAAGGTGGTCCTTAAATAATGAATGATAATTGGAGAATAATGAAAATCTTGACGTTGATTGCATAAGATACGACGAAAATAAAGGAGTTTAATTAGTTATTTGCCGCGGTTACATAAAAATTGACTCTCTCCTCTCAATAAAAGCATCGTTCTTTATTGAAATTAGTTGGACATTGTTAGCAAGCATTACTCCTTATTAACATCATGAATATTTTTTTTCTTCGCTCCATAATTAAATCGCGCAGCACTCCGCAACTTTATTATTCCGCAGAAATGGCTTTTATTGTTATATTTCCAGCGAGCGGCCGCTATAGAGAAAGGCGAGAGCGGCGAACGGACGCGACCAGAGGAAAATTGCAATTTATGTTTTCATCGCTGTTCATAATAGGAAGAAGGGGGAGGGGGGAGGGAGGAGGTGGAGGCTCTTCCCCCCTCACATTGGCTTTGACTTAGCCTACTTTATTTATACTGTCTAATTATCCCACCCTCGTGTGCTCTGTCGTCCGTGAATAATTCCCCCGCTGCTCTCTCTCATTTTTGCTTAACCCAATTAAATTCGCCGACGGAAGTCCCGCCGACTTGCGAAGGAGCGCGCGATACGGCAAAAACGCTCAGCGTATCGCGAGATTTAGACACTCGAGAGCTTTACTCCCATCGCCGGCGACGCATTATTAATTGCATTCCCCGGAATTTATTTGTCGGGATACGTGATATTAAAGTAAGAATTTTACACGCGGACGGGATAAAGGAGGAATGCCCGCGGCAGGAAGGATAAAAGTATTTCAGTGCACACACACGAAACTGACTTTATCAGTTGGCAAGTGAAAAAAACATTTAATTAAAAAAGTGAACAAGATTCTTTTTATTACCATCAAAGGGGAAAGCTTAAAAGTGGATTCGTAGTTCATGTCTTACCGTACTCGTCTGAATCTACTGCATATCACTTAATATGAAAAATTGTTTAAATTCATGTATTTAACAGTTACGTATTTCTTGGCATTAATATTTAATAGTAATTTTTTGCATCAGTCTACAGCGAAAAGAATTCTTTACATTCAAGTTTTCTTTGTAGGCTAACTATACATTGATTTTTTCACTAGTCAATTACTCAATTTTCATTCTCGATCGCTTGATCAGACAACTCATCAGTAATTGTATACGAAAATGGAGTTGAAAACTCCTATTATCCGCTTATTTTACGAAGAGATAGTTATATACCCGAACGAAAGCATCGATCGAAGGCTATACTGGACACAAAAAGGTAACGAGGAAAAATCTTTCGAGGCTCTCGAAGTGCTTCTTGATCTGACTACGGGCAATGTAGAAAGCCCATCCTCAATTATGTAGACGTCAGAGCGCTAGAGCCGCCGGATTAATTACGTGCAAGTAATAGCGAAAGTCGATGCGTTACCTAGATAATCCACTCGCGGTTATGAGCTGAAATTTATTAACATAATAGAGATGTATAAAATGATGCGGTAGGGGCTACATATACCGTGTAAGCAATATTTGCTCCCAAGGTAAAGTATTAATTTTCCTTAAATTCATCGTACAAGAAATAGTTATATTTAATCATGGAAAATATAAAAGAACATGTTATATTATTCTTAATTGATTATCACATTTAATATAAAATAAAGTTTTTGTGATATAATTTAACTATTTAAGAAAACGATTAAAAATTATAGCACAAATATATAATTTTGATGCATTTTGTTTTCGCTTTTCGACGATAGATATTGAAATTGAATATTCATCATCCAGTTGCCGTCGAAATTGTAATTTCATTATACTATCAATTTACTACATATAATACCTACATATCGAATTATCTGTAAATAACTTTAATCTTAATTATAATCGTGACGTAGTTAATTTAATACAATTAATAATCTGACAGTGAACTGGCATAATTAATTAGCAGCTATTTACGCGTATCTGTCACCGCAAACTTTCCCAGCGTACTAAATCTGAACATTATCACGCCCGAGTGGAACGCCGGCCGTCCGAAAAGTATAAAGATTTCGATTTTGGAATGCACGGACGCCGTAGTAAATCCGAAAAGCGGACGTGGAATACAAAATAAATCGACAAAAAATAAGACAGAAGAGTCGGACGCACACCGACGGGGGTGGGAGAGAGTGCAAAATCGAAAAAAAAAGTGGGATAGACCCGCATCGCTGCACGCGGAAATGTTGCTGGCACGGACAAAGCCGCCGCTGCCGCATAGCTGTAAAGCTCACAAGAAAATTCGAGAAAGCCGGCGGTAAATCTCCGATCCATCGCTAAAAACGATTTAATTTAAACTGCGGTTTTCCAATGCGCGCCCCGAGCGCTTTTTGTCCAGTTCGAAAATCTCTGGTCTCTCGAGTTATTACGTAAAAAAGGAAGGAACACGCACTCGAAATGCTTTAATTCAACTAGTTCATTCTCGTTTTACGTAGAGAATTGACAAAAAAATTTCGGGTCACATAACTCTAAAACAAACATTTTTTAAATTCGGCGATAATTGAATTTTTTTTTCGTACAATTGAAAAAAACAAACTATATTTTTTGTTTTGATAAAATCTCCCCTTTCGTTGAGCATCTTATTACTCAATCGCCCGCTTCTTCCCCGGTCAATACACGTCAACTACCGAGGGAAATTTGTCTAACGGGTTATTTCTCATCCGCAGGCGACAGAATAAAGTCGCTCGTAACACGCAGTCGAGAAAAAAAGCTGACGGCGCGCGCGAGGTCGCAGCTGCAGTTCCACGGCTGTTATAGTATATATAGAATCAGAAGAAGAGCAAGAGGGAAGACATCGGTTAAACAAGAAAGAGATTATACTGGCAAAGAGAGAACTGCCAAACGATTGAAAATGTGAAGAAATAGAAAAAGATGGCAAAATCGAAGAAGGATTAAATTGTTCTATTTTATTGTAATATATTTGTTTGCTATTCACTAAAGTAATAATAATGACAATGTATGAAGAAAATTTTAAATAGTAAAATCTGTACGTAATGTGTGGAAAATCAAAGTAAAATAGTGGCGAATACTCAGCTCGCAAATCTTTAGTTTTCGTGTGTAAACAAGAAGCAAAAATAAATTGAAGAAAGAAAAATGAAATTCAGCTGTAGTAAGCAGGAAGATTAAGAAAAGCTGAAGTTTAAGAAAGCATATGCAAATATTACAAAAAAATCAGATTCTTTTTTCCTGTTTGTTCTTACGGTAATTATTTGTTTTTGTCTAATCAATATAAAACATAATTTTAAAGAAAGTGACTGCACATAAAATCTGGTACTGCACATAATATTTGTGAACTTCAGAACTACGAATATTAAATTTTACTTCATTAACTATCTCACTCCATCGATATTTCTTCAAAAAGAAGGTCGTGATAAATTACAGTGAAAGAAAATGGACACGCGCAAGACATATTAAATAAGAGAACAATAAAGCAGCCGGTGCGCTAAAATAAAATAGGAAATAAAACGCCGCAGACTAAGGCGAGATGAAAGGAAGAACACGAAGAAATAGAAGAAGAAGAAGAGGAAGAAGAAGTGGAGAAAGGAAGACAGCGGAGGAGATAGAAGGTGGCCGAAGGAAGGAGAGGGGCGACACGTTCGAAGAATAAATAGCTTCTCAGCTCGCACGCGCAATTCGGCAGTGTAGCATCTAACTTCCTGGCCGGCCGATAGCGGAAACCAATTAGACGGGCCCGTGCTCCGGGGTAACTTGTAACTGTTTTATCGATCCGGTCGAGCGATACGCTCGACCGGCGGCAGCGCGGGGCCGCGTCGCCGACCGAGGCTCGCGCGCGCGCGAGAGCGAGACAGATTAAAAAGCGATGAATCGTTTTTCAATCGGGAGCGGCGCAAAGTGGCGGCCGCGCGCGCGGCACGTGACGGCGAAGGAGCGAGAGGACGCCCTCCCCCCCCCTCGCTTCTCATTCACAAGCGGCGCGCTCCAGTTTAACGATAATTGGAAATGTGCCGGGGCTTCCATTCCATCTCGTCTCGCTTTTCCGGGGAAAGAGAGCGCGCGCGAGCGCGAGGGAAAAGAGCTCGCGTGCGCGCGCGAGGCCGTCGCACCGGAGAAATCCGAACTTTACCGAAATGAATTGAATTCGACGCGCGCGCTATTCCTTCGCTTTCTGCCGGGATTACGGCTTTAAATTTGAGGAAATATTAGTTTCTTTATACGAGGCGATTTTTTTTTTGTACCTGCGACAGGTTTTTTTCGCGGACAAATAATTTATTTGACGTTGTTTCGCTTTATAGTTTGGCATCGTACGTAAAATTTATAGGTTCGAAGTAATAGGAGAACTTCGCTCTTAAAGAAATATAGCGAGTCTAAAAGTGAAGCCAATCTGTTTTTGATTTGATTGGTCTTGACGTGGTCAAGTGATTGGTAGTCCAGACGATCCAGTATATGGGTAAAAGACGAAATGAAGGTAACTAATAAAATATCACTAGATGTATTGGAGACCTTACTAAAATCTTTGAAACATTAATTTCAAAATTAATATAATAATCATTAAATCGTTGTACGTCTGTTAATCGTAAATTTTTAAAAATACTTTAAATATCTGATGGAATTATAAAACATTTAAGTGCGGTAGGTTTTAAAATATTTAAGAAAAATGCTTTAAGAAAAATCATTATTTTTCTATTAAGAGAGTGACCTAATGATCATGTTATATAGTGTTTAAGAAAAATTAAAATACTCTTCAATAATTATTGCTACACCTCTACGAAATACCACACAAAGTTTAGTAAACATTGCAATTATTTTAGTATATAATAATTGTTATTAAATCGAGTGGGTCGCTCCGTCGTGAGAAAAATAGAATTGTTTACTAACATATTTTTCTCAGCGTATATACGAGTTGTTTCGGAACAAATATTTGCCGGACGACAAAGAAAAAAGCAATTAAACAAAGACGAAATAAAATGCACGAACAAAAAATAAAAAAAAAAAATTTCTCGCTCGGTAAGTGTAAACAAATCCGGTGTCAGGGCAGGCGGCGAACCGTAATCTACGAGACTCGGCTAATAAAGAGAATCGAAGAGCGGCGGGCGTCCGGGCGGCCGAAAATCCGGCCGTAAAACAATGAGCGCGACCGACGCGTCCGCGTCATCGCCCGCCGCGGCAGAGTAACGAGCGGTCGATTTATTCCGCGCGCGCCGCATTAAGAACTGCCACCCACCCGCGACCTGCTCCTCCTCCTCCCCGCCGGTGTGTTTGTGCAAATGACGCGATGCGTGCGGGCGCGAAATAGCGGTCGTCAGCCGCAGCGCCGCCGATGCTGGAAAGAGCGAAAGCGATACCCGAGCCCGACGAGCCGCGCAAATTCGCATCGCAAACTGCGATAGGCCGGGGAGTGCGCTCGCTGCCTCGGAATCAATCGCGTATCGACGCCGGCGCCCCCCTCCCCCGCATCCCCGGCGAGCGTCATCAAACACTCCTTCCGCTCGGCCGAGCAGCGCTGTCCCCGATGGGCGCGCGCGCTGTCCTCGTTCGCCCGCGAGCGATTTTTCGCGCACCCGAACGTGCGACCGACTCGCGCCTCTATTTCGCACGGTTAATTGCGCAGCTACTTTGATTATTTCTAATTTACCGCTTATTACACAGCGGCGTGTAAGTGATAAAGAAAGTGGATGACGTTCCCCATTTTTAGATTTCGATTGCGTTTTCGCGCTCAAAAATTTGAGTATTTTATTCTTTCTTATACATTAATTTGAATGAATATTTATTATCTTTATACCTTGTTTTGCTTTACAATTATTAGTTTTACTGACTTTGATCAACTAATTATGAAATAATGCATATCAACTTGTTAGTGCTATTGGATGTCTGACTATAATTAAGTGATTCCACTCAATTTTTTATTGGGATTTAATAACACCATTATTGACGATCTCTATCTTCAAATTTTTTATTAACTAGTAAAGCCGATTAAATTCTATCTTAAATATTTCTTTTTAATAAGAATGAGAAGAGTGCAATAATTACAGTTTCATAAGTAGGATAATAAAAATAATTGCAATAAGCTTTAAGAAATATTTCACGTCAACTTCTATAGGTATGGTTAAATCACAAATAAGCAAAATTGGGAAAACCTCTAAAGAATAACTTTTTCTATGTAGAAAAAAAATTCAGTGAAAATTTGGAGTGCACAGTATCAGTATTATAATCTTACTAAATCATATTAAAATTAAGTGGAGAAATATTGTTATAGTCAGACAACAAATTTTATTATAAAATAAATCAGAGTAACTATTTAAAAACTTAAGTAGTATAAAGTCTATATAATCAGGCATATAATGGTATTAAAAAATATACTACTATATTCACACTTAAAAAAATTAAGTAGAATAATACGTACGTGGTCAGGCAACCAATTATATCTACTCAATAATAACTAACAATAGATTACTGATGTGAATTTAAATATAAGCAGTAAATTTAAACATTAGTAGCAAACTACACGCATACTCAGCCATAGAATTTTATTCTGCAATATTATTCAGCTAGATTACTTATTCGAATTTAAAAATTTAAGTAGTAAAACGCATGCATGGACAGACGCCTAGTCATGTACAAAAATAAATTACTTAATTATTAATTTTTTTTTTCTGTAGAACAAGACAGATATATTCCGACAGCACCTTGTGATCTATAATAGAATTACTGACTCAGATTTAAAAAATTAAGTAGTATAAAGCATTCATAGTCAGACATCACATTGTATTCTACAATAATTACTGATTCGAATCAAGTGGTGTAGGACAGGTACAAATATATACCAATATCAAATTATATTCTAAATTAGATGAAACAGATACGTTTACGCAAATTAAGCTGTAAAGTTAAAAAAAAATATCTCGCTTTCCGCCGGAGTTTACTAACGTGTTTAATTTTCAAATGCTCGGATCGTTTCACTCAAGCGGCGTAACGAAAAAGAGGCCATCGCCGACAAAAGTTTTCTCGTTCACGAGATTAGCCGGCGATTTCGCCGACAATTATCCAAACACTCGGCCGTTGCGCGGGGCGAGCGGCCGCCGGCGCAACGGTGCGTCGATTCGTCGCCGACGGGACGCGGCCGCTCCCCGGCGTCGGCGTACAGGTGGAAAGGCCCCCCCGTGTACCGGCGCGCCTCTCGACGCTCGCGCCCACCGGACCTAACTGCGCGCGCGGCCGTCCCGATAATTGCGGTCGTTACATCGGCGACGAGGAGCCCATTGTCGTGCGGCCGCAGCGTCAATCCACCTCGTTTCTTCCTCTCTCCGGGGGTAATCTCCCGCGCTGAATAAGTCGGCCCCCATTGTGCGATCGCGACCTCGCCGTCAAACGCCCCTACGTTGAAAAAACAAAAAAAAAAAGTTCCGAGAATTTTTTTCCTCACCCCCGATCTTCACCGGAATTTTAGCTCTAGGCGCGTGTGTCCCCGGCGCTTTTTTGTCTCGGTGAATATCGCTGATGCGCGAATTTTATTTCTGTTCCCTCTCCCTCCCCATTGCCGGGGCGCCGCGAACTCGCTTCCTACCTATCCCCGGCCGGCCCGGGTTAAATGAACTTTTTTCTGCTTTATTTTGCGCCCCGGAATGTGCTGGCGCACGCTATTTGGAGCATGAATTTTGAGAGTCGGAAGGAAGGAGCGCGCGGCGTATGCGCGCCCCGTACGAATGGCTTAAATGGAGATTTCATGCAAAGGGCCTGAAAACGCGCGCGCACTACCGGACGGTAAAAGAGCGCGGCGATGGCGTGTTTTTCTGCCTGAATGTTGCCAATTAAGCGAGATGCCGCTGTGAAATTAATGGGCTACAGCGATCTTTCCCCTCCCGCTCTCTGATACTACGCTAAATTACATGAATAATATTCTGTGTTTTCTCAAGACTCTCCTCCCCTTACACCAACATTATTTCGTAATTTTTTTCAAATGTCAACACCCACGCCAGTATAACCAACGATAAAAGAAAATCTCGCTTCGCATCTGCGTATCGCCACATCGTACAATCGAGATCTCGCGCGACAGCGCGTTAGCCGCGCAAAACTCTCGCTCGAATCGCGCGGATTAATCGGGCGTAAATCGCAATAGACGGGTGCATTAGGCAAACCCAAGAGGCACCGTTTTATCGCGACGCAGGCGAAGGGGAGGGGGAGCGGCCAATAAAGATCTGCGCGAGCGATATCGGCGACCCCCGAAAGATACGAAAAAGAAAGAAACACGGCGAAGTTCGCGCGAGGCCGCGGCCGCATTAAGATAAGCCGGGCCCGCACGTACGCCCCCTAATCATCCTCGCGTTGGCCCGATCGCAGCCGAATGCAGCGCAGCCCGGCAGTTGCGCAATTAAGGAGAAACGTGACGCGGATAAGCATCGTCGCTGCCTCGCCGCGCGGCTCGCGCCGTTTCAAGGTTAGTCAGCCGCGGGGCTTGTTGCTCGATCGACGATGTTACGTGGCGGGCTCGAATGCCTTGATCGCTCGACGTTTGCCTAAAACTTTTCTCGTATTAGCATCACGTTTCTTTTTCTAGAGCTCGGGTCTGCAACTGAATATCAACTAATTCAATTTTAGCGAGTGAATTAATAAATAATATTCGTTTTATTTTATTTTTCGATAGTTAATGAAAAATTGTTGAAAAATCCTCGTATCCATTTGTGTAGATAATCTTGTTATAAATAAATTATTTATGTATTTACCATGGTAACATTAGCATAATGAAGCTTAAATATCTGATAATTTAAATAAAGCATTTGGCGTACGAAATTTCTCGTAATCAAAAATAAAAATATTTTTATTGAATAAAAATTTTCAAACGAAATCGTTTAGTGTGTAGGCTATGGAATTGTAACGCTAATCTATTGAATTTATTCATGAAAATGTTTGGTGAAGTAGCTTTCTTCCGAAAATAGTTTCCTTATCCTACAAAGAAAATATCGTTTGCAAAATTGCACAGTAGAGTGCCCCGGCTGACTCAAAAGGTGAATCTACAATCCGCGTAAATGCCGGTATAAACATTAACGGACATTGCAAAAGAGCCTCTTTCTTGGCTCTCTGGTAGTTCCATAAAAGCTGAGTATTACAGGTGTATTATAAGACTTGCAAGTGTTTTACGCATTTTTCAAAATTCATGAGAATCTATAACTTCTTTGTAAATTTACTAACTGTTATTACATTTCCTTCGTAAATATTTTTAAACTGCGAACTCTTTCAGAATTTTAAATCCTGGATAATCTTTCTTAAATAGATTACGTGTATAAAATTCTTTGATGAACGATAAAGGCTCTTCCGCTACGACTACGTTATCGTAACATTCATTAACTACTAAGATGCAAAAGCATTAAGAGCTTCTGATTAACTAAAAGAGTAGAGAGCTAAATTTTCCTGCAGAAATCATACTGTCGCATAAACGTAATTACTGATGTTAACGTTGGACTTTAGCAGCAAGATAAACTCGCATTTCAAATCAGGTACTCAATTTTCGGTAATGAGCAAAATTTATAGTATATGCTGTAAAGACTACCGTTTTACAATAACGAAGTTAATTTTGCTTACTAAAGAATTCCTCAAAGTTTCTTAAAACTCGCCGTACGCGCGGGCATCAATCGAACGGCATAAACCATCCCGCGACCCGTTCGTTCTCGCGCTATCAATCAAGTTAATATTCCACTTTATCGGCAATAAATCCCGGCAACAGTGTAACGACGCTCGTACGCCTCCTGCCGCGGCCGAACGAATCTCTGCATGCATGCCGCATTAATTATCAAACTTACCAAGATTCGCAACGACCCTCTCTCTCTCCCTCCCTTGACAAAAGCAATATGACGTCGCTGATTTGACGTGGCTGCGCCATGGGGCCAATGCTGAAGGGAAAAGCGGCACCGCGCGTCGTCGTCGCCCCGGCCTCCTGCCAATCTGGCCACATTAATATCGTTCGCCGGGCGTCCATCGTTCAATTAAGGCCTGGCGTACCGGCGGGAACGGGGAGTGCGGGGGTGGGGGAGGCGGGTCCGACGCGCCCGCGGCCATTGCACGACGACGCGTATAATCGTGTGTAAGCTACACGATGCCGATGGTGGCGCGGCCGCCCCGGCGCTACGATGCCTCGATTCAATATCTCGTCCCCGGCCCCGCGGCGCATTTCAATTCTCTTATTCGACGATTAGTTCTTGCTTTTGACAGGCGCCTGCGCTGCGAGGCCGCCACACTCCCCACGGACTCCGAGGACGCGGATATCGCCGCGCTGAATTGTGGATTAATCATCGTACTTAATGGCCGTCGCCGCGCCCCGTCGGATTTCTTTCGCGCGCGAACCCAGCCGCCGGTGATTTGTTCGCCTCGCGAGCGCACCGACGAGTGCAATTTTCGATGCGGACTGCTGGGATTTTTTTCTTTTTTTTTTGTCGCGTGTATGGGAAGCGCGCCGAGGACGAATGTTGCAATTGCAGCGTTGAATGGAAAATTAATGACGCGATTCTTGCATTTACATCTTGCATCTGATTAGTGTTTTTTTGCTTACTATGGGAGTACCATTTTTTATTTAGAGTGGCAAAAAAATGTCGTTTTAGATTTCTCAAAGAGAAGAACAATAAGTTTTTGAAAAATTAATGTATTAATGAGCTGAAGTTTTGGAAGCACCTTGAGTATGTTTCAACTTAAAATTGATTAAATTTTAGAGCCAATTGGATTATTTTACGTACTTATTTAAACAAAATATCTAGTTTTTTTAACAGTAATTCATTTTTTTTTTTTAGTTTTCAGTAAGTATATAGACCATTATTTTTTAAATACGTCATGTTTGTCAACTGCTTCGTGTATTTTAAGAATACTTATAAATTTTTTTTTACTTGAAATGTGGATTTACTTTCTTGATAAATTATCTCGGTTCATGAATTATAAATATTGTTTTTAGGCAATTTTACTTAAAACATACAAAATGCAGCCTGATATTTTTAAGGTACACCTTATTTCTAGACGTCTAAATATTTGAAATATTGGAATAATACTCAAACTTTATTTTGAAATCTCTCTGAGAAAGCACTCTGCTAATTCAGTTAGGAGCGATTTTTCCTTTATCGAAATGTTTGTTCAAACTCCATTGAAAATGAATCTTCCATCTCGAATTAGTCCTCAGCGTCCTACACGAGAAAACGGAGAAAAATCTAATTAAACGGTGCCATTTTAAATTCACAGCAAAAATATAAAAAAAGCATCGACCTTTAATTTGCGCGGCTGATTCAAAATTCATCGCGCGGAAAATCTGGCTTTTTCGTATCCGCGGGCGAGGGCGAGGCAAAAGTTCGCTTTACCCGGGACCGCCTTGCACTCGGCGTCTGACCTACACGCGGCCAGCGATTTCCCGGCTCGGTTCACCTCTCCTCCTCTCGGTGCCTCCTTTTTGCGCGCCGCAGCTTTTCTTGCTCGTCCCTGCAAATACCCCCCCCCCCCTTCCCTTCCACTGCTCTCTTTCTCTCTCTCCCGCGAGTCTCGCTGTACTTTCGGGCCCGCTTTTTTCGCCCGAACCATCAGAGAGGGGAATTCGAGCGGCGGCGAGCTTTCGGGCTCGCAAGTGCCCTGGAAGGAATCACTGGTGTCCGATCAAACGAACCTTTTTCTACTGCGCTCTCCGCGCCATCGGCCCTCTCCCTTACGCTATCCACGGCGTAAAAACCCTTCCGACATCTGATAAAGGAATGAGAGAGGGGCAAAGGGGAGGGGAGAACTCGAAGTTTTCCGGCGATGGTCGAGGAGATTTTTGCTCGAGCGGCCGCGGAATGACGGGAGAAAGAGAAAAAATATTTTCGAGCACTCGAATCTAATGAAATACGAAATCGCCGTTTGGTGGGCGGGAGTAAGGGTAACTCTCTCACTCGATATCGACGTTTAGAACTGGACGAGGAGTTCCCGAACAATGCTTTACGATCCGATTTTTATTTGATATCGCCGGGAATGAAAGTAACCGAGTTGCTTATGTAAATACTCCGCGTTTATCTTGGCGGATTTCTTTTCACATTTTCAAAGGTAAAAGAGGTTTTAAAAAGTATAAAACAAAATTTATTTTCTTTCATTTTAATAACGAATCTTTTTTCTGTTTTTGTTCCAAAACCTTGACTCTGGCAATGTACATTCTCAAAATGAAATTCCACGTCGTCATAATCGCCTGGAATCGCCTGTTATTCCATTTGCTAAGATCCGAATAGCGCGGCAAGATAATCGAGCGGCGGAATCGCCTCCCAAAAGAAAAATAAAGACGGGAGTGAAAAAAAGTGTAAAAAGATAAAGGGTCCGATGTGGTAGGTGATCTGGGAGCGCGGAGTGGAGTTGACCGCGAGGCTTTCCCTCTCTCTCTCCCTCGGCCGGGCACCCTACCTCCGACGGTCGCGCGCTATTGCCCTTTCTCCTCGCGCCCATTATACTTTCGCGGCCGATAATATATCAGCGGGTAATGGCCCATCGGGATCTCGTGTCCGGACCAATGGAACCAAAGGATCCGGGGCGCGTTCTCTCTGGCTCGCGTGTAACCCCCAAGCCGAATCAGCCGTAAAGAATCCAGCGTACAGCCGGATCTTTGCAAATTGTTATCAGCCCCGGGATCGCGCTCTGGGACAAAAAAAACGTCGGGAGGTCCTTTTAGCGCGCCCGCCGAACGGCCGGGATGACGTTTAACTCCCCCGGAAGATTTCGCTTAATCTGCGATCGCCTATTTGTTTGGTTCGAATTTAAGCTTGGGAGATCGACGATCTGCTCACGAGGAAATCTAATGATATGTCGCATTTCACTGAAAAGGTAGGATTACGGCTTTACGTGAATTTTTCTTTTTAATCCCTCATATACATTAAGCGATAGAGAAATATGTCGCACTTCAAGCATTCACGTACTGGATTCGAGTGCTATGGCTATCTCGAGCGAACTATGGAGATCCACTAGTAGTAGTCAGTAAAATACTATCAATGCATAAACAAGTATAATACTGGTATAAAAATGAAAATAAATTTAAAAACCAAATTGAACAGTTTTTTTTGTTTAGAAAAAATGTGCTGCTGCTTAATTAAAAGTATTCCACAAATTTAATTAGTTTGTAGAAATTTCACTAATTCAGATTTAGAGGATATCCACATTAAAAGCATTTTCAATTAAAATTACTTTAATAAAATAATAATCCTTTTTGTTACATTATTAAAAATGCGTGCAATGCACATATGAATCTAATGATCTTAAAAAATTCCTTTCACGGTAATACTTTTGACGATGCGTAGCAACGTACCTGCGCAACAAAAAGGATCAAAGCAAAAAAAGCGAGTATCCCCGGCTGCAGCGTCGTAAATATAATTAACGCTGGAGAAATAATCTTACCCCCGCAGCAATATTCGCCAGACAACTGGATTAACATGGCCTGCTGCAGTAAATAATCCGTATACTCACCTGCAACAAAGTAAAGACATAAAAAAAATCTTAATTATTTTCTCCTCGTGAAAGACGCAAAGAAAAAAGAGCACCAGGGAAGTAGAGAGCCGGCGCATCTACTCGTGATGCATCGCCCGCGCGAGCGTGCGCGGCGCCATCGAAAAGGGCCCGTTTGATTAAATTCAAAAATTCTGAAAGTCCGCGCGACCTACATACGCGCCGCGTGCAAAAATGATATTCGCACGCTGTTGAGCGATACATCAACGTCTGGGAATCAAATTAAAAGTCACGAGCTCGCCGGCGCGTCGCTGCAGCCCGAGTGGAATAAAAATCCAGCGCGTGCGGCGAAGAAGAACGAAAAAAAGGAAGGAGACGGTCGGCGAAGATAAATAAAAACGAGGCGCTGTTGTACGCGCAAAATGAAAATGAGGAATGATTCTTGAGGGGCGGGGTGCGAGCCTCGGTAATCCCGCGCCGGCCGAGAAACGGATGGGCTAATCTTCTATTTTCGCGGCTGCGTGACCAGCCGAGCTACGCGCGCACTTAGTCGCCGGGAAAAATAGCCCGCACGTACGCAGCGCGCGCGCGCGCCTTTCCCTTTGCAAGGGGATGCGGCTACCTTTTTTATACCCTCCAACTTTTTTCGCCGGACTTTTGATGCTTCGCCTCTGCGTCGAGTTACTCATAATTAGAATTTAAAATAAAGTCGATGTATGTTTTGCCCTAATTTTAGCACTGCGGGTTGCGCAGTGTAATGCTTCATTTTCATTTTTTGTCGAGTGAACTGTTGAAGTTATGTCGTAACGAAATAATAAAATATTGTTTAGGTGCAATTTTTTGTCTGCACTAATATACGTATTAAAAACGAAAATGTAAAGGTGTAGTTGCTCGTATGCATTTATATCAAATCGTTTATTCCATTAGAAACTGTTCTTGTTTAGTAGCACTTCGGATCCACCTGCTGAGTGTGCCGTATATGTTCGGCATAAAATATCGGCTAAGTATTTTCACGTATTATGCGCTCGTTCGCTAAGCTTTTATAGCTACACCATACGCTGAAGTTGTAATTTAAGAATTCTATACTCACTCGAAAATGGCTTAATTCAAAGAATATTAAAGTGCATACACCGCACTAATTACAAACACTAAAGTCATCAAAATTCTAAAACAGAATCTTACCGTACTTTAACGTCTGCAAAATAAAAGCGAACAAGTTAATTAACTTGAAATAACGAAATATTCTCTCCAAACTACCACCTCCCAACGGTAAACTACATTTTTTAATAAATCCTTATACAATCTCTTCGTAAAGCCCCGGCGCAAGCTATGTTTTCCCGCGCTATCAGGGCTGCGAGCTTACGCCAATGTGTGCCGCGAACACGCAAAGTAGACGCGTCGCGCCATCGCGGAAGCGGGGCAGACAAACGTGCGCTCGCTAACGAATCTCAGATGCAGCGTACATAAAGCCGAAATTCCCCCGTAAGTAAATGCTCAGCGTCCTCCATGCCCCCCCTCCCCCCTCCTCCACTTCCCGCAGTGTCGTTTTCGCGTGCACGCATAATTGTGCAGAGTGGGTTGTGCGCGCGGGAGGGCGCGAAATGCGGCGCAGCCACGCACATTAGACACACGGAGAGTCATGCCGCACGCCGATGCGCCATCTATTTGCACGGGCTAGACGCGCGCGCGAGCTTAACCGACGAGACGCTGATCGTTATCCGCACGCTCCTGCCGTGAAGAGATCTAATTTGCCTATGAATTGTGAATGCGCCCCCCAGACCGTCCTGTTTATTCGGCAACTATTTACGGGCTTCATCAGATTTCACGATTATTTTCCGTGGGAATTAACTGTCCTGTAATTGAGTGTATATTGTTTTTTATATTGCGCTTAGATAAGGATTAATGGGAGACAAAAGGGATTTTTTAAATTATTGAATTTGAGCATGTCGATGTGGTAAAAACACGCAGATCAGATATAAGGAGAAAAAAAAGTAGATAACGTTACAAAACTCTTGCTACTTTTTAGAGCTTGTAAATATATAAACTTTAAAAATAAAATTAAT
>JAXIUT010000001.1:20785944-20798170 GCA_035586675.1 Eurytoma californica | reverse complement strand
AATTTTTGTCTAAGCAAAAAAACAGTAAATTAAGTACTGCCATCGAACACGAACCAAATCAAATTAACAAAAGCTGAAATTTTCATTTAATTTGATTTAGCGCGCATCCTTAACCCGCTATTGACCCGCTGCAATTTTACGGAGCTTTTGTGTAACGTACACCGTACATATTAAGCGCAGATCCGCGCACACGGAACGCACTTCGATCGGATATCAATCAGTCGTAAAAATCTGTCCTATTCCGGTAGTCGCGATGAATGCGCCGACCAAGTGCACTTCGATGTTTTGTGCGTGGCGAAAAAATTTTAATTAACTCCCATTGAACTGCGCTGCTCGAATAAACGAACGAGTAGTTTAAAAAAAAATAATGCACCCTCCGTGTTTGCTCTTTATTGAACGATGCTCTATTCATTACCAACGAGTCAGTTTACATGGCGGAAAACAAAATTTTTCAGATTAATAAGCGAATGAAAAAGGCGAGCTCGCTCTCAACCCGCCGGTACGAGCTTTTTGAAAGCAAAAGAAAGTACGCACTTTTAAGCCCCGTTTCAAAAGGATACACAATATTTTGTCATATTACGCGGGCAGAGTATTCGCGTCGTCGTCAGCCGCGCGCAGCCGCGCACTCGGCATTGTGCTATTTCCCCGCCATTTTCCCCTCATTGTCGACCAAGATCCTCCCGGCGGTCGAGTGCAATTCACTTATCCGAGGAGCATTTCGCGAAGAGCGTACGTAACTCAGCGAATCCGGGTAATGCAGCGGCTGCGGAGTGGGCAAAAATCAAGTGCTCGCGCGCATATATACGCATGAAATATACTCGTCGCCGCGGAGCTTTCGGAGGCGGACGTTGAAAAAGCGAAGGATATAAAAGAGCCTTTCGTCGGCGGGGGGGGGGCTCGGGCGATTAACTGAAGTTCGCCGGCTTGAGGAAGGAGCTTGCCGGTGTTGATAAAGTGCCCCTGTCGCGGGCAATGGCGCGTAACGGAAGAAGCTGTATCGTCAACTGCGCTCCCGCAAGCTCCCACCTCGCTCTCCCGGCCACCTCTTATATACGCCGACGAGGATGTTACCCTCTAAACCTCCCCACCTCCACCTCGTATATTTGTGCGCGCACACGCGTGCAGCAACGGGTAACGACGGTTATAACGTTTCAATGCGTCGTCGGGTTCGTTATACCTGGAGTGTCGTTGATACCCGCCGGATTTTCCAACGGTGTAGGAGGACAATGATCCCAGAGCTGAAATTGACAAATTGTGCTTCGATCTTCTTTTTTTTGAAAAATCGCCATCCCTTTCGATCGGCGTGGAAATGAAATTAAATCTTGTAAATTTTGTCGCTTTTTGAGAGATGATAATGTTTAAAATATTACGGGATTGAACGAACTTATGATTAGTAAGTAACTTTCGAACTTATTATTTGGTACATTGAATTTTAAGAATTGATGCTATTGGTTTACGATCGATTTGAAATCTGTGGCATTCGACTTTCGAACTTTGGAACTTAAACCTTCATATTTACGAGATCGGGACTTCTGCTAGATTCAAACTTTAATTTTATTTTATTAGCCCACTCAGACGAATATACGAATATACGGTTATTGTACTTTTTTAGTATGAATAATACACATCTTTTTAAATTGCTGGAAAATGATTTTATAATAAACTGGATATTAAAAGTTATAACTTTTTCTAAAATTAATAATTAAATTATTATTCAGTATTTTATAAATCTTCATATTAAAAAAATTACCGAATCTATTTTTTCCGTATTTCCATAATTGCTCGTTTGACCTTAACAGTTCGTTAGACAAAATTCGCCTTTTTCATTTACCGGCTGAAAATTTTCAAAAAAAGAAGTGATCCCCGTGGAACGTAAACACGCGACTCATCTCTAACTGTCGCCCCAGCGCAGGGGTCCAGAAAGAAACGCGCGCCCGAGCCAACGCCCGGTCAACTTCGTTACAAGCAAAGGAGCAAATCGAATCAAAAGCGAATGTTGATTTTAGTAGGAACTCGGGGGGATCGCGCGCGCGGCAGCGTTTATTCAATGCGTCGATGTGTTAAACGGCGGCTCCGTCTCCTCGCCAAGTGCGCGGACGTTACCACCTATGCTCGAGCGCCCGTAAAAAAAGCGGTCGCACGGACGGCTCCCTCTCCCCCCGCCTCTGTCTCCCTCGAGGCTGTTTTTTCAGAGACCCTTGATTCGGGGTTAAAGAAGAGTCCCTCGCTCTTGTTTGACTACCGGCTAGTTTTACGCGGCGTAAATTTTTTAAAATATTGCTTCACCGTTCGCGGGAGAGGCAAACACCGGAATGTTTGCCGAGCTCGTTCGCTTCAGCGAGGCGTTAATATGCAGATAATTCAATCGACATGGTTGCGTTTCCGTTACGAATACGCTCTTGCTATCTCTGCCGCGTTTTCCTCCTTCTGCGATTAGTTTTACAGCAGTCCTGCGATACAACGCACTTTTACTTCAAATATTATTTAATTTCTTAAAAAATACGTTGATTTTGTAACTGTAAAAGCATGTATCAAAGTCAAAATAAGAATTTTTAATTTTATGGGAATCTTTTTTTTATGCGTAAATTAATAACATTCGCAGCATTTTGTGAAATGATCAACATCATCAAACTTACTCAATATTCTGCCATAATTACCAAATTGCCCGTATATATCTTCAGCGGCAGACTAATTCGGCGCTAGCATAATTACCTGTATAATTAACGATGTCTACTCTTGATTTATGGCTAAACAAGTGAAGTAATCTTTGTTTCTCACAATCCCATGTGAATCTAATCGCGCTTATCTTGTGATTCTTGGTCATTTTCACACTGTACACTTTGCAATTCACGTGTTATGCAAATTCTAACGCAACGTCAACTTCATCTTGTTTCAACAGCGTGAAATGCAGTGTTAAAATTGAAAATGAACTAATGCGTTTATTTCAAATGTTCATAGTTGTTTAAAGAAGTACTTACTGAAAATTAGATAGTTTGCAATGTATATCTAAAGGATCAAAGCTTCGGTTAAAAAGTCTTATAGTAGCATAATACTGAAACGGTCTCCAAAGAAATTGAAGTGGATATTGACCGGAGTGTCGGCTATCGGATACTTTATGAAATGGCCACTTAAAAAATAAGTGTGACAAGGGTGACAAGTTTTGAGGAGAAAAAGAGGCCAAAATAAACATCGTTTAAAAGTTACCAAACATCCAAACCAACATCGAAACAACATCCAAACTTACAAAGTGTTTAAATGTTTTTTGAGTATTTTCCAAATCTTTTTCAACAATACTACATTTGTTTATTATTCCAAAAATAATGTTTCTTCACATTCCTATATATTTACTTTTCTGTAATTCGTTCGTACGGAAATACCTGCACATCTAAGTGGAAACACTCCCAAAGCTTTTTTTCAAAAGAATTTTATTCATCAAATTTCTTCTCAGGTACCGTATTAGAATTATAACCGTCTTAACAATACTTAAACGACTTCGAAATAAATAAATGTTAATAACTCTATACGTAAGGAAAGCCATTCCGATATTTAAACGGAAACCGTGCTTGGAAAAGCCAATATGCACGTTTCTCGCCGGCGCGAGGAAATACATAAAAGATTCTTTTAATTCACGAGTTATTCAAATCAACTCACGTAATTCTCCCGTCCTCGATTTACCATATTCAATAAGGGCGCCCCGTGCATTTCGACCGTAGCTGCCGGCGCGGAAATTCGCGCGAGCGCCCGCCCCGAGCGAGAATAGATCAAAAGCAATAAGATTGACTTTTTATCCCTCACGCGTAGGGAATGAGAACGAGGCGGCGGAGCGTGACAACGCGCTCGCGCGGATCCGGTCAAAAAGAATGGAGCCGGCGAAGTAACTTTACCCCGGGATCCTCGCAGTCTGGCCCGCGGATTTAGGATGGAATATTCATCTTAGTCGCGCGCGCCCGTCCGTAGGCCGCGGAAAGCAGACTGGCTTACACTTACGCTCCGCCGGGGATCATCCCCCTCCCACCCTAACCTCGTTTCTCCGGTCGCCGATTCGCCGGAGCCGATAAGGCCGCGAAACGAGGCGCGCTAGTCTTTTTCTATTGCCCGGCGCGGTAAACTTTCGAGGTTCTCCCCTTACCTCGACCCCCCGGTCTTTTATCTGCCCCCGGCGCGCCGGGGAGCTTTGAGAGTCCGACGGAAAAATACGCTCGGGCGGGAAGGTGCCGTTTCTGGTCCAGGTGAATTGTTGCGGATTTCGCGCGCGCGAGACTCGGATCCTTGATTGCGAATTCCTTCTTGCCGCGCCCCGAAGTTCTTTACACGCGTCCTGCTTCTTTTCTCGGTCTTTCGCGAGGATCACGCGATGGCTGCTGCTGGCCGGAGGCGTAATTGCTCTGCGACTGTTTCATTTAGCCGGACGCGCGGGAGAATGATACCTCATTTTTAGCTCGTAATTATATATACTCGTTAATTGAATTGTATATTTACATTGCGCGGCGAATTTAAAAATCAATGGAAACTTGCGTTCGCCGACAAATCGTGTTGTCAATTATTAATTTCTGTACAAATATTTGGTACAGCCTTTAATGTTTGTTAATTTAAATACGCATCAATGAATTTATTAAATGCAATTAATTCGTATATACGCTAAACGATTCTGATCGTTTAATTAATATTGCTGCAGCATTAAAAGGCGCGGCCCCAATCAAATATTGAAAAACGTCAGTCACTGCATTCAACAAGTTTTACAAGCTCCCCAATCAAGCGAAAACTATGTGAACCAGAGCTATTAGCATAATGAAAACCCACTTCTCCCTCACCCCACTGCGGAATCCAAAAGGCACGAGACAGCCGCGCACAGTCGAATGGACGTTAATACGTGTCTCTCAACCCTAATTTCCTGATAATCCCTTTACTTTAATTTACATCCGTCGATCGGCGAAAATCTTATTTGCCCTCCGCAAGTGTCGGAGAGAATATATCTCCATATCCATCTCTATCTCTCGCTGGTGGGATGGTACGCCGGTTAATTTATCGGAAAAGTAGGTTAGCGCATGTGTCCGGAGCGTCGTTCGCCCCGCACACACACATACACACACACATACATTCACGCGCGCACTCACACATGTTTATTCGCGCGCGGAAGAGAGAAGACGGGGAGCTTGCTCACTCACGCAGAAGCGGAGCTGATTTCCTAATTAAATGGCCATTCGATCTAGGGAGAGAAAGAGAGAGGCGAGAAGATGGAGAGAGCGAGAGGGAGATAGAGAGGGTATAGCAGAGGGTGGAGAAGGAAAGAGAAAAGGGAGGCTGACCGGCAATCGCATGATCGCCCCCCCGCATCGGTCGGCGATCTGACGAATGGCGGAGGTTTGTAGCGGCGTCTCGCTCCCTCCACAAGTCGGCCGTGTCTTCGGAATCGATAAGGTGACTCGGCGCAGAGGGATAGAGACGTTGAGGGAAAGAGCTTGGATGATAGATTCCGCGTTTAGTCGTCTGGTTATTCTAATTTACTTTTTATTACCACGACGGTTGAAATTTTATTTTACTCTAACTATGAAAACCAGCATTGCCTTTAGTTTTATCAAAATTAGTCGATCATACTAAAATTGAATTGTAAATGGATATCCTTCACAAGTAGTATAATCCCGCTATGATCAGGCGCATACATCTATGCAATCCTACACCTCATTAAATACTACAGCGACGCCAGTGTACTAAAATTGTGCAAGTACAAGCACATAATTGATTAAACATGTAACAATATTATAATATTCGTCGATCGAGTTACACCGACAAGGGATGAATTTGGAGTTTGATATATAAATCCGAACTCACTCGGTTTAAATGACGGCCTGCCGGCAGTGTAACGAGCTGCGGGGCTAAGGAAAATATTTTGGTATATAAGGGAGGCCCGCATGCTGTCGGACAGTCAATAAAGCGGAAGGGAGCGAACGGCCGGCCGCTGCCGAGACGGTCGAAAGATGAGAGAGCGCAGATAACGCGGGGGATACGCTCGGCGGCGGCGTCCGCGCGTCAGGTTCGATTAACAGAGAAACGCCACGGGAGGGATACACACAGGAGCACGAGAAATCCATCTTGGGGCCGTAAACGACGTAGTAAAGCGATATTAAGGTCCGCCCGCTACGGGCCGAACAATAAATTTGATTTACGACAAGTTTTCCGGGGGGGCCAGCCGAGCACGCCTTTTAATTTCCTTGTTATGCGCGCTATGCGTATATCTTATTATCTTATTTGCCTATGAACTGGCTGTTACGGAGGACGCGTAATATTGCTCCTTCCTGGATTATTTGCACTGCGATATGAATATTCTTTGTTTGTCGCTGAGATTTTGCGGGGTAAATCTAAAAATTACTAGAATAATCACTCCGATAATAAACTAACACTCCGTTGATGTGTCGGTGAGTTTGTAACAGGATTTACGAAAGCAAAATTTCTTTAAAACATTATTTGTACTTTATTTTCTTAATAAACGTGGATTGATTGCAATTACAATAAAGTACACTGTTATCAGGATAATAAAAAGTAAATAGCGATTTTTATTAATATTCATTTTTCATTATGTTCATTAATTTTAATGTTCACGAAAAAATTAAATCGTCGTATTGTAGAATAAAAAAAAAATAAGCAATACTCATTTAAAAAGGTCTTAAGTCTCGCTGACCCGAGAATTTTCCTCTCATCTGCGAAACTCAGTCAAAAAAAAAGAAAGTAGCGTCAAGAAACATTAAGCAGTCTTTTTAAGCTGACCACGTGGCGACAGTGATAAAAGAGAGGCGCAAACGAGCCTCGCCTCTTCCATCTCCCCGTCCCAAAAAGTCGCGGGGGTCGCGTGAGCTCTTGATTCACCCTCCAGCCGGTTTGCAATTAATTCCTGAATTATTCCCGAACGGACTGCGGCCTTCCGAGATAAAAAAAAAAGGCGGTAGACGCAAAGCAGCACGAGCGAGGAAAAAAAGTGAAGAAAAAGGGAAGAACTGCGAGGAGAAACGGAGGAGAGAACAAGCGACGCCCCGTTAAGATAGAGAAGGAGAGGACGAGGAGGAAGGAGCGAAGGGAGAAAATTAGCGAAAGAAGAGGAAGGGACAATAGTAGGAGGGAGCAGAATAATGGCCGGTGGGGAACCGAGCAGGGAAATGATAAAGGATAAGATAAGTATTCAGAGGGCAAATTAGTAGGCGGTATGTTAATAGCTCTTTAATATTTATGTTGTGATCTTCGAGCTTTACATGTACAGTCGTGTAAATTTATGAATTTTAAAAAAAAAAGGCTAGTCATACATATGAAATTCGCCGGGAAGATAACGAAAATTTTAGTATTTCTTTTATCGTCTCGGTCTAAAAGAATTTTTCTAAACATTCCGGCAAACAAATAAAAAACTTTAATAAGTTATCGATTGACTCATGTAGTACTAGGGTCACTGACTTTTTACATCCTAAATTTTATTTAGAATGTGGAGATTTTACAAGAAAAAATTACCAAAAATCTAGCCAAATGCAAAATGTTTTGAAACTGAAGTACAGCAAATAGCGAGCAAAAGTCAAAAAATTTACAGTCAAAAATGCAATACTGGTAATAACTTTTGCTCACTATTATTATAATTTTTAAGGGAAGTTAACTTTTCTGTTTATCCAAAATGTTACTCCATTTTCTACTCTACTTTTTTCTATATTTAAACTAAATTATCCATCACCTCCATCTAACGCAAAGAGACACATAAAACCCGAACATCAGCCCTAAAAAAAAGTGGCGGCTACAGGAAACCGCGCACCGCCGATCGTCGCGGCGGGTGCAACTTTAACGGCGCTTCGCGATCGGCTAATCCGCTCTCGGCCGCACCTAAAAACTGAAAGCCCGGCGCCGGGGTCGGTTAGCGCGAGGCCCGCGGGTCGCCGCAATCCCCGGCGCGGAAGCCGCGGGGCGCCGGAAACAAGACGCAATCGGCGCCGCGCCCGATGTTAGTTCGGCCCCAATCAAACGCGGCCTCGTTTCGCGGTCGCGAGGGATCGGCCGGCCCGGCCGCAGCTCGTAAATACCAATTTGCCGGAGGCCCGGAGATCCGCGCCGCGCTCTCGCGCGTATCGTTACCTCCGATTAGCCCGCCCGCCCCGTCGCCAGGTTTAAGGGGCCGACCACTTACCCCCCGTGAATGCCCGTTTGGATTAAGATTTTTGAGGGTGGTAGGCGGGGATTTGAAATTGCGGTGGAAGGATTTTGAAAGAAAAAGAAAAGGTTTTGTGATGATCCATTTTGTTACGGAGGAGTATAGCAGAGAAATGTGATATAAGTAATTAGTATTGGAGTTGTTTGTTCTTAATACAATTTTATATCTGTCAGAATTTTGATATAGTATTCTATTATAAAAATTAAAGTATGTGTTACTTTATTTTTACTGCTAAAGTCTTCTTCAAATTACTTCAAATTACATTTTTTTTTCTATAAGTTATAAGATATAAGGAGATTATGGAACATGCTTTTTGTTCGCATTAAGT
Source organism: Eurytoma californica (assembly GCA_035586675.1). NCBI lineage: Eukaryota > Metazoa > Arthropoda > Insecta > Hymenoptera > Eurytomidae > Eurytoma > Eurytoma californica. The sequence goes on along the minus strand of JAXIUT010000001.1, from coordinate 20,789,666 downwards.
CTGCCGATGCGATTGAAGTATTAAAAAGCGCGTTACGTTTCTTAAGTCTTTAATTTCTAGTTAAACTCTTCCCATCTAGGAATTGGAACTTGAGTGCTCGACATTTATTACATATATTAATCTTCTATATTTATAATTCATATATAATACATTATTGCATTCTGCTTTCATATAGAATTTTTTATATTGTATACAGAGCTTTTAGTCCGATAAATGAATTAATAAATAAATAAAAACATATGATAAAATACCGTGTATGTTTTTCAGTGTAATTCGAATATATAAAATTTATTGGATAAAATCTAATTTAGGTAACATGAATATTTAAAAGTAATATAAAAAAAATTTTCAAGCTTATACTCACCTATGAAAAATAATATTTTGATATGTGTACTCGTATTTTTCCTTTTGATAATGCATACATTTACACTGGATCTGTACAGGTTCAATTCTCTTTTTCGCTTTATTTCACAAAATTAAAAAAAAAAAAGAAAATTCAAAGAGAATAAACTGAAATGTTTATTTACTTTCTTTGTACTTGTCTTCCAACCAGCCCGAACCCCACGTTCAAATTTCGTGAGCTACGTAATATTTCCTTTGAATCTACGACAAGACACTGGCGATTGTCTCCCGGCGGATTACACCGGGGCCATCCCGAGGAAACTCGGGAAGAAAACGACCTCTTATTTCGTTTCCCCGGGCACTATAATCAGCCGGGCGCGTTGCATCTGGCGGCAATTAAAAATATAAAAAGTTTAACAGCCGCGGAAAGGAACGAGGGCAGCAAATCAACGTGTAACTGCCCCTTACACGCCTCCCACTCGTACGCGCCGCCGAGCGGCAGTAAAAAGCCCCTGGCCCGGGGGAAACGCGCGCGCGTCGACGCTGCGGATTTTGCGCTTCGCGGTCGCTAGCCGCGCGGAACCGCGAGATAGTAGGCCGGCGGCCTTAAACAAGGGGCCGCCGTGGGGTGCAGGCGGGCGTCGTAGCGCTGAAATGCCTCCTCGTAAATTCCGGCTTACACGCGTGCGCCCGCGCGCGCGCAGATCCTGCCGGCCGGGACCGTATAATCTGAGTCGCGGAGACGTGCTCCCCTAGCCCGGAGCGTTCCACTCGATAAACGCGCAGATTTTCTCGTCCCGTCGTATCTGCCGGCGTATCGCGGCCGCAAATTGCCCGTAGGTTTTCCGGCCCTCGGGTTTTCGGGGCGGAGGGGCCGAAGTTCGCGGCGCCCCGCGAGACGAGCACCATTGACGGCTCGTTACCGCCGCTGTGTGCGCCAATGTCGGCGCTGTTGCTCGTTTCGTTTATTAAGCGAGAGCGCGGACCGCCCCCCGAGTTGGGTCATTAAAAGTATAAGTTGATGGGGAAACTGTGCCTTACAGGGCTTTTTACTTTGATAGACACTACTTGGGGGAAAAATGAAACTTTACGGCTCCAAGCTGAAATTCATTTAGCGAAGTACTTTAAATTTTGGTCTACTTTCGTCTTTGACCTCTATTTTCTTTGCGGGGGCTATCGTATCGTATATGGATTATAAAGTGTCGTTACGACGAGAGTGCTCGAAGAAAAATTTTCAATTTTTTTTAATAGAGCGAGTTTTTAAAGTGCAATTTCGATGTATGAAAACGTTTTTTAATTGCTCGATGTACACTGTTTAACAATTGAAAAGTTCAATTACGTTTTGCTTCTCTTTTTTTTCGTGTTAACGTTTCCTGAATAATATTCGAAATTTCACTGCATTGCAAAGCAAGAAATATCAGCAGTGCTTTATGCATGAATTTACCTTTCAATTTTGTTCATTAAAAATACATATACCGAACCAACTCATTTTCAACAATGTTTTCGAAATTTGGTTATTAAAAGAAATATTTTTTAGCGTAAAAATTTAAAGCCATCAATTCCATCCTTCGCGAACGAAAAAAAAAAAATAAATGAAAGAAATCGAGAACATACTTAAATGTGAACTTCACTGGCAGAATAGTTCTCTCTGTGTCCTTCTTTTCTTTTCAAACCCTTTTGCGTTTTCCAGATAAACGGTGAATCGTTTTTCGCCCTAGTTTTTCAGACTCTTTATGTAGACGCACACAGAGAAAATGGACGAAAAATCCAGGAACGTTTTATACTATGTAATGCACGGTTCATTAAAGTACAAAATGCTTGAAGTCAAGGCATGAAAAAATAATGACAAAGAACGCTATGAATATAAAATAAAATTTTCTTTCCAATCATTATGCAAAACATTATGCGTACCGGAATGGCATTATTTATTTATGAATTCGTACAAATGTAAAAAATATACTAATTAAATGTGCTTGTCTTTCAAAATAACAGTACGTAATATAAAAACAAAATATCGTAAAAAAAATAAAAATTTACTTTCGTCCATTTACGAATTTATACAAAGATACATTGATCCCAGAACATTTATTTAATTAATATTTTGTATAAAAGATCCAGTACATTATGTAACAGTAATGAATTCAAAAACATTTTTAATCAGTATAAAATGTGAAAATGTAAATATTCGTTCAATTTAAAAAAAAAAAAAATACAAAAACAATTACATACTCGACCGAAAAAAGAAAAAAATTCGATTTCAACAACACAAAATCCACCTAATAATGAATCAAAAATAAATATTATTAAACGTAATTAAGGTCGAGTGTCAACAGGAGTGGGGCAGGCGTACCGCGTGCTCGGCGTGCGATATTTGAAATTAATTAAAAAATTGTGCTTGTTCCGGGTAAATTTCCGTAAAATCCGTAGCCGAGGGACGGAGAAGCCGTTGGCGCGTCGCGCGAGCGCGAAAGAGAAAGATTACAGCGACGCGCGTTAATTAGAACCCCGAAGAATATCGCGCAGGTGCAGCTCTCGGATTTTCGTCGGGTCGCGCGCGCACTGCATCTCCGCGGCGATGCAGCGGCAGCATCGACGTTACGGAGGCCCCCCGGGCATCGGGGGCAAAGGGTTGACCATGAGGGCAGGGGCGGCGGAGGGCGGGGGCGAGGTGATCATAGTAGTTTGGGGCGTTTGTATGCCTCGACACGTAGTCGTCGGACACTCGGGGATAATTACATTAGCCCGCCATTTCGCGCCGGAATCTAATGACGGTCAAGGGTCGTATAGCCGCTCTCTCTCTCTCCCTCTCTCTATCTCTCTCCTGTACGCCCATCTCCGGCCCTGCACGGCAGCGGCTCCCGTGCGCCACCAGTGCGCTCACTGCACTTTTCATCGATTTACTCCCCTTCGTTAGTTCGTTCGGCTCTGGTTTCGAGTTCGATTTTTTCTTTTTTCTTTTTTATTCAGGGAACACGTAATTTTAATCATTTGCGTTTCTCGGAGTTCCATGTAAATCACGGCAGCGTGATTGCACAAGAGGACTTAGGGCTCCTTCAAACTGGAGATATCCTGTGTTGCATAGAGTTCGAAAAGCTCAGATGCTTCAAGTTTTATTTATGTCATTAAATTTTGCACGTCAGATTTTTGCATTTGAAATATTTTTAATTTGTTTCAATTCGCGGATAATTTAACTCACTTGGCTCACTTGGTATTGGAATTAGTTGCAACAGTAGGATAATTTTGTTAAACTATTGTCGGTGCGAAATGAGAGAACTGCAATAAAACAACTTTATAATTAATTATGTTTAAGTTAAGGGAAGGAAGGGAACTTGCCATATACTTCATGATAGTTATAATGACGTTAGATTCTACTGAACTTT
>JAXIUT010000001.1:20748330-20772966 GCA_035586675.1 Eurytoma californica | reverse complement strand
ATATTGATATTATGCATGAAGTAATTGTTAAGAATAACTCGTTAAAAATTCTTTGGTAAACTTGATTACTTTATTACGTATACAACGCGGTTGCACGCGTGTAAAATATTTTCGCTGCTACTGCAATTAACTTATTTTTCTTATTAGGGTAGGCTAAGATCTAGGGCTGCCTTTTAAACTAAAAAGGTCGAGAGTTCAATTACCGGCATCAGGAATTTTTTTTTTTTTTCTTTTTTCAACAAAGCGCTTATAATTACAAAATAAAAGTAGTCCAATTTCCGCGTTCTTCTTTCGTTCACTAATTATAAGGCGTCAGCACTAAGTTCGTCCAATTAATTAAAATGCTTGAAATCTCTTGCTTTTCATTATACTTATTACAATTAAAAATACCAAACGAGAATCCTTTAGTAACGGATATAGGCATACATGCTACATTCAATTTTTTAGAAGTCATAGTTTAGAAAATGAAATTGTATTAAGTAAAGATACGTGAATGCCTATTTATAAATCAGATAAACGCTGTTCCCAACAAAATCAAGATATGAGGCTAAGTGGAATATAAAGAACACTTAATTAAATACGTTTCTAAGGTTTTTAACCTCTTTATTTTTTTTTGCAATTAATGTGAGTATTTGACATTTCCAGTTATTACATTAAATGAAAAAAAAGGTTAAGTTTAAAAAAAAAAATATCGTTTAAGGTGTGCCGGTAATACATAATTAATAATAATGAACTAACCTCTAACTATTGTTTAATTTCGCGCATTTATCTTATGAATCTGAAAGACGGAGAAACTGCCGGAACGCCCGGGTAGCCGGGCATTTGTAACCCTTAAGTAACATCCAGTCGCATTCGTTATCTTTCGCGCAGCTTTATCACGCTTACCTAGTCGAAGAATGAGGGAACACCTGGGCGCTCGGCGTCTCGCCGATAAAGCGTTCGGCTTTTAATGACATTACGCCGGGTGCACAGTTTCCCGAGCCGGTGGCGAAGACGGAGCGCGCCGCGCGGAAAACTAAATTGCCCGGACTCTCGCGGGCGAGTTTCTCCGGCGGTGGTTCCGCAGTTGCACGAGGCAAGCGGAGAGAGGACGGAGGGATATTTACGTGCATTCCACGGAGGCATTACCGAAATGTCCTGCCGAAGAGACAAAGGAAGGCGAACAGTAATTATCGCGGCGGAGAGAGGAGACCGCGAGCCAAGTCGCCGTGAATAACTCGGCTGTGCGAGTCGAGAGCCGGGAACGTGGAATTTTTAAAGCGCTCGCTCTCTCGAACTTCGGGAGGACGGCGCTTTGCTCGACGGCAGTAAACACTACGGCGATATTCGATTTTCAAACTATCCTCGATGGCAAATGAAAGGGATTTTATTTTCAGCCGGTGTGTATACCCGCGCTTTTTTTCGGCGGAATATTCCGAATATTCGCTTTTGTGCGGCGCGGTAGAGTCCGGCATTGCAATGATCGATTCTCCCGAATTTGTCGCGAGCGAAATCCGGGAGTGAGAAAGTTTGAATAAAGCGCGCGAGCTGCGAAAAAGGAAGGAAGCGTCCGAGGCACGCGATCGAGCCTTTAACAAGGTAAGCGCATTGTAGGCGCAAAAAAAAGTAGCTCGTCTAAAAAAGAGAATATCTCGGGAGAGTAAGAGAGAAAGAGAAGCGGAAAGGGGGACACGGGAGCGAGGAAGAAAGAGGAGACAAAGGGAGCTGGAGAACGCGCGAGCAAACGAGAAGGAGAAAGAGGGCGGCAGTCGATTCGGGGCGCGGGAGACGAGGACCGAGCTGAATAGTGGATCACAGGGGAGAGGACCGTAGTCGGCCCATGGCGTCGCTCCTGTGCTACCTTAGCCGACTTCAAAGCCGCCTTGTAATAGTGACTTGCTTCGCACTGTAAACACAATTATCCGAGAGGTAAGTCGGCGAAAAAGGGGGGGCGGAGGCGAGGGACCGAGTGGAAAATAATATTTGTGAGGGGAATGAAAGGCGCGAGCTGCAAAGGGAACAATAAATTAGCAAATTTGTTTTTTACCACTTCCGCTCTTTCTCTTTTCCTCCTCTCTCTTTTTTTTTGCACTTGGCCTCGCCGAGCGACGAGCCGAGGTACATTCAACCCGGGCGATATGAAATTTTGATTAAACGCTTGAAAGGCCGTCTCCCATTGAGTTGGCCACTCCTTTTTTATCAAATTTGAGTTTCATAAAAAATTTTTATTAATCTTCATTGTCCTTTGTTCGGGCATAAAAGGTTAATATCAATGGAAAGCATGATACACGAAGCTTGACGCTACTTGATTCCATTAACTCTCTGTTGCTGTAGCGCGGCGTCAAAATTTTTTGAAAGCTTACTTAAATTATCATTAAAAACAAAGCTGACGACCGAATTAAATTAAACTTTTAATTTCCTTTATAAATACATTACTGCACTAGGAGTTTCACATAATCACATTTAGTTTGTTCAGAATAGAATTAGTCGCTTGCAAACAAAAATAATACAGCGTACATTAAGTACATTTTAATCAAATAAAACTGTAAAAAATACATTGTAAAATGTTTATTAGAAATTGAAAAAAATCATTCACTCTCAAAACGTAGAAAAGTGAATAACCACTCCATTCTAGTGAAATCTTAATCAATCAATCTTCGAGTGGCACATTTTTTTCTGAGTGATTTTTCGAATTCTTCACTCTTTCGGACTATGAGAGCAGGAAACATTAAAAATAGCCATAAACTCACGTAGCTCGAAAATCACTTCGAGCATCGAACATTCAACGTTGGGCGGCCTCTTTAATTCGTACTAGAGCCGGAGTGCTCAATCGTCGCGGCAGATTATACGCCCGTCATTAATTCCGCCCCCTTCCTCACAGCTACAGAAACGCGCGCCGATGTTATTAATATTACATATCCCCGAGTTTCGAGAGCGAGCCCCGGCGTAAACCCACTCCCCATGCCCCCTTCTCTAATGCGGCCTCGCATTTTGCTCGCATCCCCTTCTCCCGTCCGCTGAAATATATATGCGCGCGCGAGGCGCGAAGGTAAGGCGGCGGGCGTAAGTGGCCGAGCGAACGGTGACGGGCAATGAAAATGATTAAACGCGCGGCTCGAATCCCCGGCGAAGCTCCGCGCTAATCCAAGCCCAAAGGTGAAACGGAGACACGCCCGAGGAGTGCGGGATGCATATGTATCTCGGTGCCTCGCGCGCCACTTGTTCGCTACCCGCTCGAGTTTGAATTGTACGAGCGAGCGCGCCTGCCTCTTTAACAAGCGTGAATTAGGTATGAAATCGTTTGCGGAACGCTTGGCTGAATTGTTTTTCCACCGATCAAGTAATTTTTTGATATGCAGATTTCTTTTACAAAAAGTTAAAAATGCACGAAATAAATGTACGTAAAAAGTATTAAATTGTTGTGGAAATTTACCTTTCCATAGAAGAAAATATTCTTTTTTCGCGAGTGTTCAAACTGTTTCAGAGATCATTTTTTCATAACGAGAAATGTCTAAAATTCTTGGGAAGAAAAAAAAACATTGCTGAGAGAGCAAACTTGGCGCTAGAAGTAAACCTCGGCGAGTGAACCTTGCACTATTGTCGAATGTACTGGTCGGGTGGGTGTACAAGCCTTGTACTTGTTGCTACACTGACGCTTGACCGATTCAAGGTCCTGGCACAACTCAGCGCGCAAGGCGACAAAAACTCACATATCTGGCCCACCATAGTTAAGACCATTTAATTCATTTCAGTGTACTACATTCATCTAACCCAAATATACGTTTAATTCGCACTATTCACAACTATAAGAAAAAAATAGCAATTTTAACATTTTTGGTAATTAATATTTTTCTCGAACATACATTAAACAATAACTTTAATGTGCGTTTATTAAACAATAACTTTTTTATACTTTTTGTTTGGTTGCGTGCATGTGAACATTGAAAATCAGTGGTCGAAGTCGGTCTGCGGTCAGCCGGAGATTATATCCGGTTCGTTATTAAATTCGCGTAGATAAAATTGAAATAAAATAAAATAAATATTTTATTTTGATAAAAAGTAATACATGTAATATTTAAAATATAAGCTGCTTATACCAGCTCTGCATGAATATGTCTTTTCTACGTGAATAATTAGTATAACTCGTCCGACTCTTTAGTTGGTGAAATTTTGTAACGTCATATAACTGCAAAGTAATTGGAAAGCAACTTTAACAGTTTCAGCTTAACTTTGAGCATGTGCATGAGTCTAAGTATCAATTATAAATTTGAGTCTTAATGCTCCAGCGCTGTAAATTTCGAAAGTAGTTATAATAAATCTTCAGCTAATCCTCTGCAAGAGTAAGAATATTCATTGTAAATTATAATCGCAAAATCTTAATCTTTACAAAGTACCAACTCCAAGCTAAATAATAAATAATACATCGACATTTCAGCATTTGAATACACATTGCTAACATAAAAAATCTACAAAGAGATTATATTCACGGATTGGAGTATGTAGAAAAACATTACGTTATTTAGATCATGAAAAAATATAACATTAAACAACTAATCCTGGAAAATGATGGAAAAGTCGAAATAATTTGGTACAATTTGATAAAATCAGTAGAAAAATCGAGATTTGATGCGCCCGATCAGTATCGACAATTGCAAAAATAACTTTCAATATACCTTTTTTATTACAGAAATAAATTTGTAAGTAAATGCTCTATTTTGCATAAATTCCTTTGTACCTTTTATCAGTGTTATAGGTTTCCTATTGATATTTACGTGTGCATCCTCCTTTCCAATTAAAAAAACCTCAAAGTTAACTAATAAATAATAATTCGATGCTTCACCATTTAAATATAATTAATATTTTTTTTACAATAAAAACGTAACTTATTTAACAAACATATATCGCTACAATTCATAAAAAATATCTGCAATACCGGTTAAAAAAAATATTCTCCCTCTAAATGAAGCTAAACTCTTCGCGTGCGAGCATCATCTATAAGTCATTCGTTATCTTCCATTAGGTCACCCGCTGGTGTATTTACAACTGTAAGGGGGCCCCGAGTTGCCGGTAGCGCACGCGCGCGACTTAAAACAAGAATGCTTCGTACATCAGCGCGCACACGCGGTGCGAGCGCGCACAAAGTGTTGTCGGAGGAGTCCGCTTATCTGATGCGAAACGGGCGAATGCAGCGGCGGACTTCATCGTTTTCTTCTGCCCGCGCACTCGTCCGCTGATGAGATTTGCGATGTGGCCTTTCTCCAACAATGCCGCGGGGCCAAGGACTGATCGTATCTAACTAGCTATTGCCCTCGCTTAATGAAGTCGAACTAATACGGCCGGGGCGGGGATTCATTACCGCCGGCGTCGTAAGCAAAATTAATATTTCATTAGCCTAGCTTCGCGATTCTTTCGCCTCCTTCGCTATCTCGGCGTCGCTCGCCTTTCGGGTTATCAAAACGGGTGAATTCGTTCAAAATTGACTTTGTATGCTGAAAGCGGATGATTACGAAACGATAATACTTTTCTGGTTTTATATGCACTTTGTATGTTCGATTTGAAAGTAGTGCGATTTAGAATATTCGAAAAAATTACTCCCTTACGTGAAAAGAAAATTTTAAGAAAGGAGGATATGCACAGATTATTACTTAAGAAGTAGACAAACTCAGAAAAGAGTTCGAACTCAGTGCAGTTATTATTTTGAATTTGATAAATTGTGATTAAAACTAAAAAAAAAAATTAATACTAACTAGTGGAGAGTATGTTACGAAAAATAAGAAGGAAATTTGCTGAAATCAGTAGTAAAGATAGCAAAATTAACTTTTTAATTATTTTCTCTCTACGTGAGTAAATTGGTATTTTAAATCTTGTAATTTGCATAAATTCTTCACAATGTTATGAATTTTATAGGATTCCAATTGTCCCTATTGGTAAATACCATATGGATAAATATCAAAGGGGTCACTGAGTATCCTGTTTTAACTGAAAATCAATCATGTCTGACCAAATTCGCCTGTTTCTACTTATATACTCTAATACAGAATGTAATGAAAATAACTTTTCTTCAATAAATCCGATCCATTTGTTCACTTAAAAATCATTTCATTTTAATAAAAAATAATACATATTTAATAAATTTCCTGCAAAATCGGGTCAAGTATCGGTGACCTCCTTTTCGCAAGTAAAAGATATTTCTCTATCGCCGCAAAAAAAATAAATAAATAAAATAAACAAGCGGATTTCCGCAAAACCTGACCGTAAAATCACATCGACAAAACAGCGGTCAAACAGCAAATTATCCAAAAAAAGTTAAATTAATTAAGAAAAAATGCCACCGACAAGGAGCCAACAGTACGCGCGACAAATTTTCGCATCTGAGCGCATTACCGCATCGACGTCGAGGGCTCGTCGCGCGCAAGTTATTTAATTCATGCACACTCGCGAGTGTGTAACACAATAACGCAGAAACGGGCGAACGGGGTAATTTAACGGATTCTCGCCTTTACGACTCCGCGGCTTCGCGAGCGCGCGCGCCTGTCTATTAAAGCGCGTGCGAGTGCATCGAGGCGCGAACGCGACGTTTCTCTCCGCGCGGCAGGCCCGGGGAATCGCGTGTGTACGTATACGCCGACGGCGATGAGGGAAGGGGGGGGGGGGGAGGGCTGCGCGACACCGCCGTTGAAATCCGCGACGCAGTAAATAACGCGGGTGCGCGCGGCCGTAAGCGGACGGGGGGCGGAGGGGGAGGAGGAAATTTACTCGCGTTTCTTCGACAGCTGGCATTCAACTGCGGCTTACGACGTCGTTGCCGCGCACGTGTCGCCCCCCCGCGCATTTATCTTGACCAGCTGTTGGCGCTCTTCTTTAATTGGCCCCGACGGTTTTGCCGGCCGTTAAGGAAGCGTGTGGCACCCGTCCCGGGAAATATGGATTTGCAGATTTTCGGCTGACCCCGTTTTCGCGGCTGTTCGATGGAGAGACGTATTTATTGCTCGCGAGGTTTTTTTTTTATATTTCACCGGCGATCGCTGAAGTTTTAACAAATGTTTGGAATGCTTTTGGGTATGAGCGTATCGAAATTGTATGGAAGAAGCGAATTTTATCGAGCGGTTGTTAATAAGCCGCTTTGGGTGAAAAATCGAAGATAATGTAGGTTGAAGGAATGAAGACGAAGGGTCTGTGGAGGTTTAAACAGGAAAGGCAAAAGAATTTTTATCCCACAGTATAAAAATAAATAAAGAGAAGTATTACGGTTATGTAATGTAAGGTTTATCATTTTCATTTTTCTATAAAGCGCGCATTGGAATTTATAACACCCGATTAAGCGATATCTGAAGAATTTTCTAATAGCTTGTTTTGAAATTCCAAAAATGTATCGTACTTACATAAAAGTTTGTTGAAAAAACAAGTCAACATAAATAGATATTCGATATTACTAATTATGATCTAAACAATTTTTTTCTTTAACTATTTATTTTCTTTATCTTGAATGTTTTCATTAAAAAATTAGAATACCCTTCACATAGGTATAGCTTTTTTTTCGTAAAAAATCATTGTAAAAAATTATTTCATAAACTACGCAATTTTATGACTGTTAAAACATAATATTTAAGATTCAAGTCAATTGAGAAATTCTTTTAGCTTTTGAGAATTAATATTATTAATATCATACAGACGCATTCAAGTAGTGATGATCGCTTTTTAGTGCGACATCGCAGATTTTTATTTCGTAGGATAGTACCAACGTTAATTGGTAAGATTCGATTAAAATTTTTTTTTTAAACGTTTATAAAACTTCATGCTCTACACTAATGGTTCACGAGTAATTTTCAATAATTATTGAAGCGAAAATTCCGTAAAAAACAGAACGCAGAGATATTTACCCAATAATTATCGAAGATCATTTCTAACCGGCCATAAATTACGGGACCGCGTCAGACGACCGTAGGGTACACCTCCGCCGGCAAAGCTCGAAAATTATGAAGTTTCAAAGAGAGAGGGCAAAGGTTCGAGGATAGGCGAAAGGCGTCGTTCGCTCGCCGCTCTCGTCCGGCGTCCCCGTAACAAAGTGTTTCCACTGGCCGTTATCATCTCTTTCCGGCCCGAGGACAGCGACTCTCGTCTCTCTCTCTCTCCCCTCCCCCGCCCGCTATAGCTATACACGTAGCCGGTGGTCGCGGGGCGGCAGAAGGAAAAAAGTCCAAAGAGCCGGGCGGGGATTAATGGTTCGGCGTATCAGGCGCGGCGGGCGATAAAATATCGCGCGAGCGAGGCCGCTGGCGCCGGGGCTAGAAAGAAAACGTAGAAATCTCCGGGCGGCGCGGCTCCTGGCGTCGGGAATTTGTGCCGGTTGCCGCGACCTCTATCTCCGGATAATCTCCGCCATTAAAGGCCGGCCCCGCAGAATGGACTGCGCGCGAGCGGCCCACCCGAAGATATACTGACCCAGTGACGCCTGAAGAATACGCGGCCGACTCGCGGGGGACCCGCACCACTTGGATTTTGAGCAGGTGCACGCCACCCCCGTCGGGGGGATTAAAGGCGCCGGCGAAAAATGCGCCTCCGCGGAGTGGAAGGCCGCGCGGGAAAGTGAGCTCCGGCGGAATTTGTCATTTCGCGCGGGAGGAGGAAGGCGCGCTGTACTGTGTTTCGCCCTCGCGGTTTTCTCGAGGAAACGCAGATTTATTTGTATTGCTCGCCTTCTGCCGTGGCCTTTCTCTCTCTCTCTCTCTTCCTCGGCTCGCTTTTATCGCTTTCTGCCCTCGCTGTCTTTCTCTTTCTCATCGCCTTCTCTTACCCCGGCGCGATCGCGAACTGACTGAATTCCCGACTTTCTTCTCGGGGCCTGCGAATAAATCAACGCGAGCGATTTTGTGCCGGCGAGAGGGGCGCCAACACCTTCGGGAGTCAGCGCGAGAAAGGCATGAATAACTTCTCAGTGGGTATTATTTTTATGAGCTCTGTTTTCTTTTATATCGAGACGGTTAGAGAAGAACGGAGAATTAATTTTCTGATTTATAGCGGGCATTATTGGATAGGAATTGCTTTCTTTTTCGATAAAAAAAATTTTTTTTCGACGCGTTATTTATATGCTAATGCGGTGTGCACAGGCCGTTTGATTTGTTGAATTGCAAATTGAAATCGCGCTTTATCTTTATCGTACATTCGACGTGGCAGTGATTACCATAATGACGTTTTATGAAGATATTTTTATTGGAATGATGGAAAAGTTAATGCTTGCTTTGAAAGTAAAATATGATTTTTTACTCGTGCAATGATTAAAGAAAATTAACGCTGTATGTATATATCTCACCTGCATTATAAAAGGGATAAGGAAAATACTCAGGGATTAGCAGAAAAAAATACAGAAATTTATACAAAACCCTTGCTAATATTTACAGCTTACAAAAATATAGAATTAAAAAAAGTTAATCAGGGGAAGTGAAAAAACGAAGGATGCGATTTGCTAAAATAAGTAGAAAAATCGGGATTGCATGCGACATTCCGTAACTTATTATATTAACAAAAATAATCCTTTTTAATTCACAAGTAAATTTTGCATATTATTTATGTATTCTTTATGCTTCTATCAGTTGATATAAGCTTCCTATTTCATTCTTATCAAATGAGTTAACGAATATCCTTTTTTATTAAAATAAATTTTACAAAACTAGTAAAATAACCAAGTCATTCACTTTCACCATCTGTGCAAAATGAATTTCCGAGTAAAATGTAGCTCCCATCCACCGGTAAAGACTCAACAAAGGCCTAAAAAGTACACGCTAAAGTCGCGGTAATCGGGCTCACCGATCCATCTCATCAAGCCGACGAGTGGCAAATTCAAAGCAAGCGCTTAAAAATGACAACAAACGAGGCGAAAACGCGAAAAAAAGGCAATTCCCCCTCCCCCCCCTCCATTTCTTTGACGAGACTGGAAGCATCTTCATTTCCGGGAAAGCAGCAGGGGGGGGGGCCCTGAATAATATTTGCATTCGCCGGGCGACGGCAGTTTGACTCTTGACTGAAGAGCGCCGACTAGTTTACGGGCTAACGCGGATCAGCGTGGCGACGGAGACTCCGGCGCGGCCCGGATGGAGTTCAACCCCGGGCCAACCGCTCTGCGGTGGTGGTAGCTCCAAACGAAACCCTGTCCGCCCAACGCCGACCAACCCCCCCCCCTCCTCCTCCGCCTTTGTCTATGCCGAGCGCCACTGCTCTTTAACTGTCGAGTCATCTCCGTTTGTCTTACTCTTCTTCCTCTCCCTTTACCTCAATTTTTTATAGCCCGTGATTTGTCGTCTTATAGGACAAACGGGACTGGCACGTGAGACTGAGTGTCTAGAGATTGATAGAGCCAATGGTTTCTCCAATTGCATTTTATTTTCTAGGGGTCCTCTCCTTTTCACGTGAATTACGTTTTTCAGGAAACTTTCGGGACTTTGTATGATTAATGCAATGTAGGTTTTCGTTAAGTGTTATACGATATTGAAAAAATAACATGTATCAAAAGACTCATTTATGAACTTCTTTTCGAAAGTTTACCTTTTTTATATTGGACGATACATTCGAAATAAAATGTATTAAATTAGCAAAACAAAGAATAGCTATATAGACACTAAACATAAAAAGCATTCCAATTGTCTCTGTATACTTCTTTAAAGTTTTAAGTTCATTTATTTAAAATGTAAATCCCCTTACAATAGTACAAAAGAGCACTTAAATAATTGTTTGCAACTTTCTTCATTTACAATGTATATCTATCTTGAACAAAAGAGCACAGCGCAAAATTTGAAAAAGAATTTCTAGTACTCGTTTTCGCGTCAGTTTTTTATTTCCACTTTTTTGCAATGAGTGTAACGCAAATATTCTTTTTTTTACATATATGAAGGTATATTTGGCTTTTGAAGAAAAAGCGGTGGCTGAGAGAAGTGCAGGCATTTACTGTCACGGGCCGTTAAAAGAAGCCTGTTATGTTAAAACAGCTAAAGCTGGTACTTACTTTTTTTCATCTCTCCATTTCCATTGAAAAACATTTTGGTACAAAATGTTACACGTTCTTCCGACCCATTTCGAAATTTAAAAACTTTTCCAAAAAATAACCAATTGCTTTTAATTTTGTATGCTTTAAAAAGTTCGAATGTTTTAATATCTTTTAAATTCAAATTTCACTGGAAGGACATTAATAATTATTGTAATTAATTTTCCTTGATTCGTTGAAATATTTGCACTATCTCTATTAATAAATTCGAACCAACTTTCTCCACTGCCGACAATATGCCTTTTTAAAATTTCTTTCAGTTTTAACTACAAAGAGAAAATAAAAAATAAATAATTAAAACGAGCGTATCTCAACTCACTTTGCCCTTTTGTCGACTATGTTTGTTCATTTTAAATAATATTGTGAAAACGTAAGCTTTAAAAACTATTTTCAAAAAAGAACCACATGGCTAACATAAACAAGACAAAAAAAAAAGGTGCATAAAAAATTACTATGTAGTTTTAATTAAAATGAAGACTGATTACTAAATGTTTAAATATTTATATTACATCTTTCTTCGTCTATATAAACATGATAATCAAGTACACTAATTTATGTAATTTTTCCAGTTTCCTCTTGCATCTAATATTTAACGGAATTTTTTTCTCCGCGCCGATAATTTCACGACGTAAATTCGAGTCGAGGTAAGAAATTGACGCATCAAAACATCACATCTGCATCGAATTTCTGCCTCCGCGGAAACGTCGCACCAAGTGTCACGCCCACTTCGAAGGGGAAAAATCAAAGCGGCGTACGCCTCGCGATATATATACGTTCGAGCGGCCGAGCAGCTGGGGTGGAGGCGAAGGCAATCCGGAAGAGGCGCGCGCGCCTCCCTTCGTAGACGTGTAAAAAATGAGAAATTACCCGCGATCAAACGTCGCCGTCGTAAAAACGCCATTAATATTGCCGGGCCAATTCTCGGCGGCGCTGCGCGAGTACATCGTAACCCCCCTCCCTCGCCGCTGCGAGAGACAACTTTCCATGGCGCGGAGAGCGATGGGCCCCCCTCCCCCCTCCACCCCCACGGCCTCTGCACGCCGGCAGAATGTAATCCTCTCTTAATGCGAATAGTCGAGCAATAAAAAGCGAGGAGACGCGGTGGCGGCTCGCGCACGATCACCTCTTCCTCGGCGAGATGCAGAGCACGAGGCCGCCGCGCGGAGCACGCGCCGGGGGGCAGGAAGAAAAAGCGGGGGGATGAGACGCCGCGCCGCCGTCAACGCGACCCGAAACGAATTTCGACTTCGCTCGGCTTTCCAGGCCCGGCAAAGAAGAGAGGAATGGCGGGACTTTAATGTATCTGGGAGGAGGGAGGGGGTGGGGAGGGGAGCGCGATATCGGATTACCCTTTTCGTTTTCCTCTCCCTTTCCCTCTCTTTCTCTTTCTTCGCGTTCGAGTACCGCAGGCCGCGTTTTACCTCCACCGCAGCCCGGCGAAGCTGCGATGGGAAATTGCGAGGGAGGAGAATAAGGAGGAAGAGCGCCGAAGGACAATGTGCGACGCGTCTAATTGATGCCCCCCCCCCCCCCACCCTCTCCGTTTTAGCCCCGAGCCGGAGATGATTCGATTTATTTTAATTTTAAAGAAGCTCATCAGCGAGCTTCATTCCGCACGAATTAAGGCTCGTTTGAATTATTAATACGATCAAGGGGATGTCTTCGCGATTATAATTAGCGAATCGGCCCGTGTGGTGTTCGCTCGTTTCTTTTCGCTTTGCAAAGGTTTTGGCGAGGTGAGCGAAAAAATGAATTTTTGCGTTTCCGTATAATACTTCTGACGATTCGCAATAAACGTTGATGAAAAGTTGGAACGGCAACTCCGCACGGAAAATCAAAACCAAAACCATTCGAATTCCGTGTATTGTTTTTGTTCCACTTCGTTAATTCATTTATTTTCGGCAACATGAAATTCTTTTTCTTTTTAATATACCTGCGGTGAAATAAAACAAAGTGAATAGACGGTTTCTACACAATGAATTAAAATGTTTACAAAGCTATTGATAACTTTCGGCTTTTACATATTTTTAAAAGCTTATTGTTTTTTAGAGAAACGTAAATATTCGATTACTTCTACGAATTATATTTCACTATTAAAGAATGCATGCATTTTTATATACGTAACTACTACAAACATATTTATTTTACAAATATATTTAATTTAAATTAATTTTAATGTGTTTCAGTGCAGTTGAGTTACGCCGATAAAATTTTCTTCCATCTCAATAAAGCTTAAAATTCCTCAAATTTTTTAACAAAGTTAATAAACAATTTACTGCTATTGTTGAATATGAAATTATTATGTAGGTAAGTCTGTAGGCATAGTAGGTTATCACTTTGTATATTTATGTCTGACCATGTCCGACATCGTTCTACTTAAAAGCTATCCCTTTTTTTAATTTACTATATAAACTTCTTATTATATATCTTCTCCATATCTTTTAAATTAATTGCTATTATTTAAATAAAGAATACATTAATAACGATTTCAAAACTAATTTTTAAATCTTACTGCCTTCGAAGACTCCGTTAAAAAAAATACTCTAAATTCATAACGACGCAATAGCGGAGTATGATCAAAGGAGAAATTCTTTGAATAATAAGTCCACTGTGAGAAAACGGGTGGATCCAATAAATATTGACAGAGGAGGGAGATACCTGGAAAACGGGAAAGCTGTAACGGAGGCAACAAAAAAAAGAAGGAAAACAAAGAGGGCGAAGGAAGTTCCAGCGCGACGACGGGCAAATGTAAAGAAATAAAAGGGAAGCGAAACGCTGAATAAAAAAGACAATGCAAAAGCACAACGCAAGGCGGCATAGATAAAACGACTCACGGAAAACAGAAGAAGGTAGATTCGAGAAAAAAGAGCTTAAAGGGGTGGGTGGGGGGTTAGGTCGCCGAGGCGCATCAGAGCTGTCGGGCACGTACAGGCGCGAGCGCCTCCTTAGGTATACCCCGGGCGCGATGTAACGTTATTCCCGATGAGAATGGCAATGCGTTCGACGACAGAACGACGGTACACACTTCGGGCCTGTGTATCGGGAATTCCCGAGGCGCGTCGTACGCCCCCCCCCCTCCCTTCCTCGTCCGCTCTTCCCACCCCCGGCGAGACGAAAATACTAAGTGCCCGAAGAAAATTGCGGTATCGATGATGGCTGCGCCGGGAGCCGCAGCACGCGCCCCGTTAGAATATGCTGATGCACTTCGGGGCGGGGGAGGGGAGAAGGGGGGGTCGAGATGGGGGAGAGATGGCTCGAATTTTTCTCGCTGGATGATGAATGAAGTTTGTTTTGGGGTGCCACAGGGGAGGTGAATTTTAATGAGGTCAGGCCAAATATTTATGAATTTTTGATAAAAAAAAAATTAATTTCTGCTTCCACTCGAGAAGATTGCGTGATTTAATTTTGCAACAACGACGTACGAGATGAGGACAATCAATGGGGGTATTTACACTTTGAAGATGTTACGGTAATAATAATTCAGAAGATGAATGTTTTTATGCAAAATAAATGAACGATCGATAAATGATGAATGAAGAGTCACTGATCAATATCGCTTTGAGAGTAGCCTCAAGAATTAGAGCGAGGGATCGACACATATGAGTTTAGTTATAATGGAGTAGTCAATTATATTTTTTGCATCAGACGTCCACTATTACTCAACTGATTTTTCTGAAGTGAAAAGCTTCGACAGTTGAACAGATGGATCCATTCACGTAAATGACACGGCTCCAGTTAGATTTTACTTGAACTTTTTAATAATGATATAGGAATAATATAAGTTTCTTTAATAAAAACATAAATATTGTCTACATAAGTATTGTAAAATTATCAAAATTAACTCACAGTAAATTAACAGCAAATTTGTATTGTCCATGTATGTCTGACTATTCTCGTATTTTCTACTTAAAAAGTACATAAAATTACTAACGATCCAAACTGTTTTATATAAAGCATGGGATCAATTTAAGAAAAAACTGGATCAATTTTCGAAGAAATCGAGATGAAAAATAATTTTAGAAACCCGAAAATCACGACAGCCTCCCGAAGAAACAAGAAACCCCTTTCTTCTATAAAAATATCGAGCTAGCGGAAAAACAAGCTCAAGGCGGAGATCCCTGATTTCAATCATATCGCCATTGTCACTTGATCAACTGTTCATTTCAGCCTCTCGGAGAGGAGCAACTGAAGTGGGGCATATTAAAAAAAAAAGGAAGTACCAAAGAAGAGGAGCAGGCGAGGAGAGAAAGAAGGCGGTGGGCGCGGAGGATCGCGCCGCCTCGGCCTCTTTGCATCGCATAAGCGCGCATACTCCTGCAAGCGAAACGGGGCACGGTAGCGACGGCGCGCACGTACGTGAAACGCGATGCTTAATGGGATGAGAGCTCGATCCGCTTTCCCCGGGCTTCCTCTCGTGCTCCTCCTTTTTTTTCATCTCCTTTCCGCGCCGTGCTACTCTCCTCCGTTCGCCTTCACTCTTTCTTTTTGTCCATTTTTTTTATTCTGTTTAGAATGCCTCGCTCGCATCCTTCGTATTTTCCACCTCATAATGGTAGGCTATTTTATGCGAGAAATAATCTTTTTCATGGTTATATCTCCTTTCAAGATTCTTAAATCTTTCGCGATTTTTATTTCTCCTCGCCTCGGTGTTCTTATGATAGATTGCGAAGAAAATGAATTTCTATCGGCGAGATACATTTTTCTTTTATAGACGCAGTAGAAAAAGATTTCTCCCACTACAAATATTCAAGGGGTTCTTTATGACTTTAATGGCATTTGATTAGAACGATTACAAGTATTCAATAAATTTAATCATTTTCATTACAAAATTGTCTATATCAAAAAATAATGTAGACTTTCTATAATTTTTACGTACTTTTTTTTATAATCGATTAAACGATAATAGTAGGAAAGTGAAATAGTAGGGTAGCTGGTATCATTCTCTAGGCGATGATTATCTAGGTAATATCTTGTATTTAAGAATTACTATTCACAATTTTATTTTGGAAAAGTTTTTCTGGCATAAATTGAATTTCAATGCCGGTATATTTTGAAGATGTAGCATATAACTTTTCATATTACGGACAAATATTTGCACACAAATTTTTTCAATTTCATTGTAGAATTTTATAATGTATTTGCACTTTTATGCCAAACCAATTAAAATCTTCAAGTTTGAAGTTTGACATTTCATCTCTGCTCCTGAAAATAATATAAGTGAATATCGTGAAGAATAAAATTATGCATGCACGTAAACTTTCCGCAAAAGATTTTAAATAATAGCGGATAATAAAAATTTTTTATCTATTACCCTCTACACTTTTGTCGTGTAAATGTCGTCATATCACTAAAAGAAATGTACGACTTTAAAAACAATCAATATTAAAGGGAACTCGCTAACTGATTTGCATATAAACTCGCAAAGTTTTCTGACGGATAGCCAGTTTTATTACTTGAAATTTCACAATTTGATTTTTCCTTGTTCGCGAGGTTGCTAAAATGCTTTAAAGAAATTATCACTGATACTAGCGAGTATAACGTACATTTTCTGTTTGCGCGAATTGCGGATGAGCTGAAAAGTGTACTTTTTCTTTCGCCGTGCGGACCGGATACTTAAAACCGAGTGAATAGCTGAAAACTCGGGATGAATTTGAAAAGGCAAAGTTTTTTCTATTACCGCGAGTATTAGGAAAAGTGGTCTTTTCAATAAAAAAAGAA
Organism: Eurytoma californica; assembly: GCA_035586675.1. NCBI lineage: Eukaryota > Metazoa > Arthropoda > Insecta > Hymenoptera > Eurytomidae > Eurytoma > Eurytoma californica. The sequence continues at coordinate 20,756,234 of JAXIUT010000001.1, read as the reverse complement.
AGAAAGTTAACGAGAAGGCGAATTTTAACGATACTTTTAGAGTAAATAAAAAAAAAAACAAATTTATTCTTTCCCCACATATCCGACGACCATATGTTATTTCATCCCCTTTATTCTGACTTTTCATTTTTACTTTTTTATTTGTCATTCTCTTTTTAGTTTCACTTCTGTTATTCAACTAAATTTTATTTTTTTTTTTAATTATACGTTTTAATTCAATGTTCGTATCATCAAAGTTTTAATTTTTTTATTGAATTACGAACAATGAAAACCCCTATAAATAAAGAACAAAGCAAGCACAGTTTACAATCTTTTCATTATATATCCATGATGTTGATAAGAATGTAAACATGTAATTGCAGATAAAACCAATAAAACAAAATAAATTTATTTTATGATATTTAAAAAAAATGATTATAAAATGTTAATAGTGAATAAAAATCATATTCATATATATTTTTCATACTTTTTTATATTCAGACAAAAAAAGAATAATTAAAAGAATCCGAATCTTAAAAATAAGCAAAAAAAGCACATCTCTCGACTCCGCAGGATGTCGTTTTTCATCGTTACGAATCAGCGCTCGTAAGCACGTCTCCAGGAAAAATGGATTTTCGCGGATATTAAACTGATCCCAACCTACTCTCTTTTTCCTTCCACTTATCTCTCTCGCTCTATCTCTTTCTCTCTCACTCCCCTCACTCTCTTTCCCTCTCTTTCTATATCTCTTTCACTATCCATCCCGTTCTTACTCTCACGCTTCCTCGTTCCACTGGCTCTACTCTACCTGTATCTCATTCCGCTCTCCTTTATTACATTTAGCTCGATTTCACACGAGCGTAGGTTAAGTGGAGATACAAATTCAAACTTCACACCTCTCGATTGGCTTTGTGTCATTAGAGTGATACGCTGGCCGGTAGTGCAAAAGAGAGCTTCTAGAGGAAGATGGACGATCCGATGAATTTAACAAATGATATTTCAGTGTAGTTCAGTGAAAAAGTTTTAATATTGTGTTTCAAAGCTTGGCATTAAGTGCATTATATTCCGGTAGCCCTTGAAAATAAAGCGAGTATTGAAACAATGTAAAACGGAACTCTGCAGCCAAATAAAGTTCAAGTTAAGAGGAATTTAGCAAATGTTTGACGTGTAAAAGCGCCGCCGATGAAAAATAAAACGAGTTACTAATTTTTAAAGCGCATTTTCATCAATATCTTTATGGCACTAGTTTATACGCACTTTAAAACGTCATCTCACGTGCGAAAACAGATATCAATACCGTGACGAGTAAATTTTTTCCTACAAAGTTTATTTTTATGCTCTCCCATTATCTTTAGTGCCCCGGCATTAAAACTTTAAAATTTTTAATTTATTTCAATCGCCCCTCATGATTCCATATCAAAAGCGTCGCAAAGTTTCACGCTTCACGCCGTATCCCCGGCACTTCTCAAGTTTTTTCCCATCAGTACGGTAATACGTTTGCACCCAAATACTCGATTCTCCAGAGAGATAGAGAGAGATAGAGAGAGAGAAAGAGAGAGAAAGGTGGGAGAGAGAAAGAGAGCCAGTGAAAGGGAGAGGGGGGGGTGACAGAGGTCGCTGACGCAAAGGGATGCGCACTGGGGGGGCAAAGTTATACACACCTGTTTAAATACGATTCTCACGCATCCACGGAGGCGGCTGTTCAAACGGTGCATGCAGCACCGCGGCGCTGCATCGGCATCAAAAGCAGCCGCCCTTCTCGTGGCGCTACCTTGTTACGCGCGGGCGCGCAGAAGCCCTGTGTCCGCGCGCGCTCACGACGCTAACTCATTTACGCGTTAACAGAGGCGCGTTATTACTAGAGTGGCTCTCCAACTTTGTTATACCTCTCCGACCCTTTTATTTTCGGGAAATTTTCACACCCGAGGTCGAAGCGACTTTCGCGATTTTTAGCGCCCATCGGGTTAAAGGTACTTTCGTGTTACACTTGAACCTAGCTATCACCGATGCATTCATAACATTGCTTGCATTTTTAAATTTGTTAGTCCACGATTGGAGTTTGTAAAAAAGAGTAGAGCAAATAAATCGCCTGTGTGCTACTTTTCAATAAATCTTGCACTAAAATAAAAATATTAAAATATTATATTCATTTTTTAAAAATGTTTAGATATAGTAATATATCTTTAATGGTCCTAAGCACTGCTATACTATTGCAGTATAGTACTATTGTTACTTGTTGTACTATTTCTCAGTTGTTGCAGAATATATTAATTAAACCATTGAAATTCTGAATTTAATAATGGACCGATGAACAAGCGAAATCAATATAGCATTATACACACGCAGAAGCAATTCAAGTCCATATTTTGTATAAAAAATTTAAAAAAAAGAATTTGTAAATAAAAGATAACTCGTTACACACATTTCCTACTACGTGTATAAAAATGCATTTACGTATTTATCGCGATAATTGACTGCAAATTTGCAAACAGGCCAAAAGGTACAGCGTAAATTCGTTATCAACCTTTTCTCCCCAGAATTTTTTATTACCAATATCGGATCAACCGCCGCCGTCAAAATGAATTATCAAACAATCTGTTTAACCGCGAAAAACACGAATAAATCGTTTCAACACAGGGCGCGCACAAAATCGATCATAAATTTTTAACGCTGCGCTTTAAAATTTCTATCCCGTTAGGGGGGGGGGGGGGGGGCGACGGATGGACCGGTCCAACGCCCCGGCCCACGGGCGCGATCCCTTAAATGCTTCAATCCCGTGGGCTAATCCATCCGCGGGCGCAATAACTGAACGTCGGGCTAAGTGTGCAGTCGCGCACAAAGCGCCGCAAAACTCGGCGGCGATTCCGCCGGGGCGAAACGGCCTGTATCGGCGTATCGCGCCGAATGCGAGGTGGGCCTCGCGCGCGCGCGCTACATAACCCGCCGGGCGGCGCGGCCCCTGCATTATATGATCCGCCGCCGAGGTATGTGACCCCGGGAGCGAGAGGGGGCCGGCCGGCCGCCCGTGCGGTTTTGTCATTCTAATAGAGGGCCGATGCATCAATTACAGAAACAACAAGCGGACCGCTCGCGCGTAACCGTGCAGCGCCGCCGCTGCTTCGACTGCGCGCGCACGCAAGGGGGCAGCGAATAACGCGCAGCGATTGCAGGTGATTATGCCGAACGATAAATTGGCCTTTCGATGTGTCGGCCGTACGCGCGACAAGCGCAGCGGCGCCGACGGCTCTATATATGCGCGCTCGTTGAATGCGCGATTGGAGCGGCAGGGGGGGCAGGAGGGGGGGTATACGGGACGCCGCTCCGTCGCGTTGTAATTACGAGATTCGAAAAATTATACACGCGGGGCCGAGTGCGAAAGCGATGATATAGGCGATTTCACGCCGCGTCGGCCAGGAATAACCTGCGGCCGCCACGGGTAAATGCTGGAAATGGATAAATTGCGCGGTGCCCGTTTATTTTTTGGTCGGCGTGCTCGCTGCTCTGTGATAAGGAACGAAACCTGTTACGGATGTTGGCGTAAAAATGATATTATTGATTGGTTGATGTTTGTCGTTACTTCAATGCTTAATGTACCGTTCGCTTGTCTAATCGTACCACAACTGTATCCACTTACATTCCGCTGCATCTGCGCCAATGTTAGATTGCCTGATCGTACCGCGACTGTATCTACTTATATGTAAGTGTCCATTTCGATGTTAAGTTGGCTGACCGTACCGCGACTGCATCTACTTATATGCCATTGTAATCCATTTAATATTAGATTGGCTGACTGTATCGCGACTGTATCTACTTATATGTTACAGTATCCTCTTCGATGTTAAGTTGTCTGACCGTACCGCGACTGTATCTACTTATGTCATGGTAACCCCTTTAATATTAGATTGGCTGACTGTACCGCGACGGTACCTACTTATATGTTACAGTATCCTATTCGATGTTAAGTTGGCTGACCGTACCGCAACTGCATCTACTTATATGCCATGTTAACCCTTTTAATATTAGATTGGCTGACTGTACCACGACTTTATCTACTTATATGTTTCGATATCTTCTTCGGTGTTGAGTTGGCTGACCGCACCGCAACTGCATCTACTAATTTGTTATTGTAGCAACATTAATGTTGGATTGTCTGGATGTTTCGCGACCGTATCTACTTACGTGTCACGTATCTACTTCTTCAGTGTTAAATCATGTTCAATTCGATCTAAATAATATTATTGCTATCTAAATTCTTATTTTCAGAAAGTTATAGCTATAGCTTAAAGGACTAAAACTACATAGGCACAATAACAATCACAAGATTAATGCATGAAATTTATATTTCTATAGTTATATTAAAAGTAGTTAATTTTTCAAATGGATTACCTCTTCGACGTAAGAAAAATTTGAAACTATATTTTATGCTTTTTATACTTAAGTAGAAATAGACCACTGCGCAAGACGCTGACTCAATTTGATACTAAACTCTCATGCATTGTCGTTTTTTATAAAACCATAATAAAGGCGTAAAATTTGAAAAAAGAAGCATGGAAAATCATTCTACAACAGTGAGCGAGATGAAGGATCAGAGGTGTCTATATGTCTGGAAAAAAATTTGTCAAACACCACCGAAGGACCGGAATTTTGAATATCCAAGTTGATAAATCGTCGCGGCACGACCTTCGCATACCTGGCGCGCCTTTCAGTTTTTCAGCGGCGCGACTTCTCCCCTTACTCCCCCGGCGCGTCGCTCGCCTCCCGTTACGGGCGAGCATACGCCGGCCGACGCCGAAGCCGCGTCCATCTGTCAATTCGCCTCTTTTATCGGGACGTGATTCGCGAGAAGGGTCCCGGCCGTACGTCCGTCCACCGGCAGTCCTTCCCCCTCACCCCTCCCCCCCTCAGGGTTGCACACGCGCCCACCTCACCCCACCGTACGTAGTGCCAGCGATTCGAGATTCCGGGCGCACGCCAATTCGATTTGTTCGCTATTTGCCGACGAGAGCTCGAGACGTGCGAGGCAAATTCTTGGCCTCGCAGGCGCGACTGCGCTCGCTTCGTCTGTACTTGAAAGTGAGAGAGAGAGAGAGAGTTTACACGGCAAGGGGAGCGGGACTGTATCACCGACGTTCTACACTTTTTTTCGACCTTTTTCTTTAAAGAACAGTTAAATCGCTATTCGATTTATGGATGCACTTCGCTTATTTTGTGACGTTAGCTTGTATTCTCCATTTTACGTGGTTATATTGTCTCGTATGTGCTAACAACTTCTTTAATTAGTGAAGTGTGAGTCAAATTTTATTTAAATATTCCAAACGTGTGAGTGAAATTTTCTAATTAATAATGCTAATGAAATATTAGTTTAAACATCTCTACGATCTAAGTCATAAATGGCAAATATTAACCTCGTCGGAGGTGCTTTTAGACGTTAAGGAAGTTGAAATTTTAAGTCATTGAGTAGAGCATGTCTCGTCAAACTCGCACTTTATCTACTGAGGCAAGAATATAGTTATAACTTTCGAGCTTTTACGTCAAGCGCCTTACATTTTGATAAAATATCACGAAAATTGATAATTGATCTCAAAGTATAATTAACGGAAACGTAGCTTTATTAAACCCAAGAATGAAATATAGATTCTTCAAATAAAGTGTGCATTACTTTTTAAATTTAATTCACCGTACCTCTTGAAAGGAAAATCCTTCCCTGCTCGTTGACACGCAAAAGCATGGACGCACAAAAGTCCACTGCCACACGCAATGAAATGTTTAGTCGAATGAACGAAACGTTAAGCTTGTCATAGTCGCCCTGGGGCATTTATCCCGGACCTTCGCAACTTTATTCGCGTTTTCCCGTCTCTCTCTCTCTCTCTCTCTCTCTCTCTCTCTCTCTCTCTCTCTCTCTCTCTCTCGCTCTCCCATCCACCTAAATTCCCGCCTCGGCCTCGCTCTTGGCCCCGTGTAACTCAGCTCTCGCGCGCGCGGCACCCGAGGTATAGCAGCAACGCGTCTCCGCCACGACCCCTCCTCTCCGCGCTGTGCATTTCTCTCTTAGAGCCGGTAACACGGAGTCGTACCATTAATCGCATTAGTCGAGCACATCGGGTAGGTAGATAGCGCGCCGCCGGCTTCTGGCGCAGGTATACCTACGGGGTATCTGCGCGCGCCCTGGAAGGAAGCCGAGCCGTCTGGCTCTCCTGCGGCCGGGGCCGCGTGTGCGACCCCGGCCGCAGACTTTCCGCTTCGCAAGATGAGGCCGGGATGAGACGGGCGTCGTGGAGAGGGACGACTTGCGCTACCCACTTACTTTTCTTAATTAAGCTTATTTCGTGGAAGTTTGTTAAAAATAAGATACGCATGCGGCGTAAATAAAGATAAGAAGAAGGTGCCCGCGTATTACCTTGATAAATTTTTTTGTAATTACCTATTACGTGCCGTAAGTAATAGGCACCTTTTGCTTTTTATTTAGTTGATTGATTCTTCTTGCTTTTTAGGCTAATGCGAGTATTAAATTTTCATTATTGTCACAACATGTTATGCAGAAGTGTCTGAACGGGGTGGAGGAAATAAAACACTGACTTGTTTGCTTTCAAAAATTTGTACGCATTCTGCCCAATCGTATTTGTCCGATATATTTGTTCCGGTTGCTCGAATGTTTACCTGGTGCAGTGCTTTAGAGACATCGGGTAAACACGATGTTGTTAAGAAATGAAACGATTGTTTGAAAAAGCCGGGGCTTTCTAAACTTCTTTCATATTTTGATAAGTTTTTAGCACTCTTAAGCCATTCCTTACTTCCGTCTCTCGAAAAGCTTCGAGAAAGTCTTATCCTAAGTAACGCTTTCTAAACTTTAATGAATCCTGCATACTAGGCACTGCGATTGCAGTTTGCGCTTTATGCTTTATTAAAGAAACAATTAGAACTCGCTCAACTTCAATCCGTCGCAAAAAAAATTAAACAAATATTTTCGCAAAGTTCTGGGCTATATTTCAAGTAAAATCGGCCAATGTGAAAAATCGATATTGCAACGAACTGTAATCCGCAGACTAATAAATCATATTCCCGTACACGTAATTCCCCCCGAGAAGTGAGCCAGCGAGTTACTTCAATACCGAGAAATGAACACAAAAAGCGCACGACGTAACAGAGAGCTTAAGCACTACCAAAGTGAGCGGAGAAAAAAAAGTCCCGCGCTCGCGCGCGCGCACGCATGAAGGAAAATTTGCCTCGCGAGCGCGCCTAGGCGTGCAACCCGCAGCGCGAAAACATCATTAAAAATAAACGAGGGAACGCCGTCGTCGTCGCATGCAAATTATTCCGTAACCGTTAATTACGCTCGCAGCAGCGTAGGTATAATTAAAATTTAATAGATCGACGGGGACTTTGAGTCGGAATCAAATTATCCCCTCCCCCCAACCCCCTTAGCGAGAGAGTGAGAGAGTGAGTCGGATGACTCCGCCGCGAGTGTCGCATTAGTCGCTCTCCGCTGCACCTTGATGTAATCTCAGGTGCAGCTACCCCGACGGCGTTCGAGTCTTTGACTTCGAGGGAGTCCGGATTTTCTTGTAAACTCGCGGCTTACATCTCCGACGTGTGCAACGCATCCCCCCCTCCGTCGACGCGTTGGACGCGCCCGTACATCGAAGTCGGGCGGAGGACGTACGGAGCCGCGACTCCGAGAGTTGGAACAGTACGGCGCCCCGGCAGACACTTAGCGCCCCTCCCTCCCCCCCCCCCCTCCCCGTCGAGTGTATCTTATGACTGCAGTGCTAAGTGTACCGGCGCGCGCGCCCGCTATACCTCCTCGATGTATGAGCTACCGGAATGCTGCGAGTGCGCTGCGCTACAAATGGCGGGGGAAGCGCACCGGAGTTTATGGTTTACGAGATGAGTGAGCGCAGCTTTTTTTCGGGGGGGGGGGGGGGGGG
>JAXIUT010000001.1:20726078-20737059 GCA_035586675.1 Eurytoma californica | reverse complement strand
GTTACGTCACGACTAGACTAGCGCTCTAGTAGTTCAATACTTCTTCGAGCTTAATACGCTCCAAGTTGGTGATATATGAAATCTACTGTAGGATTATTTTAATCCGAGAAGTATTTGAACTTATACAGTCCCATTTTTGAATTATTTCCTTACCAAATATAGTTTAAAATAGGTCAGAGTTTCTTTGAACTCTTTTATACTCAAAGTTTGGTCATCTTGTAGTTCCAAATTTTTTTCGGTGTAAAAGGTGCTGAGGATTTGTCATCAAATTAGCATGCACTAGTTAAATTCAAGTTCGAATTAAGACCCACCTGCGAGCTCTGTACTCCTTGTCAGAGAATCCAGGGTGGCTCATGTCGAGATCGGGTTCGTATTTGGTCATGAGGTGGTTGCAGTTGTCCAGGTCGGAAGCGTGACGCGGGAACCACGGGTCCTTGACGGTGACGGCCTTGTTGTTGTCGGCCAGCAGGGTCAGGCCGCCGAGGCTCGTGCCCTGGCGCATGTTCCTGATGAGGGAGGCCAGGCTCTGTCGGGTGATGCTAATCTTCACCAGTACGTCGAACTGGCCCTCCTTCTTGGACGGACGGGTCTCGACGTGGGCCACCTGGCCCTTGAAGTTCTCGATGGTCTTGAGGATGCGCGGCAGGGAGGACATGCCCTCGCGCAAGCGGAGTACAAGCGCGGCGATCTGCACCGACTGGTCATCGGGATTCTCCGCGATCGAACGAGCCAATACGATCTCTTCTTCCGTAAGACCGAAATCTGCAAGGATTGCGTGAAAAATACGATTTTTAGGAGCGATCCATTAGAGCGACAACATTTTTAGGAAGGTTGAAGAGAAGATTCGTATCGGAAAAAGTCCACTTCGAAGTTGCCGCTGCATTACGTGGAAATTCAAGTCGACGCGATCACTTGGTCATTACGTTTAAAAGTGGCAGAAATCACTTAGACCTCGCGTGGAGCGGGACTTTTTACTTTTGGAATTCCTTTCGCGCGAGCCACTTGAGGTGGGAGTGCGCGCGCGCGGCAATTTTAAGTCCATTTCCGCGCATCAAAGGTAATAAGGGTAATGGAGAAAGAGAGAGCGGTGAGTGCCAGCGCGCGCGAACGTGATCGCAAAAGCGACGAGGGGCCCGCCGGACCGGGGGGTAACTGCGTTAACCCCCTTCGGACCTTTAAAATCCGAACCGACCGGGGGGGAAGGGGGTCGTCGCGGGGGCGGACGTGGCGAGGGCGCGAGAATTACGCGGTTGAAAGGAGTCGGCGAGGAGGAGTTATAAGGCGGACGCGGTGAAAGGAGAAAAGTGAAAACTCGGGCACTTGACGGAGCGTGAAAGAACGGCCTTTTTGAGAAAGTTCCTACGTGATTAGTTTGGTTAAAAAAAATCCGAGAAATAACATTTTTTTTTTTTTGCAACTGGAAAAAATTTGCAGTCGCGCGCCGTCGCGATCACATTGTTGTTTTCTCTCCAGCTGGATATTTGCAGGAGCGAAATTTGATTTATGGTATCGCGGTAAAAAGCAGTTTCGATATAAAAAAAGGGGTGAAAATCGACGGCGCGAAGGGAAAACCCACGGTGCAGTTTGAAAAATCGACGAGAAGGAGGGCGAAGCGCGACGTAATGCAATTAAGGCGCGCGCAAAAAATAGGCACTCCGGCAATTCGGCCGAGTGCTCTCGTCGCGCGGCTTCGACAATGGACTGGACGCATTTTTTACTTTCTCTTTCTCCGCGGGAACGCGCGTTTCTTCGCATTTTTCGGGTCAAGCGTTCGCCGAGTTAAACAGCGCGGTACCACACTTACCGTCGTCTCCCTTGTCCTCGCCGTCCGAGGATGAGGCTTCCGCTTTGGCTTCTAAAAATCAAAATGCACAACATTCATGCAACATGCTAGACACCACCTTAACACTATTTTATAATAACAATCGTATAGACTTTAAAAAAAGCGTAAACAAAAAGAAAAATAATATTCTACGTAAGAAGTGAAAAATTTTTTAACCTCGAGGAATATCACTTACCGCCTTCTTTAGCAGCGCATGCTAGTAATGTTTCTTGCTGCTCGTCATCGCTGGACGACGCTGACGAGGACTCGAATGGCTGGTCCTCTTTGTTGATCTGGTCCTGTCCGTACATTGCCGGATCGACGGGTGATTCTAATTTTCCGAGAAAACAAACAAAAACCAACGACATGCAACACTGATGCAACAAACAAATGCGAATAAGAATGCACAAAAGTAATTGTAGCCTTGCCGTCTGCTACTATTGCGTAAAAGAAATTGGCAAGCAAAGCTACGACGACTTAACATTAATGAATTCGTTTTTACACTACTCAAGAAACTTATTTTCTACAAAATGCAAGACTAGAAAACCAAATTGAAAATACTATGCAACTTTAATGATTAAAAAATATTTAATAAAAAAATGTAAAATTTCTGGTTGAATAATCTACGCAACATTTTTCTTGTAAAAACATCGAAATCACATTTTTTTTTCTCATGCTTGAAATGAAAAATTATTGAAGCTTACCATTCGCTCGTTGGCGAGCCTCTTCCAGCACACTCTGCTTGGTTTGCTTGACAACCAATGTTTCAAAGCGAGCGTCATCCACGAGAGAGCGACGTCTCGCTGGATATCCGTTCTGCAACAATAAACAATGAAAACAAATTTTTAAATGGAAATTCAAATAGTTTTAAATAGTTTTAAATCCAGTAGTGACATGAATTTTTTCAAGAAAATAATTAAATAAAAAAAGTTAAATATAAATTATCGCTTTCGGATTTTCAAAATCAGATCTACACGAGTGATTCAGAATCTCGCTACTAAAATCAGAGAGCGCGATAATGCGAAGGACAACTTGATCGGCGGACCGACAAATCCGCGGGGAACTCGCGTGCGCACGGCAATTAGACGACTACAATCGAATCGGTGACAGACGTCATTTCCGCGCGGTAACGACCCCCTTTACCTCCAGCTCGCCTCAAAAGAAAGGAGCCACTGCCGGCGTCGAAAAGGACAACCTACCCCCGGGCAGACGTCTCGGAAATTAAACCACCATGCTCGCGGGGCAGAATGTAAACCCATTTCAATTCGCGATCCTCGTGCTTACTCGAGCTCGCGCCGGTGTCCTCCTTTGCTCGCGATTTTCCGCGGACGCCAAGGGCAGGCCGTTACCGCATCCCGGCGGGCGGCGCATTTTCCGCGCGCGCCGCTTCGCGTGCGATAAGTGGGCCAAGTACTGGGCGCGTGCCTACGGATCGCCGAACGATGAGTGTGCGGACGACGAGCCAGACTCTTGCGCCACGCGCCGTCGTTTCTTTTACAGTCCTCCTCCTCCGCTTCTTTTCTTTCTCGCAGCCTCTTTTCGGCAGGTGTGTCCTTTGCTCTCTCGCTTTTTTTTATAATCTCTCGTTAAAGATGAAATTGAGCAAAGCCGTAAAGATAAAATTGAGCGATGGTCTTGCTTGATTTGACTCTCGTTTCTTTTTTTTATGTCCGCGACGCCGGAGATTTAATGGACGCCGAGGAGGAGAGACACTAAAAGCGAGCCTGTGAACTTGACATAATACATGACGCAATAGGCCGCTGTTGTACTATTAAAAACAAGTAAACTGTACGGATTACGCGATTGCGCGGCCTTTGCGCGCGCGGGAACGATGCCAGACGATAAAAAGCGTTAAATCCCATTTTCTCTTGATTTTTGGCAAGGTGATGCCGCCGGCTGGATAAAAAGTCGAGCGCAATGAGCGACGGTAACGAGAAACTCATTTTCTTTGTGCCGCAGCATTGACACGATTATACCGGTGTAAGAGTACCTAGGCTCTGTTACTCCTCGATAAACGTATCGACGTGTAAGTATATAATAACATTAATTTTTTTTTAAATTAATAGCCGCTACCTCGGCGACAATGACGCGTCATGAAATTGCGTTATCTACCTGTTTTTTTTTTATTCTCAGGCGTAATAAGTGCGTCCGATTAAAAAATCGCCTTCTTCAAACGCGGATACAGACTCCGTTGCGTAATCGCAGGAAAAGCTCTCGATATCGAATAATCCGCATGAATATTAATAATATCAAAAATAACATCTAAATGTTTTTTTTTTCATTGACTATTAATTTGTTTATTATACCTATCCTCTATTAATCGATCAATGACGAGCGATTTTCACGCACAAACATGGGTTTTTTTTCTTGACGCCTCTCCGTGTAGAAACCTCGCCGTCCTCTCTCAAAGTCAAATCCGTCGAAAAAAAAAACGAAGGGATTGAAACGAAGCGCGTAAAAAGAGTCGAGCGCGCGGAACCGAAAGGAGCGAGTAAGAAAAAATAGCGCGCCGCGCTCGCGGAGCGGGAGAACTGGAGAAAAAAAGAACGAGCGAAGGCGGTTGCATTGTCATTAGCATAAATCATCGCCGCGCGCTCGCTACACCTGTCGCGGCGGGGGCGAGCCTCCAAAGAGCTAACGGTCCGCTGGCGCGCGCGGAGCACGTGAGTCCAGCCTCGCTCTTACTCACCTCAAGGCGAGAGACGCCACCGCTCGATTTTTTCTTTTTCTTGCCGCGCGTTTTTCGAGCCGCGACTTCTTTTTTTTTTTTTCTTTATCGTCATTGCTCCGATTCGTCGCGCGGAGAGGGGAGAGGCCGCGGATCGCGCCCGTAAGCGTATTCATAATTGCCCGCGAGCTAGAGGCTCCCCGCAAGGACGATCGGTTTCTCAATGAGACGCGCGGTGGATCCGGCCGCGCGAAACCGAACGAAGCGCCGATTGTTTCGTGCCAAAAGAAAGCGCACAGCGTAATTGAGTGATAATAGCGCGGATAGGACTAATGCTCGCGATAAATTTTTTTTCTTCGCACACATTACAAGCCGTCGATGAAAAAAAAGCAAATCTCGCGACTATCGAGATGGAAAAATTGCGCGTTGCAAAATGTAGTTTTTTTTTGCGCGAAAAAGTGAATGTAGTTTGTAGTGTAATTGAGTGGTCGGTCACAATTTTTTTTTCGGATGCAATTATAAAGGTACGAGGTCGACGCATGAAAAAAAAAGAATCGCATTTTCAAAGTCATCTAGCGGTCTCTCGCGTTGCGCGAATGTTAGATAATGAAAGCGAGCTTCGTTTGCGAATTGCGTTAGAGCGGGACGGTATAATACGTGTAATAATCTTTAAAAGTATATGCCTCCGCGGACTTTTTTCTCGCTGCATTATATCGCTATCAGAATTTCTCACACGCATCGGCATCAACTCTATTTATAATGTAACAATCAAAGATGCCTCGTTCTTTTTTTTCCTTTGCATAATGCGCACCAACACCGGCGTGTTTTTTCCGAGCTTCGAGTACGCACCGCTTAGATCCTTAACAAGTGAAAAAAAAATTATCGAAACAAAAAAAAAATTAAATGTACCACGCTATCTATTGTTTTTCCGAATTAAGCGTCGGGGGGGATAAAAAACAGTGGACGGGATCAGAGCCCATTGTCGCGGCGCGGCCGAACAAAGTGCCTCAAGTACGCGTCGAGAAAAGGTTTACGCGCGCGCATTATTCACCGCTAGACTCACCGCCGCGGGCAATTAAAGCGCGCGTGATCTCGATCGACGCGCGCGCTTTTGTGTACGCGAGCCGCGCTCAGCCTTCTTCCGGCTGTGTGTCCCTTTTTTTTCGCGTGTCTTCCGAACGAAGTCCGCCGGGAACAGTCTAGAAGCGAGTTCAGGGACGCGCTCGTCGCGTGCGCGTGCCGGTTTCCTTTTTTTTTTCGTTGCGAGCGGGGAAAAAAAAAAGATCGTTGAAAAAAGAAGTCGCACGCACGGAAAAAGGCTCGATTTTTCCCGACGATCGGCCGGCATTCGATCGGCTTTTTTCCGATGAGTTCGGACGGTAGGCGTGTCCGATCCCAATGTCAACGGATGAAAAAATTTTTTTATTTTACATTGTAGGTTAACGGCTGCACTGTATATCGTTCCAGTTCGAAGCTAATTGACCAAGTGCGTCTCAATTAGCTATTCAAATCGTCGAGACGCGCTGCTTTGAAATTTATTCTAACCCATCGCTTTCGACGAGATGAAAAAAAAGGTGATTAATAACTTCGTCCGGACCACGCTGATATAAAGTCGGACGCAAAGGAGCGACGCGTGTGAATAAAAAAGAGGCGGTGTATTTTTAGATTTTCACCGGCGATCGCGGTGTAACAGGCGCATTCCTGAGAGGCGCAATTATCTAATTATCCGGACGGACGTGAGGCCGCGCGCGCCGCGACGATAGAATTTTTGTGCGACGCGCGGAGAAAGTCGAGAAGAGGAAGCGGCCTAAGCTAAGTGTTGGATCACGTGGATTTTGATGAGGACGACGTTGAGAGGAAGGGGGAAGGCGGGCATTTTCGATTGTGAAAAAATAAAGTCACTCGAGATTTCCGGTCCTTTACATACGTGACTGTACTGTTTTGAATCTTCTCTAAATCTGAAGTAGGGAAATCTTTGAAATTTCACTAATTTGAAGTCAATAGTGACATACTTTAACATAGAAGTATCTCACGAATTATGACAGTGCGGTGATTTGATTTAGAATATTTCATTGCTGATATGAAATTGGCGAAGTTACAGATACTTCAGATTTAGAGAGGTCGAAAATACTGTTATGGAAAAAACTATACTTTTTTTTTTAAATTTTGAATGGAAAATTTCTATTTTAAAAAATATACTTTAATGTAATTTTCGCGAACATGAACAATTTATGATTTTCAATTTACTTCAAAGCTTAAAGTTTTTTTCTGAAAGGTTAACGTGCATTAGCGAATGATAAGTCCGTGTATCTTGTACTATATCCCGTAAAGACTGAGTTATGAAGAAATATATGATTTTTATGCTATATTTCTTTATCGAGTAAGAATAATAATTTATAACGAATTAATTACCGATGCATTAATTCACTTATACAACAGTATCGAAACCAGATTAATTAAAATTAATTGATTTGCCGATCGTATTATGTATATATTATCCTACAGTTTACTAAGAACAGAGAATTTTTTTTTCACGTATAAAACGTGTGAGATAACGCTTGCATTTTATATCCCGCACTGTTGCAATAATTACATTTCAATGACTCAAGAATAATTAAGACACTAATAAAAAAAAATTTCAATAAATAATGTAAAAGCACACTCAACAAACAAAATAAATATCTTATAATTTATCGGGTGTCCTTAAATAATATATAAGCGAAATGTAAAATATAAACTAATCGGCGGTAGCGCAACACGCGCTCCTCGCTTTAGAGGGGCACGCACAGGTGACGAAAAATCGCGCATAACGTCCCCCCATTGCAAGGTCGTAAATCAGCCTCTCCCAAGGCCCCCCTGTCATCTATAATACTCGATCGTTGATTTCGGTGCGTGTCTCCCGCGCGCGAGGTGTTACTGTACTTTCTCTCGCGGTGAACAGTGACTCGTCACTGTTTACAACCTGTCGAGCGCCCGAGAATTTCACTGGGAAAGGAAGACGCGCGCGCGCGAGGAAGGAGAAGCCGACGAAATGCACGCTTTATACTGACGTAATTCCTTTTTTGCCCGTTACGAAAGGAATCCAGCCGCTGACTTCTTTTTTTCTATTTGCTTCTAAAGTCACTTAGGACAATGAAGGCACCTCTTTTTCTGGCGAATTAGGCGTTTTTCCTCGGTAGCTTCCTCCTCCTCGCTTTTTTTTGAAGTCGCGTGTAAGAGCCGCATTGAGATTCCGCGAGTGTACTCGAGAGGTGAAATTTTTGTTTGAGATTTCGTGTTACTTTTTGATTTTTGAGGATAATGGAAAACTTTCGCGAGGTCGTTCCTACTTTTTTTTTTCATTTTTTTATCCGGGCTACGCGTCGGAGTCGCAGAGAAATTGAGAATGACAAAAATTTTTTAAAATACACGTAGAATTTTTTGTAGCGCGACTGTATAGTAATGTGACACTTGCGGATATGAGTTGTAAATGGAAACAGATATGTTTTGTAAATATGTTACATTGCTTTTAATATATGCGGTTCAATGAAATCTAGTTAAGACCGACAATTTTCTTATTGTAAATTTAAATTTCGCGCGCTTGATTAATTAAAAGTCAACTTCTCAGACATCTGATAAACTGGCTTTGTAAATGATATTCGTATAAGCAAACGCTTTTTAAATTATTGGAATTCTTGACTTAACATTTTATGTAAAAACGTTCGTATTACCATACAGTAATAAAAAATAAAATTACAGACACTTTAAAAAAGAAACTGCACTTTTCAACCTTAAAATTATTCTAGAAGAACTACAATTCAGGAGCTTATAAAGTAACACTAAAGACATAGAAATGTTATTTGTAAAAAATAGAAGTACACAAAGTAAAAGGATAAGATTATAAAATAACTATTTAAAAAAAAAACTCACCTCGATGCTGTAAGACTTCTTGATGGCGAACATCTCGCGGTTCTTCTGTGCAGCAGCTACGGCCATTGTATCTTCTTTTAGTTTAATTTTTGCTTAGTAAATCCGAATAAAACTCGCAAACTGCCGCGACACTTGCGCTTCTGCCCTCAGAAAAAGATCGACGCTAAAGTGAACTCGGCGACCGTCGTTGGGGCCCAGCGAAAAATCGACTTCCCCAAAAACTTTTCGTTACTCTCTTTGAAAAAGCACTATGAGTCGATTCCTCGGGGCTCCGTTCTTTTTCTCTCTCTTATTCCCGTGACTCGAAAATTCGCGTACCGGTGCGGCGCGGGAGGGTAAAAGGTGGTGGTGCTCGATCGTCCAGAGGCTCCTGCGACGCTCCTCCTAATCAGGCTCCCTGCGGGCCGAGTCTGCTGTGGGCGAAGCGAACGAGCGAATGCGTCTCCAGGGCGGTTTGCCGGCGCGTTATAAACGCAGCCTCCCTTCACCGGGCCGCCTCAGCGCCGCCGTGCGCCGCGAGCCGGGGTCAGGGGTGCCCCCACCTCCGCCTCCTCTCCTCTCTTGCTTCTTCTCACCGCGATTTTCCATGATCGCGCGCGCGCGCGCGCAAACGCCTGCAACTAGCACGTACGCACCGACGCCGCCTGTTGCGCCGGCTTTTCGGACGGACCCCGGGTTTCGACCCTTCGACGCGGAGCTTTTTAGGGGTGGCGAAAGCTCCCTTCGCTTTTCGAGTTTCTTTCGTGAGGTTGAACGAAACGAGAGGTCTTTTTCTAATTGAAAATTTTGATACTTTTTTTTTATCATCGGCCTTGGGTTTTTTTTCTGGTTTTGTTTAATTGGTGTTTAGCGGTGTGCGAGCTTTTGTTAGTCAAAATTGACGGTTTTATGAGTCACTCGCACTTCGGCGGGGAATAATGCAGTCTCGTTTGAAATTTAAACGGAGCTGCAATAAAAATTGGCGAAAGAAAAACGGATACGGCCCAAAGAATTGGACGGGCTCGCATCGGAAATTGATTTATTCGACGAATGGGTGTTAATCAAATTTATTACGAGCGCTTTTTGAGGAATGTTCTCACCTCTATTGAGCGTGTGCACTTGACTGCCGCGAGCTCGTTGGATTGTGTAAGGTTCTTTCATTAGTGAATCGAGCCCCCAGCATTATCGAAGCAATAAATTAATTTTTTTTATTTTTACTTTTTTTCTCGTTCTCCTCTTCCATGTTGAAAAAAAAGGCACGCACGCCTACATTGCATCCAGATCCACGACTCATGAATACACATATTTGTGAACATTAGGAAATAGTTCTAAATAATTAATTTATCATTTTTTTAATTGATAAATTGAAGGAGGTTCATAAATAATGGTTTGGAAAATAATATTGCGATTTTGAAATTGAAATATCGATAGCGCAAAAATATTATCATTGTTTGTGTAATTTTCTTCTGGTGTGCGATACTGCGATTACAACATTTTTTTATGATTTGTTTATTTATGCTGGAGGTTTAATGTAAATTTATCATATCTTTATAATTACTGTAATTTAATGATATGTGAATTTATTTTTATTAGCCATTATAAAATCGTTTATTATGAAAATTGAATATTAACATTTTTGTCTAGCCGATCGTGGATGGTAAAATAAGAAAAGTGAATTATTAAAGCTGGAAATACAAATTTGTGGAAAATTAAGCAGTACGAAGATTAAATCGAACAAAGAATAAAATAGCGGAAGAATTTAACGATATGCATTAAAAAATGATCTATAACGACATAAAATCGTTATGATCGACTTATGCATTCTGTACATAGTGTCCTTGAAATTATATTACGAGAAGGAATATCCGTTTGTAACGTGAGTTTCACTTTTACTTTTTTACATAGATTTTTGAGACTTTTAAATTTGTTAAAAAGAATTGAAGGACATACGTCATTTTATTATACTTATCACAAGCAGATTACACGAACTTTTAACAACATTTCTCCTGGTTTTCTTTTGATTTTGTTAGAAATTCCTATCAGTTCAATTCTTGAGTATTACCGTATGTAGCATTATATTTATGATGTTATATTTGTGAATTACCGGCTTATTTGCTGTTTATTAGATTAAATATTATTTTGGTATTTTCTGTTTATTCTTTATTAAAATTTGATGATTATTTTAATAAAATTATTTTCATGCTCAATGATTAAATAATATTATTAACGGAAACATTTTATCACTGATGCAATCGATCATTTTTAATATAAATTTCTCGGATATTTTGTTTACGCTGTTGCAGATGAAAAATTGACATTGTATGATGTGAATATTTTTTAATAAACGATTAAATTTGAAATTGTAATACGAGTTTTAAGGTTTGTCAGTTAAGTATATTATCTCGCTAACCTTTCGCAAGTTCTAGTAATTATTAAATCGTTCAGTCGCAGTCAGTAATTTAAAATTAGTTAATATTCGATTTTAGCTATACTAAAATGTCTCTGTATTCAAAATTTAAGAAGCGGAAAAAAATTTTTTTTCTCAAAGTTTTGTAACGGTGCAATTTTCCAATCCGGGATTTTGCTGAATTTCAATCTTTCTA
>JAXIUT010000001.1:20709817-20724264 GCA_035586675.1 Eurytoma californica | reverse complement strand
TTTTATGGCAGAGAATCGATATGATTTATGTAAAGGAAAGTTCTAAGGAAAATGTGCGATTTTCGTTAGCTTACCACATAATGACTACAATAATAGCTTTAGTCTTAAATGCCTGGTACATTGAAACATAATCGAGATTTACATAGTAACAAGGTAGCTGGGCGGCAGAAAGATTATTATATCATGATATTAAAGTGTGATTGCATGCGAATTACGTAATTTACCTTAGTAGTACAACAGTTAGTAATTTGATTCGTAAACATCCCAGAAGAAAACGGTTTAAAGTCTCCACTTCCTTTTAGATATTTGCATCTTTTTTACAATAATTATTTCAATGCAACAAAATGAACAAAACTTTTTTTATCAAATTCACTACAATTTATTACTTAAAAAAATATTTAATCCAGGATCATGTAATTTAAACATAATTTTACATCGTTTAACATCGTGTAACATAATTCAGAATATTTAACAATGTTAGTAACAAAATTGAAGTTATTTGCAATTACTTTTTAATGAAGAAATTTACAGCCGACGAAATATTTGAGTACATTTTAATAATTGAATTGAATAAAACATTAATTTTCATGAGATTGAACAATAGCAATATGATAATTCAAGAAACGATTTTGAATAATATGGAGATCGATGGACTATTGGTACTCTTGTAAATCATCACGCCATTCAAATTCCTTAAGTATACACGTATACGGCTTATTGTATAATGAAACAAGGAAGATTTTTGAACTTCTGACTTCCGATTTCGAGATCGGAGGTCAAGAACTTGTCCTCCCTTCTTCTGCGCAACCAAAGGAGTTTTTTTTTCATCGAAACTGACTTCCGATTCCGAGATCTGAGATCATGAACTTGTACTCCCCTCCCCGGCGTAGCTATCGATGCTTTTTCAATGAAACCTAATCATTCCCGCCTCGAAAAAAACTCTCTTCGTTTATTATATCCTCCACCACGTAAGATCCTAAAGGGAAACAAGCGTGACTCGAGGCGTACGTCGTTACTTTCATGTACCAAGGCCACGTATACACGGTGCTCCGAAGACCGTCGTACGGCTGTTTGCACTTGCGCGCCGGTGGAGCTGGTATGGAGCTTTGAAAATCGAGCAAAAACTTCGTTAGCCGTGCCTCTTTGTGCGCCGTGTGCTTTTCTGACTCTTTTTTCGGGGTTTTTCCCCGGCTTTAAGGAAGAGCCGAGGCGCGCATGGGACTGCCGCTGCATTGCCACTGTGACGTCAGTAACGACTTGGTCGTTACTGACGTCACGGCGGTATCAAAGTTTGCTGTGTCTTTTTAGCCTATGATCTTGATGTACGTATACGAAAAACGCACCAGATCATTTTACCTGGAATTGTTTTCTTAAATTAGTGGAACGATCAAATCTTTTCGCAGGCCGGATTCAACGGACTACGCGTATGATGGTTTCGTACCTTTTTGTAAATTGTATTTTGTTTCTTCATGAATATTTAGAATTTAACATTGAATTAAAATAAAAATAAATAATTCCTTTCAGTTTTTGGCTGTACTTTATTGAATTTAATTTAGTGTAACATTTAACATTTTGACAATAAATTAAATTATGGATCATAAAAACGGTAGGAGATAAAAAATGTTCGATTGAGTTTGTATTTATTCCAATAAAACTACTTCTGCATTCTTGTCAATTTAAAAAATTCTAAAGTATAGAAAAACGATTCTTATTCTTTTTTGCTTAATTTTTCCGATTCAATTTGGTTTGTTTCAACGCAAAAAAGTTACCATCATTACATTTTGTATGTATCAGCAACAAATTATATAGGAATTTATTAATGTTCAAATGCAAAAAATATAAATCTTTTTTTTCGATCTTTTCGCAGTTAGCATAATCCGTACATTCCAGATTCCAAAAAAACGATGCATATAGCAAAACATATGAGTTAAATATAATAAAGCTATCATAATCAGATGTATGCAAATTGATTAAACTTTTTTTAGAACGCACTCAGTTTATTCCATTTTTTTAATTATCTAATAATTTTCTTCCCGTGATCTTGAAATTCATCCATATAATTTACACGATTGTGTCCTTTAATTTAGATACATTTATAATAAATTAAATGCATTCATGAATCTAATAAATCAAAGGATCAGAAAAAAGGTAAGAAAACGAGAAATTTATAGCGAAATAAACCCCTCCAACAATATGCATATAAAAATGCCCAGGTTTTATCGGCGACTTTTTGTGAGTTATCGCCGATATTGATTCGCGTCGAATACTAATGTCCTTACAATGAATTACACAATGAACAGCGGATAATTAGTTCCTCGATGCAAATCAATCGATTAAAAAAGCCTTGGTCGCCTCGCCGTTCCGGAGGCACACGGGGGCTCGATTATGATAATTATTGTATAACAAAGTCTAATAACATTTGCAGTTTCTCTCTAACGTTTTTTTTTCGCCTTCATTTTGAATGAATGTCCGTTTGAAAATTACGCTACGCGGCTAAATGCCGATACCGTTGCTAATGATTTTCCTTCTCGCGGCCGTGCGTAGCCTTTTTTTCAAACAGACGCAGTTTTAATATCGCTTTTATAAAACGCGCGTAGGAAAATAAAGGATTGCATTTTAATATTCGTGGAACATTTCAGGTTTCTCTTTTTTTTTTGCCGGGGTGCTAAAAGTTTTTTTTATGGCCCATTAGAGGAACTGTTAAACAGGAACAGTAAAATACGTAAAATACTGCGGAAACGGTGCAGTTTGTCATTAATTGTGCGTTACATATTAAATGAAGCACAATAATTAATATTTTTTTGATGCAATATTCATGCAAGGTACGTTTTATGGACAACTAAAGTGTGATTTAATTTCAATCTAAACGCTCACTAGTTGCAACTAAAAACTTCCTTGCTATAATTGATTTAATTCTCACTATTCTCCATAAATTTGTAATATTATAGACGATAATGGGATGATCAGTAATTAACAAATTTACCTTCTTATACATGCGCAGAAATTCACTGCTTCTACGTAACTAACTACGTACGTTATTTACAATATGAATATCTTACATTGTTATCATCATGATAATTAAAGTCCCATTTACTCTTATGACGTATCCAGTGATTCAAATCTCGAAGAATATTGATTATAATATTATTTAAATATTAAAGTTTAATCGGGGAAAAGGCTAAAAGCGTCTAATTCGACGTCAATTTTACATAAGAAAGTTGCAAAACTTGACGCGCGGACATCATCCGATCCTGTGCCGTTCATGACATTTTTGCGCTCGTTTACCCAGTTGCAATTAGATCCACGCAAAATCGTCATCCTCGCGGGCGGTGAATGGGCCGGGCAACAAATTTGCACGTGCAATCGCGGACCGGATTTTTTTTGGCGCGCTCACTTGCCTGATGCGGAACACTCGCGGACTTCGTGTTTTTTTTTTTTTTTTTTTGTTTGTTTCTCTACGAAATTTCAATTTTAAATTCGGTCATTAATTATTGAAATTTCAGTGAAGTCGTTAATAGGACACTTCGTACGCGTGTTTTAATCCATAATTTGGCTTTATCGAGCCTCGATATCTCGAAGTAGCAGCGAACCTCGAAATGTGATTAATGTGTACGTCTGGTTCCCACCTATGTTTAAATAGATACTCTTTTGGGATACTCGTGTTGTCAATGCGTAACAGAGAGAAAAAAAAAATCCGAATGGCATCCGCGCACTCGCGTGACGCGAAAAATGCGGGACGTCATTTTGATTAAAACTCAATTATACCGGTTTCCACTACGGTCCGGCCGGACTCGATATTAATAAAATCCTCTCAGAGCACGGAGCCGCGTTGACAGAGTGGTCCTCGTGCCATTAACACCGCGCGCTATTGTGGCGCCCGTCAATCTCGCTGGGACAACAACCGCCCTGCACAAGCGAGTCAGGGATATATTCAACGCCGCGCTTCGATTTCTACGACCCCTACCTACTAAATCAACTTTTTGTTTTATTTATTTATTTCTCGGTGTTGTTGTGGACACGAATGTTGCAGTTTTTTTTAAATTGTACAGTAGAATTGTATATAAATATATTTTGGTTTCGATTATATAGAATAAAATAGATAGAATAGATTTTATTATTGATATATATTGGCAGATAAATTATATCTGCCTGATAAAATATTAAACATTTATGGACTTATTCAATTCGTGCTTTATTCAAATTTATTGTTTAACATCAACGATATAACGCGTTAAAATTTCGAATGATATCACTAATCGTGATATCTTTGTTGATAAATAGTAAATTAAAAAGAGAAAAAATTCCCGCCGATTATTTTCCACTGTTCGATCAGACAGTTACAATGGATTTAAAAAAAAAAAACAATTTGATTTAACTGCTTCAACTAAAGGTTTAGTTAACAAGTTTACATTATCTGTTATTTGACAAGGAATTGCATAAAACTAACGTGAATTATAACATTATATTTTGTAGAAATTATGTACTGGAAATTTACTTTTCTCCAATTCTTTGCAGATTCAATAAACAACTTTTAGAAAGACATTAAAAACAATGTTTGTATACAAACAACCAACTAAAACATTATACTGAGGCCAATCAGTTTTAAAAATAACAATTGCATTGAAAATTGATCGTGTTATCAACAAAACGGAATCATAAAATATTCATACATTGTAAAATTACAATGTTAATACATTTTTTATTATAATTAGGTGAAAAATTTATTAATGGCAATCACATATTCAAATCGTCTGGAATAATCGTTACGTAAAGGAGTTTCACAAATTTTCCATCGTAAAGCAGCGCTAAACAAAGATAATTTTAATGTATTAGATTGATGAGTGATCTGCAGCTAAAAAAAATGAATTCCTTAGAGATATGACCAGATATGGCGCCCAAGTAAATTGAACAAAGATTGTGAAAAAAATTTTTTTACGCCCATACGATTAAAAAAACTATTTTTAGGCTAATATGTGCCCTAGTGTATCTCTGGAATTTCGTTAAAGTACGTCACAAGTGTACTTGATTCAGAAACGTTGCTACACATAATTATTTATTTCTAATTATATCACCTTCCTGAGAAAATATCGTCCAGTGTATTCAAGGCTGTGTATCTGTAAGATCGGTTCAGGAGCTGTATAAATAATGTCTCATTTACGCTTATTAAGAATTTATGGTCGTTGATCTTTTATAGTTATAAAAAATATTTAAATTCTCGATCGATAATATTCTAATCGTTACATAAAAAACATAATATTGGTCAGTAGAACGTGATTTTCCAACTGGAAATGACGTAAATTATAATCCGATTTAACAGCTTCATCCATCAAACTTTTTCCACCAACAGTTATCAGTCCTTTGATCATCAGCAACAATAAGTTGTCCCCATAAAATCCCCCGTTTTTCGCGGCGATGCATCATTACCCCCCTCGGTGCATTCGTCAAGCATCGCTCCGTCCGCAGACACAGTCAACTCGACCACCTGCGAAAAAAAAATGAGAGAAAAAAAAGGGATAAAAGGTAACGAGGGACAATGGAAAAATCGATCGGCCGTCAGGGACGAAGGAGCCGATTTCGGTTTTCGCGCTCGCGTGTCATTCGCACGTACGCGCGTCGCGTCCCCGCGCGCGCCGGACAATAACGCTTTTTTCCCCGGGCTCTACGACGCCGGTCCGCCGGGAATATGGGTCAGTGTCGATACGCTCGGATGCTTCCGTCGTTCGTTTCTTTTTTTTCCCCCCCGGCTAGTTACAGTATCGCGGCGCACATCTCGGCGCGGAGGATATCTTCCTAGCGGATTTGAATTTTGAGGCGAATTTCAAATTTCCGACGAGGACTAAAATATTTCACGCCTTTGCCGGGAAAACTAGCGGAGAAGACTAGTAGATTTCGTCAGAAGATAAAGGACGAGACACTAGAGGTGCGAGATGTATTAGTTTACCGCAACGCGAAATGAAATTTGCTAGTCTTCGTAAGAAGCGACAACACCTTTTCGAGACGCCTAAAATTCAAGCTGATGCAGCGATGATTGTTCGCAGGCGGATACCGAGCGATTTTTCTTGTTTCATTCTCGCAGAGCTATTGTTGTTGTGGAGGTTCTCGATTAGACGTGCGTAGGCTTCGGTAAAAAGTGGATCTGTTTTTATTAGATCATTGTTGCTTTAATGGCACGTGCGGAAAATTCGCAAGACTAATCGTTTTTTATCAAAGTGTCACGCCCGAGTTTTCCAGTCTGCTTTGATTAATAATAGTTTCAGTCTGTTTTTAAATCTAAACTTTGATATTACAAAAAAAAAAAAATGATAAATAGTAAAGTAATTAATAAAGCTACTAAAATATGTCCCTGAATAATATTCAAATGATAATATTAAAATGAATAAATTATAGTTACTAATATAATTTCGATCTGTTTATATGCCTTTAATTATAATATACTAAACATTGAAACATGACTTGTATATTTCCTTCTTAAAGATTATCTTTTATTCAACACGAAATATTTTTGTTTTCGTAGTATTCAGATATAATGATTAATTAATGTTTTTTTATTTATTCATTTGTTACTATTAAATTGTTCTTTCGTATAAAAATATTAGAAAAAAGGCCTAAAACAAAATTTTGCTTTAAATCAATACGAGGTGCAAAACGATCTAATTGAAGATCAAAGAAATCCAGGCACAAAAGCGCAAAAGGAGAAAATTCCATTCCAAAAATAATCTAAGATTATTGAAAATAACTTTGATCATTTGATTAATAAATCGCTTATCGATCGCACTCCTCTATAATTGCCCATTATTAAAATAATTGCTCCGCTCGCGCGAAGTATCCGTAATTTTGCGCTCACAACGAAAACGGCTACTTGAAATCGTCGCGGCGAGACAACGACAATAATAATAATCGTCCGTGCACTTCCTAAATGTATATAGAGCCGTTTATTAGATGAGAGAAACGCTCGAGTCCGCCGCGCTCCGGCGATGCCGACCCTGGCATCCTAAAACCAATCCTCAATGATCTTTTTCTCCGCGGCAATCGACGCGACTTGTTCCGGCAGGTGCGAGCGATCAATGTAATCCCGCCGAAAGGAGCGCTGCACATTTTCGGCGAGCGCCTGTGGCCTATGTCATTGGTCCGTGCAAGCCGTTAAATTTTCACTTGCAAATTTCGACATTGAAAAGCCGACTGTCGGAAGAAATTTCAAACGCTCGATCTGTTTATTGGGCATGCAGGAAGCTTGGTTGACATTTTTTTCATTCCTGGAAGAAGTTAATTGTCAATTAGGAATATCCCGCACGCTTTTCCGCGTGCGCTAGAATTTGTGACGATTTATGAAGACAGTTTTTTTGTCAATGCCAATGAAATTATTAATTAAGTTTTTATTTTCCGGGTTGGCTGGATCATGGATTGGCCTCTTGCTGAAAAAGTTTGCTGATTGAAAT
The DNA here is from genome assembly GCA_035586675.1 of Eurytoma californica. Classification (NCBI taxonomy): domain Eukaryota; kingdom Metazoa; phylum Arthropoda; class Insecta; order Hymenoptera; family Eurytomidae; genus Eurytoma; species Eurytoma californica. The sequence goes on along the minus strand of JAXIUT010000001.1, from coordinate 20,716,828 downwards.
TGGAAAGTAAACTTGACTTTCAGAAAATAAAAATTTTATTGCTGAGAAATTTGAATATCACTTTTTTCAAATTCTACTTCTGCTCTAATATTTTAATAAAGAAAGAGTAGTAGTAAGCAGTAGTATCAACTACAACGGTTACTGCAACTTTAAGACTATATTTAAAAAATAACATTTTTTAAATTAATAAACTGATGGTGATAATCTATTTCTTGACGAAATCTCGGTGTCATCATCTTTTTTATGAATGAATTTGATGATGTAAAGTAGTTTTTAATTGCTTCTCAAAATAAAAATTGGCAAATAAATATTTGTTTATAATTTTATAAATTTTTCAACACACCTTTTGACAATTTTGTTTAGAAAATATTTTAATTAAAAAAATATAGTGTACTTGACAGCTAGAAAATAATTTATGTAAAAGTCGTAATCTTAATAATGAAAAAATTTCCCAACTTTATTTATTAAACATTTAATAAAAGACCGTAATCTCGGTAATTAATAAATAATGTTGTCATTCTGATAAAGTAATAAATCGAGTCTAGGGAATTAAAAAATGTAAATTAATTTCTATTTTATACACTTTTATCATTTATTACAGTGTAATTAACCTTTTGTTAATCTAAATTAGACAATTACGAGTAGTTGGCACAGTTTTTGCTCATGCAACGTATTTAACGATTTCCGTTTAGTTTCCATTGTAACTCAAATAAGCTAATAAAAACCAATTTACATGATTTTTATTGAAAACGCGAAATGATTCATAATAAATGCAACAATGGCATTAAATTTAAAATTCTTTAAGTGCAAAGTGTAGACGTACTTTTTTCTCCAAAACGAGTTTACAATCCAATAAATTATGTAAGCTTTCCGATTAGTAAACAATTTTATCGAATAAAAAAAAAAAATGCACACACCACACAACGCATATTAAATTGCATTTTCGTGTCTTATCTATCCAACATTTAAAACGCTTTTTATATAAATATAAATTATTATTTTATATATACAAAGCGCTTTCAGAATTCAAATGATATGCTCTAAATGTTAATCTATTCATCGCCAACAATTTCGAAACAACAAATATTTTCAAATAAACATAAGTTTCATTAAATCGCTCGGATAGTTTATTTAAAATAAATGTTAGCGAAACGGTGAGTTTTACAAAGGTACGGGCACTCGACCTTATTGCGCGATTACACCCAAGATATCCGCCTCGAATTCATTATCCTCCGTTTTTTTATTTCTTCATTACACTATTTTGCTGCGCGGCGAAACTCAGTTGAGCGCGACTCGCGCCGTGAAATCGAAAGAGCCTTCGATCGCGTGAATCAGGACGCCACCCGCGCGGCGATCGGCCTCAAGGGACCCATCCTCCCCGCCGGAGAGAAGCAGAAACAGTTGACGCGGCTCTTATTAAATTGCGCCGGTTAATTACCCAATTACCGGTGGCTCGCGCGCACATGCGGGAAGTGAGTCGTTTTTTTTTTCGCGAGAGCGCGTAGATCATCGTCCTTCGCGTTCGAGAGGAAAAAAAGGAGCGAGAGAGAAAACGAAATACATTTGCTCACGGATCAAGCGGGGAAATATGATATGCGTTTGTTATTAAGCGATGCGTGACGTCAGCGGGGATACAAAAAAAGCGTCCGTTTATTTAATAGCCGCACGTGGAGTAAAGTAACTGTTTGAATTTTGATTTTTGTTACTTTTTGTACGATTTTCCGCGGGCCGCCTTTTTTTGTCAGCCAAAGCAGTTTTTTTAACGGCACGTTTAGGTATATTTTATAATGAACATTGAATTTATTTATGATGAATATAAATATGTTTAAAGTATTGGATTACAGTTTTTGCTCTGTCGATTTGTAATTTTTGTTGAATTTTAATAATAAATTTACTTTCGATTTATTTGAAACGTTACTTATTATTTTTTTATATATAGTAAAACATATCATATTGCATTATTAATTATTATGTATAATCTTTTAAGTATTGTATTTCAAAAATAATTTTTACTAAGCGAATATTACAACTGTCGTATTTTAAAAAATTTTAAGTGCATTAAGAGATATCAAAGATGGTGCATTATTCTCATTCTGCTATTATCCTATATGCTTACCTATTATAAATTTGTTTAATTATTTCAAATCTAAACAAGTACATAGTAATCACTACGTATTAAAATAATACTAAATAAGTTTCTCAACGAGTCCGATTAAGTATACGTACACTAAATAAATTACTTTATTATCGAACATCTCAATGAATTAGCCGCGACAAAGTCATCTCTGTAAATTGAATTTCTTCTTGAAAAAAAAACTATCACGTAACGGTTAATTATATCCCGTCGCATTAGGCAAATCGCGAATTTCATAACGGACAAAAACTTATCCCGATCATCGCAGCGGCATTCCAGAACAATGGTTCAGCGACGCCGGTGGACTGAACTCGAATACGATCAATCGTAGCGGTTATGACAGTCCAGCTTTTTTAATGCCATTAAGGCGCATCACGCGACGCGCGCATGCAGGCTGAACCGTGAAATCTGGCGTCGCTCATCAGCCGCGCGTTGATTACTCAGATTCTCGCGCCCATTAAAGTCGCCGAGCGCACGCCCGATACCGATCGAAGGATGTCTGCGCCGCGGAACGATCCTCAAGCTCGGCTATACGTAACGCGCCGGCGTATAATAATGCGCGAAAGCTCGCGAGCCTCGTTGCCAACTGGTTTCCTCTATAAATAAACGTGAAAAATCTAATTGAAGTTATTTTTGCACCATTCTTTTAAATTATGCCGCGAAAAGAAGCTGTTCTTTCTGTCCCTATTTTATTCGTTATAACGGCCAAGCTTCGAGCTTTCAGTTTTTTGATAAATTTTCGAAATTTTTTACATACTTTATATATTTTTTTCTTTTATTTTATCGGTAAATTTAATCCGGTGATTCATAGAAAACGGTAAAACGCCGCAGTGCAATATGCATACGTCGCTCGTTTAAGAGACAATCGGAGTTGCGTGCATCAAACAAGATTTACTTTATTAGAATCTTTAATTGCAAAAAATGTTTTATCGCACCCGCCGCGGCTTTATCACGCGATAGTTGCAAATTGCCTGAATAGCCGATCGGAATGATAAAAAGCCGAACGATTCCATTATCACAGTTTAGCATATTAAATAATTGGCCACCACACCCGCAAATTCATGCATCTTGATAAGAAGCGGCGCAGGTTATATATAACACGTGTTCAGCCCAACTCTCCATAGAACCCCCGGAGTCATTTGTTTATGGAAGTGTCAGGCGCGTTTTGGTTGCAATAAATCATCGATTTTCGGCGGCGAGCAAGTGCAACGAGTCGAAATGAGTGCGGTGTGAACGACCGGCCCGTCTTTGTTTGCGCTAAAAGTCAAGGTTCCGGCTGGGCGATGGAAATGAGCGGAGGTGCGCCGACGCCCAGTAGGCAGGTGCGTTTGTCATCCTATAGCGAGGTGCACGTGCGAACGAGTCGAGCCCCTCGGCGCGCGCTCGGCGCCGCTCGAAACCGCTCCGAGCTGGGGATTCCCCGTTTATTATGTGGTTTTACAAGTGCGACTCTTCGTGGTAACCTGTATTTAAATCTTTTTTTTATCACTTTGCTACTTTCTTTTATTTTGTTGCAATGGTTTGATGAGAAAGTTTAAGTTAGAGTAAGTATGTGAAAATTGCTCGAGAATAATTATTTTTATGAAAATATTTATTTTGGACGTAAATTATTTTTTGTTTTTAAATATTCATTTTGTTGCTTTTACAGTACTTTTAAAGTTTTAAATAAACTATTGCTCACCTGTAGCCGATGATATCAGCTTCGTTGATTATCTTTGTATTACAAAAACATTATCATTTATCTTCAGATTGTTTGCGGTCTTAAATTTACAGTTTATAGGTGGGAATAAAAAATTTTACACAATGTATATACAATTGCTGTTTATTAATTTTTATTGCCTTGGGAATTTTTTATTGGTCTTTTGCAATTCTTTTTAAATTATTAGGCATTTTAAACATGAAAAATTCCAATCAATTGTCATTAAAATTTATTTAAAAATCTTATAATTGAAAAATTTCCTTTTAAAATGAATACCAAAGCGAGAACAAAAAAATTAAGGCTAGTTCTTATCCTTATGGAAACGACACTTGTCAAAGACAAAGCAAATTTCTTGACTGGAAAAAATGGTAGCGCAAAATAAAAAGAGCAGACTTGAAAAATGATTATCATATCTCGTAGCTTTTCACTGTGCGTACAGCGTCGACCGAGTCAAGGACGCATTGGCAACTTGGTTTCCCTTCGGTTAAGCGACATTTTCGCAATCTTGAACTCGATTCGCCTCTCGGATTTATAACGGAGTTCTATAACCCTCGAACTTCTCGCATCTGCGAATGAAACAGAAAATAATTCAAAATATTTACAGTCTCGACGACCTCTCCAATGTAACCCGATCATAATTATACCAAGCGGTCATTAATCATTGAACGCTGACGGTATTTAGTCGAGTTATCAGATGGGATGAGGTTTAAAAATAAGATGAGGAATTATGAGTTAAGATTCATTTATAACTTTATTTGCATTCGATTAATATTACCAATGTTTTTTCACATCCGATTTTGCATCCCGCATATTCGCTTCACATTGTCTGTGTAGTATTGGTGTTCGTGTAACGATCGCTTCTGAAAAAGACAACATTTATAGACGAAGTGTCGGTATGTTACACGCGAGATGAAAAATTTTCTCGTAACTCTTTAATTTCACTTTTAACTTTATTTACATATATCATCGATCCCTCCGATGCAAATTTATTTATTTAAATCACCGTTTATGTAACAAAAATAAATCAATAATTTATATTTTGTAAAATAAACAGCGATTCTCACATAAGTAATCAATCCGTGCCGCGCTAATGCAACGCGAAAAAAAAACGAAGAAAAATCGATCCGCGTAAAACCGTTAAAGTTGCCTCTCCGCGAAGCCATTCTAATTAAGCTCCGACTTAATGAAGTAACGAGTCGCGGACAAAGGCTAATCAATCGCGCTCACGTAATCCTGTGTTTGCTTATGCCGCCGGTGCGCACACCTCGGCACAAAAAAAAAATCGCACTCTTATAGGATCGAGTTTGTTAATTGCCGCCTCTTTAAAATTCGCGCGATATTTCGCGCCTCGCCGACGTCATGCGCCGCGCACGCCGCTTGCACGCGACAGCGGCTCTTTTCCTGCATCCTTCTCCTTTTTGCTCGTCGTCCGAGCCGACGCCTTGAGGGACTTATTTTTCTCTCCTAGCCGGCGATGGTGAGAGAGCAGTTGAGGACGCGCGCATCTACCCACCGGGTCTTAATGGCGCGGAGATCCCCGCGTTATTTTCAGAATCTCCCGTGGTGCTCTTGTAGCCTGTCCGTTATCCGGCTTTTTTATTTCGACGACGAATTGACTTGTTAATGAACCAGGCAATTTTCATGACGGTTGGGATTAAGAGATTCGCGCACGCTTGATACCTTATACGAAGGGTTATTATTATAATTATATTTCTTATCTTTTTGATGCGGTATTTTTATATAAATATATAAATATATAACTATATATGTGTGTATATACATAGGTATGTGATGGTGGTCACGTAGGCACGAGAATTGTAGCGTAAAGGTTAAGTGCAAGTAACATTTTTATAATTTGTTTATAATTAGATAATACGTATGCTATGTTGAAATGAGAGTTTCATATTTACTTTTAAGGTTGAAGTGAAAATTATTAAGTTAATTAAATTTAAATCATAAATAGCTCTTTGCAAACAGAAAAATCAATCAGGTTCATCTCGTTTGGCGGTAAATCAAAAATTTATGGATTATCGATGCATTTAGCGATTTACGAACAATAAAAAATCAAGAGAGAAGAAATAACGTGAATACTGCTTTAAAATCAAATTTACAATGCCATTAATTACTGCGATTGTTAATTCTTTTAAAAATATTCTAAAAATATTCCTATCGAAACCTATGTACAATAAGTGCACTCCTTCAAAATTGTATTATTGCTCAATTGAATTTATAAATTGTTTCAACTAATCAGCAAGCGATTGGTTTTTTAATGTAGAGCGAAAAAGCGATTAGTATTCTTTGGTTTCCATAATTATGCAAAATCATAATGAGAATGCAACATCCGATAGACGAATGGCTTCATAACTGTCAGTGGGTGATAACCGGAATTGAACGGGCGGGGCTCGTCAGTGGGTGTGTACCTTTGTACGTTACGAGCATTATTAAAACGTGTCTGCTGTTATTTTTCTTTTTTCAGTTAAAAGAAAATTTATCTCATGAAATATAAGTGTTTAATTACATACATATAAATTTTTTTATATTTAAGTTTAAACGCGCCTTTTCAGGTGTTATGCACAAGTGTATAATATTTAAGTGGATAATTTATTCAAGCAATTACTAGAAGTCGTTTTCGTTAACATAAGTATGTAAAGTTTATAAGTGAAATTTGTTGAAATACACTGATTTAATGTCAAATAACTTCGACTTCTTGAATGAATAGAAGGCTTTTGACATTAAATAAGTGATTATTCACTTATTTTAATAAATTAGTTTCACTTATTCGTCTTTATAGAGATAGGTATATTTTTAGCGGTTTTTCTAAACTGATTTTTTAATTGACGATAGGCACCTATAATCATTTTCTTTCTAAATTTTCCTTATAATTGTACCCCGCAAAAAAAAGAATTTTTCCTAACTCAGCGACAATAAACTTTTCCTTTGCAGCAGCTTTATAAGAAATTCAGAAACAGTCGCGGCGAAAGTAAATAGAAGGAAGGGAATCCAAATTCTCGGGAAGAGGGATACTGCTTTTTCTGGGCACATATTTCACGCGAGGACACCGGGAGATCGCAGAGAGCCTCGTTTAAGTGGGGGATGAGCATTATTCAATGAGGAAAACTACGCCGGCTTCCTCCGGCCAAGCGGTTTGTGGAGGTCGTGAAACAGAGAGAGAGAGAGA
>JAXIUT010000001.1:20680197-20705154 GCA_035586675.1 Eurytoma californica | reverse complement strand
TATTTAGGTATTATTTAGGTATTACTTGTGAAAAAGACTAGTCAAAATTGCAAAATTAAATATGTATTTTAAAATTGAATATATTTTTTTACACTTTGTAAATTCTTATTTGCAATAAATTCTATTCTATTCCATTTAATCCTTCGACGACTTCTTGTTAGAAAACTTCGATCCATAGCGAACTTTATTACAACTATGTTTAGGGAAGTTCTCCAGTATAATTATTACAAATTAATATTGAAGTCATTTTTTAAACACACTCTCTAGCTATTACTTCGAAAAAAAATATTAAAAAGGATTCATTATTCACCAAATGCGCTTGTAAACTGATTAAAATTTAATTATGCATTGTTATTTTTTTCTCTCAAAACAATGCACTATTATACTTTCCTTAATTGTTTGAACTTGAAAACAACTGCGTTAGAAAACTACACATTACCGTGAACAATTATTTCTCTCGGTTGATTATCTAATTGGAAAAAATGTTCTACATAGTTCATAAATCTTTTCCTTCGGACTATGTCCGCATATCACACTCTCTCAATAATGAATGAAAAAAGTTACGTGCGTAATCATCTCGTTGACATTGAATAATTCCGATAAAAAAGAAGCGGTATTTAATAAATTCGCAGAACCAATGGATCGCGCAAAAATTGCCGGTCTTCACGGTAGCAAATTTTTTTTCAACTATTTGACAAAAGCCATTAAAATCGTAATCATAGCTGAAGTTTCAATTTAATCGTTAACTTACCGTCAGCGTAATAACTGTAATTTACCGTTTTTTTATGTTTAAATATTTGTCACAAGGTGCGTAACGCATACGTGTTAAACAAACAGATGATGATTGCCGGTTATGCGGTTGATGAAACAAATCGATCAAGTTGCTTCGAGGATTGTACCGCTGGGAAATTCATGTACAGTTGCACACGTCAGATCAATATTTTAAAATGATTTTCTATTTGATCGACATAATGTGTACACATTAAAACTAATTTGCATTAAAACGTAGAAAAAATCTCGATCCGTGAAAAATGTAATTTTTCATAATTTTATTGACAATTTCCATATCAAATGTTCTGCGCAGAATTTATATAATAATTAATAATATAATTATATTCACATTCGAGATTTAAATGCGTTATTTTAGAGCGTAATAATTATATAAATAATTTACATATTTAGATCACTTTTTATGAGCCGTGTGTATAAAGCAATAATTAAATGGTACGGACATACCGCTGTAAACATTCATTTTTCCCTTTACTTTATCGAAAAATCAACGAAGTTATCCCACAACTGGTAGCCCAAGTCAATCGTTAAAAATCCTGCTCAATCTCAAATATTATCTCAAACAAAAAATTCCACGCGCACAATCACTCGCGGCGCGATTAGCAATAAAATAAATTAGTAATAAAATAATTTGAATTCACATCGCACCCGTCGATTTTTCTTGCTCGGCGAACAACTCGAGCGGCAAAAAAAGTCCCGAGCGACTGCAAAAATTATCCGCGGGCAGGCATTTCTTCCATGAGGTCCCACGTGCTGCGCGCGCCATGGAAAAATCTCCTTGAGGCATTTCCATACGCCGCGCCTAAAGGAAAAATGAAAACCCGCGCGTCGACTCAGCGGGGCAAGGTTTGAGAGACGCGGCAGCAGCTGATCGCCGCGCGGCTCTTTTGTAAATAGCGTGTTATTAATGACATTATCGAAGCGGGAAGGACATCGCGCGCTTCGGTATACATGCGCGCGCTCTTATTCCGTAAGAATCGTCCCTCCGCTTTTTTGCGTTTGTCGCGAGTTTGAAGCGCATTCTGTGTCAGGGTCAAGCACAGGAGTGCGAGCGACCAAATGATGTACACTTTGTGTCTAATCGCCGCGGCGCTACGATTATTCAATCGCTTTGGGTTTAGTGGGAAGGTGAGATCTGCCATTGGATAACGCGGATTTTCATGTTACCGTTCAAGGAAGAGTTATGGGCTTCGATCCAATAGAAATTTAATGCTGGGAGATGGGGATAGGTGTACTTTTTATTTGGTTCTTTTACGTGCACTTGTATGGGATAAGTAGTAGTTCATGTTAATTGTAAAATGATTTTTAAGTATACGTGATCTTATAGGACATTTTAATTTAGTACAGATATGCAAAGGTGACTAAAATGTATAATCCAATCAAACATTCAATATTTGTTTGAATTTATTTGTTTGCAAAAGTAACGTAGGTTTTCTTTCTAAAAGGTCTTTAACTACTATTTCTACTCAAGATTTTTGTTTTTGCTTAATAGATGATATCTTTTTTTAAGTACTACCTACTATCGTGTATGAATAAAGTACGTAATAAAAGTCAGTTACAAAATCTTTTTTAAAAGTTAACAAAAGCGTCACTAATTGCACCTCATAAAACCGTCTTTTATTCCGTCCAACTACACTTACAGTTATGACTGATTTCAAATAAAAAAATTAAAGGAACAATGCAAGTTTAAATTTTATAGCGCTTTTATTTACTTACATCTACGCTTATTATCAAGTAAGGTTACACGGTATAGGTCGCTCTAATTAAAAACAACGGCTAAAACGTTTTTTTTTTTTTTTAAATCTTCGCGCTACACGCAAAAAAACACAAAAAGAAACATATCGCTCTATAATGTTATGGTTTGCGCTCGTTACGGACGCGGCCGCGGAATTCCTTTATACGCAAACCGGTTGCACTACGCGGCGCACAAAGTGCCCCTACGCAGCAGCACAAAATCCGCAGGAAGGAGAAAACACGAAGCGAAAATGAGAAATAAAGGGCACCAACGCCTTTCGGTATCTCGCGCTTAATTGGGTGCGAGTGCCGGCCTCTTTACGGGAGGCTTCGCGATGAGCCCGAAAAAGAGAGACGCGTCTGAATAATTCAATGTCCTTGGTTGAAAGGCACGAGGAGGTGAAAAACCGGTTGCCGCCGTGTCTTGCACTCCTCAACGGGGTTGGCTTTTCCCCGCGCCGTCCGGACGCCAGAGACGCCTCGATATGTCGGAATTTACTTTGTCCGATGCGACGACACGCTCAATTACTTAGATTTAGATACAAGATTTTTTTTCGCTTCGTTGAATGACGCTGATGGTTTATCGTAATTTCTCACAGGTGGGCCAGAGTTTCGGAGTATTAGTTTTATAATTGACGAATTATCGTTTATCTATATAATGTTAACTATAATAATGAATTAATCAACAAGGACTATTGATAAATACTTCAAGTATTACAGTACTTGGAGTATTTTTTCATAATATTTGAGAAACAAACTTCCAAATTTGTTTCTCGTAATATGGCTCTGTTTATTTAAAATAGTTTATATTTTGCAATATATAAACTCTTCTACTTAAACCAAAGTATAAAAAAATAAATTCCCAAATTTATTTCTCATATTGGGTTAGCACAAGATTGATCCGGTAAATTTGTACTGAGAAAGAATAGAAATCATCAACGTCATTATTACACTTAGTTTTCGTTGATTTGCGCATATAATAATTGTTTTTCTGTCAACAGAAAATAAAAGCTCGCATTTGTAAATGTACTTTACGGAAAACGTTACATTTACTTGCCTAACGACTAATTTTTACGTACTATATGTGTATATAAATTACGATGCAAGTTATTTTATGTAAAATCTATAAACTGTTAACAAATATAATACTAAAACAAGTCAACAAGAATATGAAAGAATTTTTTCAATTTTTTTGTTAAATTCATTAAATCATTGGAAATCGTAATTTTATACATCGATCATCAATGAAATTATCTTTTGTAATTATATAGTTAGTTATCCAAAAATATAAAAGTACTTTAAAAATTTTTTTTAATTTTTTCTTTCACCTCATCAATTATAAGTGTGAAGATTAACAGTTATTTACACAAAGTTAAATGCTTCCTCAGTCATTTCAACTTTTTATATTTTTTAACATTCGCTCCGTGATCTTCAATAAAATCGATTAGATTGCTTTTATCACCGTAATTTTCAGCGTTATAATGTGGAGAATCTATCAATTTACTTCGGTCATTTGCTCGCTTCTTCCAATTGAACAAATTTCCAAACATATAAACGTAGCGTCGCCATAATTGGTGCCCTACAGTTTTATGCCTTGACTCTAAAAAGATATCTGATTGAAAAGAACTGTGCTGAATATTGCTCTCCTCTGCCAGAACTTGGACGTCATCCAATCTCTTAACTTCAATTTTCTTATTATTTGTTTCTAATAATGTTGACTGAGCCGAAGGCTTTCTGGAACTTATCAGTGAAATGTTTTTGTTGAATTTGGATTCTAAAAGAACGTTCATAATTAAGATATAAAAAAATAGTTTTATAATCAACAATTATGTCATCGTTAATTTCTAGTAAATTTCTCACTTTCGTAAGCGTCACTTTTGGATGATTTTCTTATCCTCGGTGGCTTACACGGTACATATTTTGTTTTCTCTTCGAATGATTCATAAATCGTAGAGTTTAATTTTTCATTATCCTGTATTAATTTTTAAGTGCTTATAAGTATTAGGTATCTTTTTATTAAAAACTACATTATTGCAGAAAATTTTGATAACTTACAATTACTTCGTTAGGAATTGAAACGAAGCGATTGTTGGTTTTGTCAGATATGGCCGAAGATTCTGTCATACTTTTAAAATCTGCCACGTTCCAATCATCCAATTGTTTATCATCTCCAGTTTTAGCGAACTCTAAAACCACGGCAATATCCTCATCTCCATACTTTTTCACTGTAAAAAATATTTACTTGCACATTTATTGCTTTCACAAATGATCTTCTATAAAGTTAGTATTCTACTTTTCGACTTATTATCGCAGCATTAAATAAGTTTATAAAAAAATACGAATCTTATAACACTGACAGAAATAATTTTCTAAATTTCGTTTATAAATTTACCGAAGGTCTTCTTTACAGTTTTCGGCTTTTCTTCGTTATTCAAGGTCACATTATTTAGATTTTGCGCAGGAGTTTGATCAACTGGAGCTAAATTATCGAATGTACTTCCTCCGCTAACTGGTTTGTCGCTGTTTTGATACGGAGTAGAACAATCCTTATCTGTTGAATTCGTTTCTCTTTCTTGACTGCCTACCAACTCGTTAGTTTGATTTTTGATTAAAGCAATTCCATCAATAACTGTATTTTTAGTTGTATTAATAGTAGATTCTTCTTTACTCCGATTTTTAACCGGTTGACTTGATTCTTCCGACTCTCCTTCATTATTTTGATTTTGAGCAAGGATTCGATCAATCGGAGCTGAATTTTCGGATACATTTCCCACTCGAACTGGTTCCTCGTTGTTTTGATATTGCACAGAATAAACCGGATCTGTTGATTTCTCTTTCGTTTGATCCTTGATCAAAGCAATTCCGTCTATAATTGTCTTTACAGTTTCATCACTAATTGGTTCTTCATCACTCGTATTTTGAACCACTACACTTGACACTTCCAGCTTTCTTTCTTTTCCGTTGTTATCATCCTTGTTATACGGAATTACATAAATCTTGGTGCTCTTATCTTCTATAATATTTTGAAAATTAATGTAAATTTAATAATCAAAAAAAAGATGTTAAATTGAAAGGGGATACAATGAAACTACATTTGTGTACCATTTTAAAGTTTCTAATGTTTGAATAAAAGAAATTAAGCATATTAAATACCGTTAGCCTTTGATTTCTTGTTACTCGAGGAACTGGTCAGGAAACGCCGTGCCAGGAAAACTGTAGCTATCCCGAGGCCAGCTCCTAAAACTATATACGATACATTTTTCAGAAATGTCATGACTGTAATAATTTTATTATACATATCACACGAAAACGCACATATCAAACTGAAAAGCATCTGGCTGAAAGTATGATACCACATTGTAACTCACGGCTTTAATTTTCACTATTCGTCGGTAAGCGAAGGAATACAACTGAGTCTATTACTGTTATCGCTACTTGTACCAAGTATGTTTACAAATCAAAATTATGTACCCAATACTCCAGTAATATCTTGCATTTAATTTCTAAGAGTAGAATTTACAATGGGTTAAATGTAATTTTTTTATTACTTCGGCATCGTTATTTTTAAATGCATATTATCAATTATTTTAATAAATTCTTAAATTTACTAGCAGTGCCAAAATAAAACGATTGTAATTGCCTTAAGATAGTCTAGTCTCACTTCATGATCGGATGTGAAAAAGAGCTAACTTTTTATTGTATTTTTGATTGATTGCAATATTCGACGAGTATTGCGTATGACGCCTTGAAAAGTACTGGTGCAAGAAGTGTTGGAGGACAAGGACCTTCCGCCTCGAAAATAGTGCGTGACAAGACTGCTAGAGAGAGACGAGTCAACCTCAGTCTCTACTTCTTTTGCACCGGGACTAATGATCTGTCTACTCTGCTCTTTGTACAAATAATGAATAAACTGAAAAAAAATACGCTAACATGATAAACTATTTACTTATAATTAAAACTAAAAATAAACGTCATGAATTCCATTTCAAAATAAAAAAAAATCGATTTTCATCAATAAACGTGTTAAAGTATCTCCAAAGGCAACGAAACGTTCGCTTGTTAAAACCGAAACCTCGTACAAGTTCAATGATCTAACGCTCCAATAGATCAGCGCTCGTACAGGTGAGGCCCGCTTTTGTTTTGTTTCCCCGCCTCCCGCGCAGTGGAAAGTAGCCGGCTCGTCTAAGGCCGGCGGGAGAGAAACTGTAGCGACACGTTCGCACCCACGTCGCGATCCGCAGCCTCGACCCCCTTGACTCAGGTTCAAACGTCGGCTAAGTCCGCCGTTTAGATCGCGACCTTTTCCCCTTCCCTCTCACCCTCCGTACACTTCCTTTCTCCGGTCAATCATATCCGTTTTTTTTTTCGATCGACTGAATTGTTCTGGGTCTCGCCTAGCCTTTTTTTTCTAAATCGAAAGGGGCGACGGCTGATTCATCGTTTTTTATTTCCCGTGTCTGGTTTTTTTTCGCCGGAAAAGGACCTTCGATCTGCAGTTCTGTAGTTTTGAGAGATGCGAGGCTGAGTCACCTTACGTCGCCGCGCTCGCTCGTGAATCACATGGGCTTTTAGCGAATCGGAGCGAAAAAGGTCGTTAACCTGTGCTTTATCTGCGACTAGTGAAACAAATGAATTTGCATTGCTAATGCCGGCCGATGTGTACTGCTTGATGTATGGGAAATTTCAATATATTTACAAATAAGCGCGTATTAATTATTAACGTACATTTAAATGCATAAAATACATTTAGGTGAAACATAAAGTTGGTATTCTAAACGATAAAGCTGGTGTATTTTATTTAATGTATTTGGAATTCATTTGAAATTAGTTTAATATTAGTTTCGAGTAATGCTTTTAAAATTAATTAGTTGCTGAAAATAAAAGGGAAAATTATGCTTAGCGCAGTTTATTTAAAAGTATCACTTTACATAGACAATTATTATTACAAGAACCAACAATATTCCGGCAAAAATTTTTTATTTCGAGACAACCGGTTGTTGCGTTATTTTTTCACAATTTGCATTTTTTTCTGACATATAATCTTTTTCAACATACTCTCATTCACTGGATTTATTCTTATTTTCTTTGCGCGGTGCATTGAAAGTTGATCTGCCATTCGAGTATTGTTTGAGTCATCGTATCGCGATTAGCCTTTAAATTCAATTTTGTTTACAGAATTTTGATAACGAAAAGTTCTATTCTAAAGTTTAGACAAAAAATGTGCCTCAATTTCGTAATAAATTAAGAAGCCCATAAATTAATTTTGCTCTTTCATAATTCCGGATTTGTTATTCTGGTATCTTACAAAATTGGCGGATTACTTTTTTTTATCAAACGCGTAGAATCTTGGTGTATATAATTAATTAACACCGGATTTATAAAAAGCTACTTAATATGTAGACACAAAGTACTTAAAGTTTGTTCGCATTAAGTGATAATTTTTTTCTATGATCAGTGGGTAAATCTACTTTATATTATATACATGCATCTGAAAGCTCGGTAACAGAGACACGATCACATTTGCTTTTCAGAGCATCCATTCATGACCTATAATCATATAAGTCTGCTAATTGTAAGTTCATTCAACTACAATTAACACTTAGCATTTTTTCGCAATACTATCATCTTTTCTGATGAACGCTGCTCTTATAATGGTGGCGTAGCGACAAATAGAAGCGTTTACCACTGTGTTTATTAAATAATAAAAATAAGATTGAAGCAGCACTCAGTTTTTATTGAAAAGCTAAAAAAAGCGAAGGAAAAAAGCCGTTTAATTACCTACATGTGTATTTACTTTCATAAAGCTAATACCTTTCATTAAATCCCTTTTTTTCTCCGCATAAGACTGTACAATCATCTCGAGTAATATGAAAAATATAAAAAAAGTCACTATATCATATCAGTAAAAACTAACCATTTTATATTTGAAATAATGTTTCGTTTATCGAGTGATTTCTACCAGTGCACCTTAAGTACACGCTATTCGAGTAGAACGCATATTTGAGACTCGATATAAAATCTTACGAGACCACAGTATTCCTCGAATAGTGCGTAAGTAAGTAGTACGTGCGGTAAACGTCAATTCCGTCACCCTCGTTGCGAT
The DNA here is from genome assembly GCA_035586675.1 of Eurytoma californica. Classification (NCBI taxonomy): domain Eukaryota; kingdom Metazoa; phylum Arthropoda; class Insecta; order Hymenoptera; family Eurytomidae; genus Eurytoma; species Eurytoma californica. The sequence continues at coordinate 20,696,528 of JAXIUT010000001.1, read as the reverse complement.
ATAATTTGCGAAAAATGTATATAACCAAAACATTGTAATAGAATTCACTTGCATTGCCTCGCGACTCGGGCGCGTTTCAAGCGCTGCTCTCATTACAATCTAACTACATCGCGAGAAAGACAGATCGGCGAAAGAGAAAGAGGGAGGGAGATAGAGAAAGAGAGATCGATAGGTAGAGAGAGCGAGAGAGAGAGAGAAAATAAAAGATGCCTGATTTCTAGAACAACGCAGCCTTGACTCACACTACGCGCTTACTTATTAGCCGGCGCAGGTTCACTCGGGGAATGTATATCCTGCACAAGCTTATTATCGAACGTGCGTATACGAGCTGTAAGCACGTACGCCCGCGATGCTGGCTCTTTTTGATCGAGGAACAAATCGACGAGGAGGAAGGTCGTGCGCGCGACTCCTGTGCACGTCAACGATTTGGAGATATTTTGTTGTTTACACCAGCGACGAATGGCGAAACTGCTTGTAGGAAGTGATGTGCTGGACTCCGCTTGTGTTTTAGATGACGTTAGATTATATTGGGGTATTACATCATGAGCGGGTAATATTTGTGTGGTTTTTTTGTTTACAAAAGGTGCCGATTTATAAGTTCAACGTTAATTTAACTTTTTATGACTTGATGTCAAACATTTGAAAGGCTTCGTTTGCATGTCCTTTTTGAACCCTAAAAATTTATTTTAATTAAACTGACTGGTACATTAATTTGTCGTCACTCTTTTATGTATAATATTTTCAGTAAGGTTTGACTTTTCAATAAGGTCGCGGGAGGTAAACATTTTTTAAATCGTCATCTACAAGCAATAAGGTTTTAAGGAAATCTGTTGATAATAATCTTTTCTTGAATAACAATTTTTTCCTTTGTAACAGTTCTTTAATTTCCTTAAAGATAAGTGGTAAAAATTGTTCGTTTTTCGGTTACACGAAACATTAATTTTTTAGTTAGAAAGTATCCTTATTTCAATTTTATACTCGTTCCTCTGTTGAAGACTTTAATAAAGTTTCATTAGTCAAGATATTTTTACAAGTATAGTGTTTTAAAGTGGTTTAATTTCGTGCAGTATACGCTGACGTCGGCGTACGAAAATCAGTTGTATGGGATTTAATGTTGAGTGCAACAGTAATAAGGAGAAATTTATTACCCGTGATACTGATCACCTGGACAAATGAGTTACGGATTTATCTACTTTCTTCAAGCTAACGAGTGGCGCACTCAGCAAATTACTTTGTTACAAGTGACGACTTGTGCAATTGTTATTTGTGTGTGCCTTATCTTGTTATCGTTATCGCTGATGGTAATTGAAGGGGGTAATTTACAGCGAAAGCATAAAATTTACGCTGCACGGTGTCAAAAACAGGAGCTTACGAGTTCATTACAAAATTATGAATAGCTAAAGGTTTAAAAAATCATTGCATAAACAATCATAAATCATTCTTTCAAAAGCAATATTTGTTGTACATTAATCATAATCCTTACTGCGAGTACGTAAAAATTGCCCTCTTGTTCCAGATTTCAAAGCTTTCATTCAAGTTTCTTATTTATTATTAATTAGCCAATAATAAAAGTAAATGTATATGGTACATTAAATAAATCTTAATTTTAACGAGTATAGTAGATATAACTGTTTGCATTAAATAAAACGTTAAATAATCGCAAGAACATCACTGATTCTTTCGTGTTCTCTTGTTAATTATATAATTCCGTTTTTATTTTAAAAGACTTGATGTTTAAAAAAATTTTTATTGATTTTTAAAACTGTATTAATTAAATTTTATTGCTTTACAACAGTCGTAATTATTCATTACACGTACGTCGGAAATCAATGCGACTGTACACTTGACTTTTCTAATCACTAAGAAAACTGGCTGATAAATTGTCATTGGTGTTTATCCGGTTTTTTGTTAATAATCATACCCGCGACCACACCTCCGTCGCAAGGATAGATTTTTATTATGCGCGTCATATGTCAACTAAAGGAATATCAACCTCGAAGTTGCGCGAATTATAGAGCTATACTTTTTTTTGTAATTTATTCATCACTTGCACTGCAGGACGTGATAACAGACCCAACGAATGCAATAATTTCTTATTTACTTATAATTATACAAAATTTAAATAAAAAATCCTTATTTAAATCCTAATTAATAAATTTATTATTTTATTATATCGTTAAAAAAATTACGAATTCAGAATTGTTTATTATAAGAGATACGTTGATGTAGCCAAAATACACGTATGATCATAATTATATTTGCTCCTTAATTACTTCTTACAATAATAAGTGATCATTTTTCATACTAAAACACTAGAACAGGAATATGGTTTTAAGAACATATATCACTGATGGTTTAATCCCAGTCAGTACCCTGGCCTTTTTTCTCCAATCCAGTTCAGCTTATTCTATTTTTAACCTGCGAACAGAAATTTCTTATTCGAGGGAGAATGTGGGTCGAACGTTGAATTTCAGCGTCTGCAAATGTATTATACGCTCAAAAACAAGAGATTTCCGCTGCTATGACTTCGCGCCACTTCTAATCTCGATTTCCGTCCTCTCGCTCCCGAGGGTTAGTCTGTTCGACGTCACTTCATCCTCTTCATCTCACAATTCAGCCACAAGTAGAAGATTTTGTACATTAGGGTGAAAATTGATTGCACGGAAATTGTTGTTAATGGCAAGATTAAAAATATAATTTTTATTTTTTTCTACTTCTCTCGTAAAGATAAAGAAATTTAAAGATTTTTCGATAAAATGCTTACGAGATATAACTTTTTATAGACTTCAGTTTTTCCAAGATTCGAGTCATCAATTATAACCCTTTTTCCTTAATCCTAGGTCAACTTGCTAGTCACGTGACTCACCCATTTCCGCAGCTTTTACACCCGCGCATTGGCGGTGTGATGCGAAGTGGTATAACGATAGTCGAGCAGTATATTTATGGTCCAGCGTGAACTGGATATAAAGTATAATAATGGAAGTAGCGGAAAAAAAATCTCCGGAAATAGGTCCACTTTAAGAAATCTCGCTGAATTATTACCGAATAATTAGTAATTCCGTATCCAACTTTTGAACTTTTAACGTTTTAAAAGTACTAAAAGCTTTGGTACAAATCACATTTCCGATTTTCTTTTCATTTTTATCCAATCATATTAACAGCAAATAATAATAAAATTACAAGAAATAATGCAGAATTTTATGTTCAAATATAGACACTCCCTTAAAAAACAAATTAGCTTCCGTAAAAACGCTACACTTAACTTTAAAAATATTTGCACAGGTTTATAATTAACGTCAGTCATCGAGAGCGCAGCGTCCAGGGACAATTAAGCAGTTATGGAGGCATAGGGGGGTTTGCCCACGTCGCCGGTCGAGAACCGAGCGCAACGCGAGCACCGCGATCGGCTCCTTCCATCTCGGAAGGTACCTACGCCTCTATCAGCTATTAACAATTCAAATGAGAGATTGACACAATATCACGTTCCGGAGGCCTGCCTGAATGTGTACCAATCGGAAGCGGTCGCCGCCGAGGAACATATCGAGCGTTCGCGCGCGAAGAGATCGTCCGAAGGACACGCACGGTCGCGCTGCTGCCGCACGAGCGACGGGCCCACCGGGAGGCGGAGAGCGAGAGAGTCCCTTTTTTTCGCCGTCGGCCAATTGAAAAATGCAGTCGGAGCGGCCTAGAGACGGAAAATAGACGGGGAAAAATAGTACATTACGCACCTAGCCCTGTATAATAAGAAATGTCTCAGATCACATGTAATTGTCGACCGAGGTAGACAAACATGTGATCTGAGGCTTTCTTATTATACAGGGGAGAGGTATGTATACTTTTTTTCGTCCTAGCGAGGCCGAAATTACAAACTCCCGATCGGGAGCCGGGAGGAAAGTTGGTACTTTCGGCCCGCTAGGGCGAAAAAAAGAATTGAGGAAAAATTGGAGTCGAGCTTGAGCAGGACTCGGTCTGGCGGATTGTAGTTGTGCATTAATTGATTTGTTTATTTAATAGTCTTGGGGATTGTGCGTCGGACTTACAATTTACAATTTTTTATTCGACATGGTAGCAATATTTTAAAATTCGTTAATTGAAATTCGTTTAAATACATTGGGTTGATAGAGGAAATGATTTAAAAAGGGACACTTAGGTGCACTCAGGAATGTAATTTGTAGAAATATTGCAGTGAAGCTTTGACACTCTAGCATTTCTTGAAAGATTGTCGGATACAGAAAATGAAATCTACATTAGTCGCATTGAATACTGCCCCCCTTGGTTCCCTCTCCCTCGGAGCAGAGAATAAATGGCAAAAAGACAGAGGGATGGAAGGTACTTCGATAAAATGAAAGTAAGCGGATTTATCGCAGAGATTGACTCCGTTTTTTTTTTCTCTTGCTGTCTTTCTTAATTAATCTTCGTATAAGCCCTACATACTTTTTTTAATCGATTATCCTTGTAATGGATTTTTTGCTGCTGCAGCTACATCAACTAATACACCTTAAAGCATTTACTTTATTTAATAGCATATTATGATAAAGAATGATACGGCTATCATTAATACTTATTTTAAAATAATAATAACGAATTATTTATGTGATTTATTGTTTCATACAAGAAAAAATACGTCAAATATAAATAAATATGAATTCATAAAAATTTATTAAATTCTAGTATATTTATTAATTATTCAACTAGTCGTATTATTTTACTGTATAAGTTTTATTAAATTAAAAAAAGGAAGACTCAAATGATCACGACGAGCAAAAATTATACTGCTCCCATCGTTCAACGTTCCACGTTCGAGTCATTTATATCTCGTTATATAATTTTTAAATTAATTAACTTTTCGGAGTATGTACCTATTCTAAATTAAAATAAAAGACAAATAGTTTTACATAAATAAAATTTGTAATATATTTATTACTGCAACAATTTTATATCATAATTTTTAATTTAATTTGGTTTTATTGGCCTTATGAAAAGGTACATTCGCATAGTTACATAATAATATTACTTAGAACTATACTTTTGGCTCTAAATACAAAGTTACTTTAAATATTACATTTATTATTATCTACGTAATTTAACAAATAGTACAAAATATACAATTATCTGTTCCAGCTAGATTTGTAATAGAGAGTGGATCCTTGGTGTATAAGGCTACTTCGCCATCTATACCGTAAATGCTGAATCTCTCGCTGCTTGATTGAAGGTAAAACAGTCATATTATCGCCTTACGTAGAATGTGGAAGGTACAATATCATTTTAGGTAAAGATATCCTACTAAGCAAGTGTCTCCCTCTATCGATAACTTGAAATTCGGTTTTGGTATATATTGGTAGCTTGTCATTGGTATATTTTGCATTTATTATCAATTTTTAAACTAAACTGTAATTTTTGTAAAGTACTTTCTAAGAACGATCTAAAATTTATAACAACTTTTAAATTATGAAAATAAAATATTTAAACATTTAATAACTTAAAAAATTATAGGAGTCTAATCGCAGGGAAGCTCCAAAACTACAAAAAACTACAAAATTAATGAGCAACAAATTAACGAGTTCGTGAATGGACGTTTTTATTTTTGCAAAATAATTGAAATGATGAAATGTGGAAATCAGGTGGACTCGTGAATATCTCACACGGCAATGGGCAAGCAGTTTCAAATATCTGGTTAGCAGGGTATCTGGTGAAAGCTACTGGTGCTCCACTGATAAAGTCCACACCAGTAGTTCGGGATGAAACGCCTTCATTTTAATAAAATAAAAACATGCTTCTAATGTAAGTATAAATAGTACTTGGCGAAAAAAAATAAACCCACATAACATGAAATATTCCAATGTAATATTATTGAAATATTGCTATGTCCGCCTAATTAACGTTAAAGTAATATTTCTGAAATATTGCTTTCATGTAAATTAGGCGGACATAGCAATATTTCAGTAATATTACATTGGAATATTTCACACTGTATGGTATATTACAGAAATATTACAGAAATATTCCATGCTATGTGGGAATAGTTTCTTAATATACTATTATTGAGCGCTTCAAAGGCGGTCTAAAATTTTCACTATTGACCATCTTTTAAAATAAAAACGCGAAAATCGTGCGTGTATTACAAATGATATATGATCTTGAATATTTAAGTAAGTCTTTAATATTTAATGAAGCCTAGGTATTTTAGATGCAACAAAAGCTTGTTCATCTGAATTCGCAACATCTATAATAACTTCGACCACGAAATCTCCCTTCCAACTTCGATTATCCCGCATTTACCGCTAAAAAAATGTTGGCTGCACCTACCGGTCATGACTGGGCTTGTTAAACTCAAACAAAAACGGTCCAAGCAGCCCGGGTCCCAGCTAATTAATTACAGCCCCATCGGGATTAAAACCGCGAGAAAAGTCGCAACGAGGCGTATGATTGATCGACCGTTCGACTATAAAATTTTTCGCGGGTGAGCGTTCGCGCAATTTTTGCGCGATTTTCAGTGAAACTGCCGCTTGATGGATCAGACACCGAGGCCGGATGTCGGCGCGGTTTTACCCCGCTCCCGCATTAATCAAGTTGACGATGATGCAGTACGCCCGCGGCGCAGGCGCGCGCCTGCCTCCCCCTCGGCGAATGACTGACGCTTTCGAACTTTATATTAGCGGCCGCGCGTTTTACCGCGCGAATTTAACCGCGGAATATACAAGCTCGCGGCGTAAAGCCTTTGTTGGCCGCCCTCGGTGCGCGCATAATGTTTAGGACCTTATTTACCGAGCGATGCTGTATTCCGGCGATGGTAGTTTTGACGGCGATTTTGATGAGCGCTACGTTTTCAAAAGCTCGTTTAATTTCTCCAAGTGGATTAGGTCAGTGGTTTTATGAGTCTCTCCGAGCTTAAGATTGAATTGCTCGAGTGCATAACTGTTTCTTTTTCTTTCGTATACGATGAACTGATAAATGATACGATGAGGGAAAAGGTGATCGCATTGTAGTCAATAAAATATTTATTCTATACAAAAATAATAGTAGTATATTATTATTATTAACATTATTATTAACTTATACGTTCTTGGATACAATATTTTATATTCAGAAAAGTACGGAATATCTACATAGGAATTTATTTGAGTTGGTTTAGTTCGGTGTATATATGCTTTATAGATTCCGTTTCATTTATTTCGACGCAAATTAATTAGAACAAAACATTCCCTGCTCCGAAAAGTGAGAGAGCAAACGCATGCGTCAGCTTGTTTGTTGTACGAGTTTTTGTGGTTACTCGGAATTTCAGTGATCGCTTGGGAAAATGTTTTTTCTATGAATTTTGGCTCGCATGTTTATCATTTGTTTGCCAACAACTGAATACGGAAGTATCGGTAAATACAGTTTTTGGATACTATATCCATGTTTTTTATAATGAAAAATCAACGCTTATAAGCATTAACATTATTGAAAAGTACACATATAAATACTTTATTTAAATGTATTACACTTCTTTTTTTTCACAAAAACAAGGCTAATTTTTCAATTAAACGTCTTTGTTATTAAATGATAAAGCTCGTTGTATAAAAATGTATTGTTTACTATTATTCTTTTAATGTTTCACTATTGCCTTTTATCCTTTAAATTATACCTTAAGATCCATAAAAAAAATTAAGGCTAACTAAATTCCAATAATTGAAATACAGAACCTATACAAAATGTCAGTAAAAATATTAATTTTCATACTTCGTTATGAAATATTTTAGAATTAAATCACGGTTATATACTGTACAGTCATTATTATATAGTAAAAAGCTTTACTTTTTGTGAAACGTTTGTGTATTATTATTCACTACCGCAGCTATACTAATTTATTCTCATTCGACTTTATTGAAATGTATTCAAAATGAATGCAAAAAAGATAACTTAACAAGTAAGAAAATGAAAGGTACAAATCAATATTTTCACAGGCAATGAAAGTTTTCATAAAAAAAATCAAGACGTAAGCAACGTAAGTAGAACAAAGCGAGTTTCTAGATAGGTGCCGGTAATGGTTGCGCTCGTCTTATGAATTTTTATTCTAGCAGCAATAACCGGCAGAAATTACGAGCAAGCTAAGTGAGCCCCGGAAAAGTGAGCAGCTAAGAAGTAGAACAAAAGGTTGTGCAATATGACAAAAGGTGCATGGCTAGATAAAGGCACAAAAGAGAGCTTTTGATATACATCAAAATTTTTATAATGTTACTAAATTTTGCAAAAAAGACATACGGAAAGTTCATTTTTTTTTTTAAATTTTTATAAATAAAATGTATGTTTCAAACAGAACTATATGTCTGAAAAAAGCTAACTGTAGTAATACTGTCAAATTTTAAAATAGAATAATTTATTTGCCGGAGATTTCCTTAAAGTCACCTGAATGTTTACTGCTATATCTTGTTATTATAGAGTGTTAAACATAACAATGTTATTCCTTAAACATCCAATTAAGTACGTCTTTAAACTTGAAACTAAAAGCTAGGCAATCTCTATACTAGAGACAATTCTGATACTAAAATTTCGTTCACGGTGAAGTTTGAGACCGTGTACCTCACTAATGTTTCAGTATTATAACTATCCGTCTTGTCCAAGAATTTACCTATTACTTTCGCTGCTAGACCTTATAAATAAATTCTTCGTATTCATATTACTACATATTGCATAAAAAACTTACTAAAGTGTATTGAAAGTTTATTTTTAATATTTGTTTTAAAAGAAATAAAAATGTATATATTTACTTACGTTTTACATGTACTACGGGTATAAAAGGTTGTTTGGTCATGACATCAATTGAGGCGAGTAAAATAGTGCTTGTCGAAGCGCGCCGAATCCTATTGCTTTATATTCGAGCGATCACATGCAACGACACAGAAAACGGAACAAAAATATACTTTTTGATGTATTTTTTCTTATCAACTACACTACACTCTTATCTGCTGTGAATGTTTTTCAGTTACTTTGTATCTTTAATTTTGACTTCATTAGGGAAATTAAAATAGACATCATTTTAGTGAATAATTTTTAAGAGGAAAAAATAGTATTTAGAATTTGATTTTTCTATTATGAATACAAAAATACATTATCCTTAAATCTTGAAATGTGTAATTGTCAATTTTTTTATTTAAATATAATCCACAATTATAAAGTGCCTATCTGATCAAATATATTCTTGTACAAAATCTTACAAAAAATGATAATACTTGCCTGTATTAATAACTTAGAAGAAATAATTTTTTGGAGGATTTATTTTACTTAATAAATCAGACGCTCTTATTAAATTTCTAATATTACATCTTTTCTACTATTTATATACTGTTTCATTCACAGGTAAATTTTATCTGCGAAAAGGTTCGTAATTGGCTCAACTGCTTTACTCGTGGAAACGTGAAGGCATATTATTATTCTTTCCAAAAAAACCAAACAACACCGCGGAAAAACGTTTCTCCTTTTCCATTTTGCAGCGACAGTAAATATTTTCCGTATGGCTCACCCTCCGCGACTGAAAACACAAAGGTTTCCCGCTTTGCAACAAGGCGAGCACTTCGCTTCAGCTCCTCGACACTTTTATGAATAAAAGTAATCGAATTTCATGCACGCGCGCGTGCGCTCCCGTTAATTTTTCGGGGAAGGCTTTTAAAAGGCCGCTTCTTTTTCTCTTGCTTTTTTTAAAAAAAGAGAGAGTGGCTAAACAAAAATTCCATCGACGAAATAACGTTTGTACGCGACAGCTAGTGCCGCGCGTTTGCCAAAGAGTTGCGCGAGCGTGAGCATGCGTGACTTTCGATACCTTTTTTTTTGCCGCACTTATATAGCCCACCGGCGAATCGTTGAAAAGCATCGGTATCGCAGAAGCCTCCGGCGTATCGAGAACAATAAAAAAATGCGAAAAATTTTCGAAAGGTGGAGATTTTTTCATCCTCTGTAGTGCGCCACAAAGGACTAGTTATTATGCAGTCTGACGTAATAGATCTATTTTCACTGAAGAATTTTGAGGTACTTTTTTAAAGATCGCATATTGAATAATCGCGGAAGCACTGAAAAATGAAGAAAGAATTTTATTTTATTTTTTTCTAGGCGCTTCTATAAACGGTTATAACGTTTTTTAACATTTTGTAATAACAGAAGTAACATTTATGAAACAATGCAAGCTTTTAGTGAATTTATTGATATTGCTTTCGTTAAACTTACAAAATAAAAAATGAATTTTCAGCAGACTAATGCTCATATTTTATTGCTATTTATTGCATCCAGTCGCCGTATATGTTCCAGTCATATATTTTTAGGGAGAATCGTAAATAATGAAGCACCAACATAAGTTAACGTTTCGCTAAAAAATTGAAGAAAATTAGTCTCATAAGAAGACAAAATTAAAATTTTCATAAGCCAGAGGATAACTTGAACCCTGACAGATTTATCGTTCAGTCAATACAATGAATTATTAAAATGATCTACGAAAAGATGCTCGAAAACTAAGCGCAGAAAAATAGCGCTACAGAGCCCCAAAAGAAGGAGGGTGGAGGGGAAGAGAGAAAACGGCAGCTACAGAAGAGAGGTCGCAGTGTCTCGCGCTCAGCCTCGTTCGAGGGGTTAGGACGAGCACTCCGACACTATATGCGCGAAGGAAGGCCCGAAGGGGAGGGAGAGGAGGGAGAGGGTGCCTGGCTGCAAAAGAAGGGGAGCCTGCCGCCCTCCCGAAACTCGAGAGGGGTAGTTCTCGCGACTGGGACCCACCTCCGTGAGTAGGGGGTGAGCAGGTCGCGGGGGAGGGGGGTGCGCGAGGAACCAAGCGGAGGAGTGGGGGGCGGTGGTGGTGAGCGCGCACAGTCGTACATGAGGAATAACGGCGCGGGGGTGGGGGGGAGCGGCGGAGTGGGGGGCCGCGCTATGCGCAAGAGATTTGGTTCGGTGTGCCAAGGTGCAGCGGACCACGTGGCCGCGCGGCAATCGATAGTGCAGTGTTGTCGCGCGGGGGTCAGTCAACCCGCGCCTCCGCGAGGTCAAATCCTCGCTCGCGCGCGGCGCAGGGGAAGGGGCGCGAGGAGGAAAGCTCCGCCACTGCTCGCGCCGCCGCTGGTGGTGCCGCTGCACGCGAGTACAGTCGCGGGGCCACGCACGCCTGCACGCATCGCTCCGCACGTTGCGCGCATCTCTCGGGGGTTGGATCAGCTCGCCTTCGGGGGAGCCGCCTAATAAACACGTCCCAGGTACGTACGCGGCTGAGCGCGCGTTCGGCGACTCCTCGCGCGGCGACAAGCTCGACTGCTGCCCGGGATGATTCATTCGAGCGACACCCGCGGGGAGGCGAGCGCAAATCGCACGGGCAGCTCGCGCGGTACGTGCTTCTCCCGGCCGGGCGTGATTCTCGCTTTATTTTTTCGAAAGGTCTTTGAGAGACTAACGTTTGTAGGTCATTGCTTGCAGTAGCTCGCCTCGAGTGAGCTTTTTCAAATTTAATTTTAAATTTTTCATCTATGTAGGTCGGTCGCGCTTTTCAAATTTAATTGCTTTTTTCTAATGCTTGTACAAGTGCGAAGGTGTATTGTGAGATTAAATTATGAAAGCGATTCAATCCTTTGATATTGTTTATTCAAATTTTTTTAAGGGGTTAAAATAACAAAACATGGCCTACAAAAGTGACAGTGCAGATCTATAGTAAATTTGAGGCTTTCGCGTTGTTTTTTACTATTCATTTTAAGATTAATTATGTAGGGTCATTTATGCTGATGTTTCGTTAACAACATTCCAAATTATAGGTTTACCCTAAAGAAAAAAGCTGCAATTTTCGACATAAAAAACTTGCACACGATTGAGTCCAGAAAAACCTTTAAATGATAAGTGCAAATCTAAGAAATATGTTTTAAATCGCAGATTTTACTAAACCTTGAGGGGAGAGTCTTACAACCTGTGATATTTATTCTTTTAACTTTAAGTGTAAATTAATTCAGTTCGAATTATTATTTAAAACAAAAACTATTAACCTATGAACTATATTAGCGTGCAAAATATTAATAATTAAAATAATTAACTTTTGCATAATTGGTATTTGCATGCCTCTTTTTTACTACTCATTTTCGTCTTATATTTGTAAATAGTTATTACTAAAAATGCAAAATTATTGTAGGTGTGGTTGGTTTACAAAATTTGCAGAGCAATTTAAAATTGTCTTGTTATTCAATAAAACAGATATATTTTGTCAGTAATCTCAAACAATGAAGTAAAGTTCAGCTTTGTTGTCATATTGCATATCAGTATATATAGTAGACACTAGATTCTAGTGTGCGGCCACATTTTGCAGAAATCCAGAAACACGTGCCTTGTGGTTGAAATAGCTCATTAACATCGTTTATGGAAAATATTTAGTTGAATTGTAGGGGAAAGCGGGGCATAGCAGGCCATGGGGCAATGTGAACCTTCGGGGCATAGTGGGCCACTCCATTAAATATGTTGTACTTGGTGTAAAAAACATTTATTAACAAGTTTCATTCAAATTAAAGTATTTTGAAAGATTATCATTATTACATTGCAGTATAACTATATACAAAAATTATACATAGTAATACTGAAATGTAATAATGATAATCTTTCAAAATGCTTTAATTTGAATGAAATTTGTTAATAAGTCTTTTTCACACCAAATGCAACATATTTAATGAAGTGGCCCACTATGCCCGAAGGTTCATATTGCCCCATGGCCTGCTATGCCCCGCTTTCCCCTACATTTGTTTTTGAGAAAAAAAAACAGTATGATAAAAAGCATGTCACAGTAAGCATAAAATTACTCTGTATACATTTTTTATTTCAAATGAATCTTAAACCATAAAATTGGGTATTTTCTATATACTTATAGGCATTCGAAAATTAAATATATTTTTGCTCCTGAACAATGTATTTGCCCGCAGTGTAGCGTCCAGACAAAAAAAGTCTGTCAGTAGTTGGAACAGTGTCAAGCACTGGGCCGTTTACCTTGCCCGACAGCAAGACAAAAGGAGAAAGACCGAGAGAGAGAGAGAGAGAGAGAGAGAGAGAGAGAGAGAGAGAGAGAGAGAGAGAGAGAGAGAGAGAGAGAGAGAGAGCGCCTGGACGACGCCGCTATATACGTGTATATAAGTATATATACATCACTCGCGATCTTACCGAACGCGGGAGATTTATTGATTTTGGCGGCCTTTAAGGGCCTCCTCGCGGCTCTCCTTCTCTATCTCCGTCTCTCGCTCTCCGCCCCTAGCCGCTCTTTCTCTTTCCGCGCGGCTGTGTAAGCTCGAAACTGGGATACGGCCTGCAATCCCAGATCTGGCGAACTTTCGGCTAGACATTGCAGCACACCGTGCTCCCCTTCTTTCTATCTCTACGCTCTTCCATCATCCGCTTCTTTTTGCCTCGCCATACCGGCGATATTCAGGCTATGCCTTTCACATTTTAATGAACGTTTTCCGAAATCATTCTTGACAAATACAAGTGCCGCTGTAAATCTTTCTACTTCGACTTACCGCCGAGGCTTCTGATTGATTGCACGAAAATAATTCAATGTGTTTCAAGTGTTATTTTGTATTATACTTACACTAGTTCAAATACTTGGTTAACAAATCGTTAAACTTGAAGTCTTCGTTTAAATTAACTTCAATATACTGGTATTTAAACTTTTTTTTGTATCTGCATTAATTGAAAATAGAAAACATCATGTTTATTGTAAACTGAAGTATAGACAATACAGTATAGTTTGAATACTGAAATTAATAACGTATATATTTGTTTCAAAGAACGACCCTTCCCCTTTTACAATTAAACATTACACATTTTTCCACAAAAAATGAATTGAAAGGTTATTTTGCTGAATAAACTAAAACTGCAGCTAAAAGAAGAAAAAAATCTTTTGAAAATTTAAAAAAATTTGTACTTGTATTATAAAAGCTACATCGGAAAAGTTTTAACTAGTGTGCTGTATTTCATGTCCGGAGTTTCATGTTTCACGGTGTGTATCGCAGCCACTCCTTTTTACCGGAACACTCTAATTGTCGTTTTTCGAAGCATCGAAAAAAGTTCGAAATGAACAGTGTGTACCACGGTGAGAAAAATTATTGGAGAAAGTTACGCGCTCCTTTATCTATTAGTGTCACACGGCACAATCACATAAATTTTCCTCTTATTGCGGTGTTGTAAAATGTGAAACAATCGATTTTTACGAAGCAATCAATTTTCTTTCCTCCACATAAGTACAAATTAATCGACGAATTAATAAAAAGGATCATTCTCTTTTTTTTTTTTTAAATTAATATATAACAATTTCCGCAGGATGCACTTAGTTCGATAAATTTTACCCGATAAACAAAATAACTTATATTGCTCTACTTTTAACATAATGCATCTAATTCAGAAAGTAGGTTAATTTTAAAATTTATCGGCAACACGTAAATACTGCAGGTCGCCCATTACAAAATAAATAAGGCGAATAAATGAGAGGGTGTTAAAAAAAAGGAGAGGAAGGCGCAACTCGCGCTCTCAACGAGTAACAGCATAATTTTCCTCAGCGTACAGTAAGCCCCCGGAGCAGGGAAGGTAAAATCAGTAGATAGTTCTTAAAGCTTTAGAGCCTTGGGAGATCCGTTGATCACGAATCGCTTCTCCTACCCTATGGGCGCCCTAGAAGCGAGGCTATATACGCGAGGCCGTCGACTCTTAGACCGCGAAATCCCGAGCGCGATAGTGAAACCCGGATTAGGAAATCACCTCCCGGCGAGCCTCCGTTGGATTTTCGAGGGGCGTTCCGGAGACGTATGCGCGCTGCTCGTCAGGCGACAGACAGTAATTATTTCTTTCTATTTTCCCCACGCTACGATCATTAATTATTAAGGCAGCTGCGGCCGGATTATTTCACTTGATTAAATAACGATCAGCGGCGATTTAACGCGAGATGGGCAGTTTAAGCGAGAACTCATTTTCTCGGCTAAGTTCGGATAAATGTGTATGCTCGATTGAAGTAGATGGCGGTGATTTTTTTTCGGTACGCAAAATCGTTTAGTTAAACGAAATAAATTAAACTCGTTAACCATCAGGTGAGAGATTTCCTATTTTAAAAAACGACGATAGAATCTTTCGAAGCCTTTAAAGAGAAATTTGTGTTGTGAATGATTTTACAACTGCAAATTAAAAATCAGGGACCTTATGAAACTGAAAGTATTTGTTGATGTGTGAGTACTCTCTAAAATCCAATCAGTGAAAATCCACTGAAAATTAGTGCATATGCACTATTTCGAGTAGTTGAGATCAGCTCACTGCAAAATAGTGAATATTCATTGAATGAATTAGTGAAATTACTAATCACGGAACGAATTAGTGAATATTTACTGGAATAAAAAAATGTATATTCACTGAAATTTTAGTGAAAATTGTAGCTAAGAGAAAAAAAAACAGTAGTTTTTCACTTACCAACCAGTGAGAACTGGAGTCACTGTAAAAATCAGTGAAAATTTCACTGATTGGATTTTAGAGAGTAGTTTTATCAAATAAATACCTAAAAATAGAGAAAATAAAATAATATTTCATTGCATCAATTAGCAATAAACTTTTTTTTAACAGGGTAAGGGATTATTAGCAAAAATGAACGTCAATTTCATTAAAAAAATGTTTTATTAAAAAAAATAATTTAGTTATAAAAAAGGGTGTTTAAAATCTAAGCAACTGGTGCGGCAGGTGCGACTGGCAAGTGAGCGCCTTGCGGCTGGAATCCCTTCTCATCGGCGATGTAATGAACGAGGTAAGTCTGTCCGTCCTCCGGGTTCACCCAGCTGTAAGATCCCTGGACCCGAATGACGGCTTTCTCGGGTCCCATCATTTCGATGCGAGCGGATTCATCACGCGACTGTCCATCGGATAATTGGTAGCCGTATTTGCAGCGATCCTAACCAACGTAGTCCGAGGAAGTTTCTCTGATGAGGACTGCCTCATCTTGGGTTACTTCCCTGCGTTGGGGCAGGGCGACGGCGATAGCCAGGAAGGCGGCGAAAATTACGATCTGCAAACGTAATTTACGATCATAGTTTAAAAGAAAAGTATTGGTTCGCGTTTATAATAAGCAATTAGCAAAAAGTCCAAACTAAATCCTAATCTTTATTAGTTGTAAAGAGTTTAAAAAGAGTGTTTTGTTTAAAAAAAGAATCTTCTCTCTAAAATCCAATCAGTGAAATTATCACTGATTTTTACAGTGACTCCAGTTCTCACTGGTTTGTAAGTGAAAAACTACTGTTTTTTTTCAGTGAAAAATTTTCTTTTTTACGAAATAGTGAAATTTGACTATTTCTACAGTGAAAAGTGTCCTCTCTCTACCT
>JAXIUT010000001.1:20655887-20672262 GCA_035586675.1 Eurytoma californica | reverse complement strand
TCACTGAAAAAAACAGTAGTTTTTCACTTACCAACCAGTGAAAACTGGAGTCACTGTAAAAATCAGTGAAAATTTCATTGATTGGATTTTAGAGAGTAGGTATACAAGGTATATAAAATCTTGTAAAAAGCAATTGATAACGCACTCGTTGAGCTTCCAGTATAAGCCTCCTGCTGCGGCGGGAACTATGGCAGTACGCGCATTGCACCGACGGGAATGTCGTTAATACGATCGGGAATGAGGAGCGGGCCGTGCGCGCAATCCATTTCGCGACTGCAGCGCGTTACTAATGGAAATTTGGGCTATCCGTTTTAAAATCGAATTTAGTCGTTATCTAAAACGATCGTGCGCTTCAAACTTCTCGCCAGTGGGTGTAATCAATTCAACGCTTTAATGTGCGCAGTTGACGAGAAAATCGAGACCGTTTCGATCCAAAATTTTTTTAATATTTCTGCCGTGGCATTATTGAGATTTAAACAAAATTTTGCATTATTTTTTGCCTTTCGAGTAATTTTCGAATAATACCCAAGGCCGAATGGAGCTCGGAATAATGAAATGTACATTAGTAAGCAATTAATAGGAGGAATTGATTGATTTCCATGTACACAGCGGTGTATGCGCATTTGCATCGATAGCGAAGTAAAATAGGGGAACAAATGAAATTTAACTAATGCCTGTTTAATCGATAATTAACAGTTAAGGCCTCGCGTGCGTAAAACCAACTTTTAATAGCATATTATTATCCCAATAATTACGGATTGTTACGGCCGCGTAGGCTCGTGTATATTAATGAACCCGTTGTATGTAATTTTCGTTCGCCTACTCGATTAAGCGCATATAATTTTCGTTTAGATCATTCACATGATTAACGTTATTTGGACTGCGTGTGCTCGCGCGCTCTCGATCGAACGCTCGCTCGTCGTTAAAGCGCATTCAAGAGCAAAACAAAATAAAAACAAACGAAAACATACGTCCGTATTAATAGCGCCGGTCACGTTTCACTTTCAAAATTACACGAGGCCGAAAGAAAAGTTCCCCCCTCCGATTGGTGCCGAAAAGAGCAACAAGAGAGTCCCTACTGCAAACCCTTCGAGTTACGAGCGGCTCGTTCTGAAGTGACGCGCGTATATATACGAGGCGATAAGCCGCTACGGCAAAAGTCGGCGCGAATAAAAGGAAGGAATGAGGGGGGGGGGCGAAGCCAGACGAAACGAAACGAGAGTGTGGGTGTCGCGTAGACTCCCGAAAGGGTAGGGGGTGAATGAAACAGAAACCGGAGAGACGATAGCGTCGAAAACTTCTCGAAGGGAGGTCCGTCGTCGAGATAAAGAGGACGGAGGAAGCAAAGCAGTTAAACTGTCTGATCTGTGGGTTGAGGGTACGGGTCGTAACGACCCTTTACGGCCGCTCGGTTGCGGGGGCAAAAAAAAGCGGCAGAAAATGATTGCGGGACTGCGGTTGCAACCAGTCGGTCCTTTACAGTGTCGAATTGTGCGCTCGATGATTCTTCCCGACGATTTATAAAGCGAAGATGGGAGACGCTGGAGTGGAAATTTATTGATAATTGCGGTGCAATTCAAAGATTAAGTAGGTTGTTTTGGAGAGGAGTTTATTTTTAGACTGTAGTGGATAGTCATTATTAGCTCTACGGGCTTTAAATAAAGAAATTTTTATAACTAGATTGGATATTGTATCTGTAACGATATTACATTAAAGAAATTATGACTGACCCTTTTGTTATTGTTAGCTCTAAATCGATCGTTACTTCAAACGTATCACCATTTTTCTTGTGAAATTCTCTTATCGTTCTTATATTCTCCTCTCAAAGTTATTATATTATAAATTCTAATAAGTTATTTCTCTGCATATCGAAATCATATCCTAAAGATGAAATCAAATTTAATTTATGATAATTAATTGAAAACCTTCTCATTATTAATACACGAGGAAGAATTTTGTTAATTAATTGATAAACTAAATTTACAGAAATAATTTATCACGTAATGAGAACTAACTTATCAGAAATAGTTATTACGTAATTGAGAAAAAACTTGTATGTTTTGGTTAAATTCTATTTTGGGACACGACAACAAATTTACATTAAATATTAGGCATTGGTATTGTTAGCTTAGGTTTAACGACGATGTACGGCTTGTGCATGTACCCCATATCTTAGATATTTACGACGTGCCGGGAGTGTCTTGAATATGTTCGTGTAACTGGGACCGGAAATTAATTCGTGTTCGAGCTACAAGTTTAAAGAGGACAAACTCTACCGCGAAACTTCTATACGTTGATAGCTGGCTGCAAATACCTAAAATTTATTAAGTCATTTTTTTGCATTTAAAACTAAATTTTTAGATTTAAAACTATATTAGCGATTAATTAGTCATCCAAGTAATACTACTAATGAATTGCGTTTATTATCTTCGTAAATAAACGAATGAAGTTATCTCGGGTGGGTATCGAATATCTAATAACACAAACAAGCTTTTAGGAAAGCTTACGAAGAAGATAATGTCTCGTCGGAATCCTTTATCGCTACATTAAATCCTCAAATCCGATGTTCAGCGAATGCTTAAATACTCTTAACCCGATTGCTATCAATCTTATCACTACACGCTAGCCGCATAATGCATTTTCGAGGTACATATTATCCACTGTACAAGTGCACCAACTCGATTGTGAATCCAAACTTGCGGAAAGCCCGATGTTATCAACTCCACTCAATTTGTTCATCTCATTCCCCGCGACAATTTCACATCACCTCGCGCAGTAAAAAGAAGGCGCTAATAAACTACCGCCTCAATCATAATCGGCCGTAAAAATTTGTAACGACTCCGCTGAAGTGGACGGATCGGCGATCAAGCCGCGGCCTCGGCAAAAATTTCTGAGGGAACGACGCGCACTCCATCTCATCCCCCCCGAGCCAAACGACGGGTATCACTCCGCGCTGCCCGGGCAAAATTGGGCTGGAGATTGCGGACATTATTCGCGGCGCGCGCATCAGCGTCCGCCACTTCCTTTTTTCGCCCCCCGTAAAAAAGTTGCAGCGCGGCGCGTTCTTTTACGACGGCCGCGTCGGGAGAAACGCGGGATTATTTATCGGATAAGCCGTATAAAAAGGAAGGAGGAAAAAGTTGCGGACCTCTCGGCGCGCTGCCGCGGTATGCGTTCGCGCGGCCAGCCAGTAAAAGCCGTTTCGTGTACCGGGACGTTGACCGCCCACTCGCGCATGGAGATTCGCCGAGTCGTTATGCCGACGGCGGAGCTTGATTTCACCTTTTATGAGGGCCGCGCTACCTACGCGCCAGCGCGATTCCTGGCCAACGCGCAGCGGCTGTCCGTTTCCGTATAAGCAACGTCGAGTTTTCTTTTTATCGATTTTCTTTTCATTTTTTTTTATTTCATTTGGACCCGCGCGGTACAGTGTTAATCCGGCGGATTGAAAAGAATCGCCGAACATTTTTTAACGTGGCGTTGTTTATTTTCAAGCGTAATGGAGTTGACATTTGACAAGAAATCATTTAAGGAGCCGCGTTATTGGTTGAGAGCGAGGTGGAGCTTGCAGTGACATTTAGCTAATTACCCCGTTCGCTGGAAAACTAATTTGGTTATTAAATTTCCAATTCGGTTTTCTTTGAATTAAGATAAAAATGTTGATGGAATTAAGCTGCATTTCCATTAGTTTCGTAAGAAAATTGAATGGATTTTATAATCCGTATAAAGAACCGAACATCACTGGATTTAACGAGTTCATTTCTTAATCAAAGTATTCCGCTGTACTAGTTCTCGGTCTATTTTTACAAAAATAGATTATAAATCTAATGGAACAAAGAAGAGGAAAACGTTGATCAATCATCCTGGGGCGCCATTACGTGCTTTAATTAACTGCGTACGCGTTTCATTCATCGCGCGTCATTGCCTTGAAAAATATCCAGCCAATTTTTCGCTTCGCAAAATATAACGTAAAAATTCAACCTAATTCTCGCACGATGCGTGTATCTAGCCTCATCTCACATTCCTTGGGTGCCCTCGAATTCGCGAAACCCGCCTCGCGCTCGTCGCAAAACCCTAGCAATCTCGGGCGCAAAAGGCATTTTCGCGCTGACACCTAGCGCCCCAGAATCGCTTCCATTTCCTCGGCGCGCGTATTTCATTTCGCTACCTCCAACGCAAACACACGCTCGCGGCCTGGTCAAAGAATTCGAGCGCGACCTCCCTAAAAAAAAAAAGTGGAAAAACGAGCGAGGAAAAGAAAAGTGTTACCCGACGGGTCGACTTCATTGTTCCCGGGGTGGCTTGCGGCCGCGGAACAACACCGACGGGCGCCGCTTTGAACAGCCCTCTCTCTCTCTCTCGCTCGCCGTTTTATCGTCGCGCGCACTCGGCCGATCGCACGCGCCCTTGTTTCCCGACTTTGGCCGCTCGTGTCCCTTTGGCGGCGGCCACAAATTTTTCAGCCACACTCGGCCGCTTTTTTTTACACGACGCGCGAAAAAACCCCCCCGACAATGAGGCCTTTGCTCACGCATTTTGTACGATTTTTTTTGGGGGAGGGGAGGGGGTTGATTTAGATTCTCGGAAACGGAGTAGCAATGTTATTTTGAATACGGTTAAAAAGCAATCTTCCGGAATTTCTTTATGTTTTTTTTTATGAAGAGCATACACGTGCGGGGCTAGGTCGATTTTTTTAAATTTTACGCGCTCAGAGGGCAGGGCGTAATTTCTATTTTATTGATCACATAAAATGGCGCGTCGTTGCAAAACGATGTCAAGCTAATGGAAAGTTCAAAAGGGTCGTTGCAAAACGGTGTCAAGCTAATGGAAAGTTCAAAAGGGTACGTGCGAGTTTTACAACCATCGGGGTACTTAATTAAATCTAAGATTGATGCGATCCAATGAGAAAACAATTGATTCCAGATTAGGTATACTGATTTGAGTTCAACATTCATCGTGGTTTCAAATCGTAAACTAGTCAGTTTAAATTTATAATCTCTCTTTTACTTTCTTATAATTTTGTGATAAGTTTTTACAACGATCAGTGTTACACATGTTTTAATAACTTTTCTGGTTGATTATTAATCACGATAACACATAATCAATCAATTACATCATACCTAAAATAAATTAGGCGAATACAGCTAACGACCGGATGCCAATCAGGAACTAAAACTCCGTTCAGAAATAAAATTAAAAATTCTTCTCGTGCCCGGTTTAATTAGATTATGAGAACCGCAAGCCGAAATAGAGATGGAGAAAAAAGAACTGCAGGAGAATTGGCCAGAAACAATGGCCGGCCAGGTGTTGGAGCGCGAAAAATGCCGTATTTGCGCCGCGCTACTGCGCCGATAGCCGCTGCCAAGTAGGCCATACGCTTCGCTTGCAGGCGCGCGCGCTCGCTCTCTGTTTAGCTGCGATGAGCCTTTGTGTCGCGATCGAGGCCCCGGCTCGATTTCGGCTGCGCCAATACGGCCCCCGTAACCCCGCGGCTCGTCGAGCAAGACGGGAAATGGGAAATTGATGGAGTTCGAGAGTCTGGAGAAAGCGGTCGGGGATATGAGGGGAGTTTTTCGCGCGAGCTCTATATTAACGCGTTACGACGTGAAGTTCTGATGGAAAGTATCAGAATTTCATTTTGGCGCGCGCGAAGCGCCGTTACGAAGTTATACTTTAAGATAATAGAGAAAGTTAGCGGGAAAGTTACATTTAAATTTCCGCCGTCCCGGATAGGCTTTAAGTAGTTATCGCCGGGTATGGTCAGACTGCGATTTCAATTTCCGCGTAACTAGAGTACACTTTTATTTTTTAACGCGAAATAAATATTTATTACGAACAATTTGCTTTGATAGTCATTCAACGCTATTTTCAAGCACGATTTTTAAAAACAACCTTCCGAAAATAACAAATTAATTAAAGCACGACGCGGCTAGTGTTTACATACGGAGATGTTGACTGAAAACAATATAATGGATATCTAATAATAGAATATTTTTATTTATTTTCAATAAAACAAGTGCCACAGCCTATGGCAAACAATACATCAGAAAATACAATATTTACAGCACATACATTTACAACAGGTATAATAATCGCAAGCAATTAATATACTAGCATAGAAACACATCCGTAATCTTCTCTTTAAAGTAACTAATGGTATTTACTATTGTAATATCGCAAGTCAAAATACGATACATGCCGTTAAGCAAACAACCTAAACCCTAGCGAATAGAAACAAAAGAAAGTACAAACTACCTCTCCAACGACTCGTCAGCGGTGTCACGATCCCACATAAGAAAATACGATCGGCAACGATCTGACCGCACTTATTTGCCCGGTGTTCTCAGATACGGGAGTCCGCATCACAGCCGGTCGCAGTCGGTGAAGACGCCGGGCAGCCGTGCCTCCGGCCGGCCGAACTACCTATGCCTGCCGCAGCAGCGCTCGAGGGTCGCCAGCATGCCGAACACCGGCGTCGAGGAGGAGTACTACCGCATGAGGCACTTCAGCATCACCCCCAAGGGGGTGGTCAACAGGGGCGACTCCCTCAAGAGCCGTCGGTCACGCTCCAACAATAGTGTCGCCTCCAGCAACTCGAGGTCAGTCTGTGTGTGCGTATCTCTATCCCTCTCTCTCTCTCTCTTCTCTCTCTTCTCTCTTTCTATCTCTCTTTCTCTTTCCTGCGCGCTTCTCTCGCACGACTTCTCCTCCCCTTCTCCGTATCTTGTTTTCCTCGCTGGACGTGACTATCGGCCCGATTTTCGGCAGCGCCGCGCAGCTGTGCCGGCTTAACGCCAACGACCAGCTACGCGTTTACGCTACGTCGGGCCAGCTGGGGGTGCAGGCTCCGCTCCTTTTTCTTGCGTCATAGGTGTTTTGCTATTTATGCATGGTTATTGGGCTTTCTTGTACATTTGTTTTGTGTGACGTATACAGTTATTTGTGTTTGCGAGGGAAACACTTAGGAAAATATTGGCTATACGATTTGCTAAAGAGATTTCTGAAAAAATGATGTAGATTGTAAAACTCTGAGTTGCCAGTATTGGATGCTTATAGCAGATTTATAATAAATTTACACTGTATTTTGGTAGAACGTAAATACTTGTTCAGAAAGAAAAATCTGGCAATTATAATGTTTTGAGACTGTTGCGCTTACATATTCTTACAACCAACGAATGTAGATGTCTATAGAAACGACTAAATAACATAAAAGGTTATTGGAAAGTGTTTTTTTTAAGATATCTGTATTTAGATATATAAATCCGTTGGAAATCGGAGCCCCTCTGCCTGATACTTGTGTCCTCTTCAGCCCATTTAAATTTGCTCTGAACATCTATATTCGTTGTTACAACTAAAGAAGTAGTATAACTAAGGATTTGTGCACAGTGCTATTATTAATAACCTAAATTCGTAAATTCAATTATAACAGTCTTACAAAAAATTGCATTAAAAGCAATATAAAACATTTTCTCCTTCATCTACATACTGGAAACACTAAAACTATTAAATTTATCAAAATTAACATTGGAAAACAAAGCTTCGATTCAACAATATATAATTCGGGACAGTAACAAGAACATCCCGTTTTTGCAAGAAACAGAGCAATCGCACAGCGTAGAAAGCCGCTCAACGTATCCGCTCACTCGTTTACCCCCGGCCCCGGCGCATTCAGCTAGAGTTTTATCAACCGCGCCTTTAAAGTAGCGATTCCCGCTGGCTTTTGTCCCGGCCTACCTCCCATTGAGCGTCCCCTCGTTGTCCCCGGGTCTCCCGCTCAATTTACCAGCCGCGTTTTCCGCCCTGACGGCGCTTTATCCGCGCGTCACCCCTCCCCGTTCCGCGGGTTTTCTTTCCGCCACTCCGATCTTGCCGCGTAATTTTTAAACTGCTACTGCCAGCCGTAATTACGCAGTCGCTCGAAAGCATCGGGGGGAAATAGTTTAGAATGAAATTAAGCCATAAATTGCGTTATCGCGAAATGAGCGCGACGCCCAGGGCCCTTTTCAAGGTGTCTAAAAACCCTATCTGATTGGATGATAAAATTGCGCCGGGGCGCGAGCGAGCGAGAGAGAAAGAGTTCATTAACATTGTAAATGTTTCTTTAGAAAGCGAAATTGATGCTTTCATTAGAGGAGTTTGTTTTTAATCTTGCGAGAGATAACGATTTATTAATACCCTCTTAAATTGTATCAAATTAGCGGGGCGAAATAAGCTATTTATTTTTAGGCGAAATATTAAAACGTTTTTTCATAATTAGCATCAGAATACAAGACGTTATTGATAAGTTTCAAGAATTGCTTTTATTTATCCTCAATCAAATGAAAGAAAACTTTTATTAAAATAAACTGTCCGCGTGTCATAAACGATCATTTATTATGCTCGATTAATTAATTAATTTCCGCAAGTGCGGCTAATCCAAAAAGAAAGTATTTATATCGCGCGAACAATTATTAGCATGAATTTGCTATGTAAAGAGCACAAAGCTAGGTAACGGAGTTCCAGTTCACCGGGCTGACTTAATGCAAGCGTCGCGGCCTAAAATGACAATTCGGCCGGAGTCGGGCGTTTATCTTAAGGGAACGTTCCGCCGATGTTCCCGCCGCAGCCTCGTCCCTCGGAAACGCGAGTCACGCAGCACCTGTCGACCGAGTAGCTCGTTCCGCGCCAGTCCGAGGGCGAATTAGTCGCTTCGGGGGGGTCGCCGACTCGGCTCCAATTGCCGTGGGTGTGTGTGTGTGTCTCTGTGCCCCCACGCGTATACGGATCTTGCCGCCGCCTTCGGCTACTGGAAGGAGGTTAAGCAAATTTCCTATCGCCGCAGGTGGCTTCTCCTTTGATTGCTTCATTGTATCCGAGCTGGCTGTCCTTTGTGAATTACGAGGCGCCTCGCAAAAGTTTGCTCACGGCGATGGGCCAACACCGGTTAGCAGCGCCGTCAGGGTTGCTAGCTATTTTTCAGTTTACTGTGATTCTGTCAAATAGAATTAATTAAGTCATTTAATATTTTTCACAGGATACGATATTTTTTTGTATAGTTTCATGAACTTTGTAAATTTGAAATTTACATAAGTGATTGTAGGATCTTTTAAATGTCATGATCCATAATAAAAGGTACACAAATGAAACGGTCAAGAGCTCGGTGGAAAGTGATTTTTATCGCTCGGTCCCGGTGCCACCGCGGGCTATCTTCCGGCTTATCTGAAAAATCAACAGGGAAGGAGACCGAGGGGCTGGTCGTTGCTACACACTTTGCTCTTAGTAACTAAATGGATGACGCGGCTGAAGTGAGCCAGCGATGCTCTTGCAATATCGATGAAATCGCTCTTCAATGCCCCATGACTATCGCTTCTTTCAGAACCAAGAAAATCCTTGCTGTTCTTTAGAAAGTGACTTAAGTCGGAGGGGTTGGTAAAATAGTGGATATCGCCGTTTCATACACGCTCAAGGTTGTTCCACTTTACCTTTGTGTGTAGATGCTCCGATAAAAGGTAACAGGCGTAGTCTGGTATTTCACGATAAAAATGAAAAGTCATCGCGTATTCCGCACTGAAAATCTCCAAATAACTTGCCCCAGGTCTCTTTAGACGTAAAGCAGTCTTCCTGGTGGGGTAACTTTAAAGAGAATAAATCCTTCTTTGAGGCCGAGGCAACTTGTACTCCGGAGCAAGTATAAGGGGCAAGCGGATTCGCTCATGACTTAGTAAGGATGACCGCCTCTGGCTCGAGATTCCTTATGACTTGATTAACGCTGACCGCTGTACATCCTTGCCCCGCTAAAGAAATACAGCGCCGCAACCAGAATTTATAACGAATGCCATTAAAAGCTACCTTGCAAAAATTATTGCTACATATTTTATTATAAGGTCGCAGTTAATTATAAGCTTTACACACATCTGAAATGTAATTTTACTTAGTATAAGCAAAAAATATCATTATTAAAATAAAATGTTCATCTCTTGTGTATAAAATTATATATTTCTTAAAAATAACTGTATAAAATGATACATTTCTTGTATATTAATATATTTCTTAGAAAGATCTTTTTAAAATGCGAATAGTTAAAGAAAAAAAAAAGCTTGCGTACTGAA
The DNA here is from genome assembly GCA_035586675.1 of Eurytoma californica. Classification (NCBI taxonomy): domain Eukaryota; kingdom Metazoa; phylum Arthropoda; class Insecta; order Hymenoptera; family Eurytomidae; genus Eurytoma; species Eurytoma californica. The sequence goes on along the minus strand of JAXIUT010000001.1, from coordinate 20,662,174 downwards.
TGAATGCTGATACTAAATCAATTGCAATCATGGCAATATTGCATTACTATCAGGGAATAGACGCGAATAAACCCAGTCATTTGCGAATGTACTCCCCACCCGCTGTGTGCATCTCCATTCCTCCGCTGTCACCAGCCTGCAGCATTTTCGACGAAATGGAATATGCGCGAAAATAATCATGCTGAATATTCATGCACGCACGCATACATATGCAGATGTAAAAGCTGGTAGGCTGACTACGTACGTATGCAGCGCATGAGGCTCATCAGGCCGCTGGAATTTTTAAATTGCATTTTTTTCTCCTCGCCCATTCTTGCATCCGCTTTTCCTTCACTTTGCCGCGTCGACTGTATTTTTTTCCTCGATAAATCACCCAACCCGCGGGACACTGCTTGTCCAAATTCTTCGTAATAATTTTTTTCTATAAAAGAGGTAACTTTTAATCTCGTTGTTTTTAAGTTTCTTTTGGCGCAATTTTCCGAGACTATAGAATACTTCAAAACCTCGTCACGTAGAGGGAAAATAGCAGCTTGCGCAGATATTCGATTTGTGATGTATTGCGGCGTAGAAATTTATTGTCTTTTATTTACTGCTCACGTGTTCGGAAGTCAATAAAAAAGGAATTACATCTTTTTCTAAGTTTAAATGGAATTGTTCTGGATTTTATTCATGAAATAAAAATATTCAATTATTGCGCTGGGTAGTTTACGTAATTAGGACTGCCTAGCATAAACTGATATTTTGAAATTGTTTGCCGTGAAATCTCTTAATTATTGTAGATGATATAATTTAACGAGATCATGTGAACGTACAATGCTATTAAATTTACGTAGGGCAGTTAACTTTTCGTACTAATTATGTATAAAACAAACGAAAGAAACAAAAGGGAACATTCTTTTTTAAAATAAAATTTACTTTTATTAATTTATCCTTTAACCTTTCTGTGCGCTCTTTGTACCTTCTTAATTGAGAACAAACTCTTTTCAGAGCCCGCACATTCATTATAAAAAAAATTATAAAACGTCCAATTACGAAAGTAATCAGAAATACTCTTGTGGAAATCAAATTTCCGTTTACTTAAAAACTTCATTTACTAAAAAGCGAGAATCGAAGTTTTGACTAAGGTTTACCTAAAGAAACTGTATTTTCCTCAAATGTAGCGTGAATAGATAGCAGTGAACATCAGCGGGAGGCATCGTCTGAAGATGCACGAGTCAACAAAGGGCTAAAGCTCTAGATCGAACGCGTGAGTTTACGTGTGGCGATGAGGTGACGTAGACACACGTGTTTGACTTTAGAGAATTGTCCTTGGCGGCTAAACTTCAACTGCAACGTCAACGGAGTCATCAAAGTCAAGCCTCATCAATACAACTGAATAAACTACTTTAAGCAAGAGATTGTAATATTTTCCAAAATATTACAATCTCTTGAATTAATCAGTTAACGGAATAATATAAAAATAATCAGTGTAATTCGAAATTTTATTTTCCCTTGTTTAATAAATCTCGTTAAAATAGAATTTCAAGTTTCATTATATTTCACGAAATATTCTGTAGCTTTTACGATTAATTATAAATTTGCAACTGTTGCAATGAGATCTACAAAATTAATGATGTACATAACGAATAATTTAGTCGCGACATAATAGCTACACGCGAATTAAATTTTCATCCAAAAATCAAATTACAAAGTACTCCTATAGCCCGACACCTGAAGTTCGAAAATATTTTCTTGCAAAGCAACGCTTGAATTTCACATGAGCGCGGGCTCGTAAAAAAAAGGGCGAGCGCGCACTCGAACAAAGTGCAACGTAAAACGCCAACAAGCGCGGCTCTCTCACGGCGCCGCTCCGACCCTTTACGCGAGCGGAGGGGCTCCTTTCACATCGCGCCGAGCCAATGGGGCTGATCGATGCTAGTGCGCGCCTTAAAAACCGGCCGCGGCTGAGCGACGTCGTCGGCCGCGCGCCAAATTACCAAAGCCCCGGCGCGCCTCAATGAAATCCACGCGCTCGGCAGCGATCGTCACGCTTCGACGCCCACGAGCGGCCACCTTCTTTCCCCCGCCGTATTTTCATAACGAGTTTAGCCGGGTCAGTGCGTCTTCGGCTCACACGGGCGACGCCGTCGCGGGATCTTTCAAAAGGGCCGCGAGGAAGCGGCAACTTGCACGGGCCGGAGATACGTTATAAATGGCCCGTTCGACCCCTCGACCGGCGCTGAACTAATTTTCGCCGCAGTTGTATCGGATCACGCGAGAGCTAGCGGGGCATTATCCTGCGCGCCCGGAGATTGATGGCCAAACTTTGAGTGAAAAATGACGCGAGCAAGAATCTACGGGAACAAAGACGCGTGTAGTCTTTCTAAGGCCTCGGCTTTTTACTTACTTATTTATGGGCCGGGAATAGATTGACAAATTAATGGCTTTATTAAGCCCTAGGTGCGGCAGGTGATTGCGGTGAACTATTTTTGCCATTGATCGTTTCATTATTCACTGGACAATGCCGTACACTGCGTAATTGTTTTAACAGTTTCGCTACACTTTCCTGTCATCATTAATTTCGAAAAATTCGTTTCATACCTGTCGGACTTCAAACGACGATGCGCGTATTAATTCACTTTGAAGTAAAACGAAAGAATCTGAAATGAAGTTTAATTTAAAAAATTTTCTCGGAAATTTATTTCAAATAAATTAAATAAGTAGATTCACTCTTTAAATTGGGAGTTACATCATCCCTCAAAGTAAACTTTTCGCTTTAAAATTACTTGTGATCATTTGCATCAATAAAACAATTTAATTTCGCAATATGCCAAGTGCTTCCTTTACAAATTACTTCTATCACGTTCGATCGCAATAGAATTGCCCTTTGAGTCCCCACGAAATATGCTCGATAACTCCCTTACTTCTTCTTTCTCTCGCAATTTCTCGAGATAAATTTTGCATCGGGTGCGCCGTAGCTTAAGAATACGTCGACGGGCCAGCGCAAAGGAAATTGCCGAATCATTTCCTCCCATTCTCGTCGAACAGTCAGCATTTCCTGCCGTTTCCGCGGCAGCGGCAACTGCATTATCTTATTTGCGGCAATTCCCAATTGTTCGGCTTACTGGCGCCACGTGCGTACCGGAAAAAGAGGCACTGTAGTGAAGAGGCGGCGGCCGAAGGGCTCGTTGGCCGACTGTCGCGCATTGATCGAGTGGCTCGTTTGGCCGCCGAACGAACTCAATTTTGTTTATTTTCGTTGATAAAGCACCAGATTCCTCTCCCCGATCGCCCGCTTGCGGCTTATTATCGGAATACGTTCACGTTTCAATTTTTTTATTTATAGCCGTGCACTTTAATGGTACTCGCGTATGCTTTCAAAATAATGGTCATGTCATTAATATAATTTACATCGCGAAATGGGAATTGGGTCAGGAGGTACCCCAGGAGACAGTAAATGTAGTTCGATCAGTTTGAATTCCTAATAAATGCAAAGTATACCTTCAGATAGTCTAACATCGTTATCCTCTATAAGTAAGGTAACTACCAGCAGCTTGTTAACAAGACGAGTTTAAAAAAAACTTTTCAAACTCATTAGCATCGAAATATCCTTTTAAAAAAAAGTAACCATAAATATCTTCTTTCTGAAAAAGTAGTACAAAATTTTTATCTCTTTTATACAAAAAAAAAAGAAAAAAATTGTTACCAGTCAAAAGGTATTCTTCCATTTCCACACGCTTTTAAAAAGAATGAAAAGTTCGCCACTCCATTTAAAATTCGCCGCGCAAAAATCCTCATTTTCCGGATTAACGCGACACCACAACCGTATCTCGCCTCCCGCCGAAATAATTCCACCGGCGTACACATACCGCCGCGTTTTTTTCCCCCCTCAGAAGATAGGATCCCCGCTATCTTCAAAAACAAAAGAATAAAAGCACCGAGCGCAATAATTCCTCCGCGCGAATCCGCGAAAAAAATTTGCATCTCGCGCGACAGCGTAAGCCCGGGGATGGACGCGCCCACGGGGCGGGGGCAAGATCGCCGCTTGACGGGAGCGACCGCACGTCGCGACAATGGCCGGTGCGGTTAATCCGGCGGATTCGAGTGACAGACCCTCGCCGGCGGTAAACGCGCGCCTCGGCACAAATGCTCGCGCGGACGCGACGATATCGCGGCCGGAAAAGCTTACGCCGGCGCGCGCCCCGGTTGATTTACGATAATTGCGCGGCACGAGACGCGCGCCTTTTGTCTCGGCGGCCCCGGCGGGCTTATCGCGGACTTCGGCTTCGACAGCCTCAAAGAGCCGCGGCGAATGCGACTGGCGTCTTCGATGATTAGGACAAGGTTTGAGGTTGCGCGGCAAGGCCAGACCGGCGTGCAAGGGGAAATGCCGAAGTTTATTATTGGAGACTCGCGTCATTTTCACTTTGTCTTCGCGAGGGTTATAAATAAAATTGGAACTACTACTTGGAGCATAAAATATTTAATTAAAAAATTGACGTACCTGGTGCGGAGAGTAGTCGTAAAAAAACGCGCTATAAAATTTTTACACATCGCCCGAACGAGTTTAAGTAGAAATAGACGGGTACGGCGAGACGTTGGTTTTCTACAGCTGTGCAGTAAGAGTGTGAAGGAAATTAATTTTTTTAATTACGTTCCTTTTATGTTCCGAATTAAAATGTTGATTTTATGAGCTATTGTGAAAATTTATTTTCATGCGATCATAAATAAAAACTGTTAGTCCAGAATTATTCTGCAGTGTAACTCAAAAATGCACTTTTCATTGAATAAAAATAATAATTTATTAGAAATAAAATTGCATGTCCTATTCTTAAAGTTATTTCAGTCTCTCAATGCTTGTCCCACTCTAAGTAATAAAATCTAACACGCACAATATATTTTTTCTAAATACATTGTTGTACTACTGAAAATTTGCTGACTCAAAGAATCCTTATGGTTTATTTACTGCACCGTAATTACCTTAATTTGCGAGAGACCGTCAACAAAGGAATAAAAGAATAAATGAAAATTATTTTTCGGTGATCAAATCTCGCCTTGAATGACGGTGGCGTACAACGATCTCAACAATAAGTTGAAGGGGGCCGCGCCTCCTAGCTTCTTATCTCGCTCTGCCGCGCTGAAGAAAATCGAGCAGAAGCTTTTGAGAGAGGTCCACCTTTTTGCTCTCTTTTTCTTATTTACTCGATTATTACCTTCGACGTGATCACTATGTTCCCGATGTACGCGAAAGATGAGCGGAAAGTATTGATCGCCAAAGTCCGGACTATTTTTAATAGACGTACCAGCATTTTTACAGCCAAAGATAAAAGCTTCCTTGATTTTTCTCCGCGAGATTCTTCACGTTTAATGTGATTTTAGTTCACTTTTATTAAAGTGCACGCAACAAATACTGCGTATTATCCTCTAAATGTGAAACTTCACTGATTCACCTTTCAGAGAGTAGCTTAATATGCGCGTCTGTGTCTGTTACATAATGTAATTAAGCAAACGATGCAACACAAATTCACCGCTTCAACTTAATGTACACGCAACACCGCAAAATCCACAAGCAGCATGCCCCCGCCATTGCTTTCGAAATTTTCGAAAAACACGCTCATAATGTGCCGGCGGGAACTGCGGCAGTGGTTGTCAGGGTCGTATTTTCATGCATAATAAACGAGGCCGATGGGGAACAATGGCAGGGGCAGAGCTGAAGTACAAGAAAGGGGGAAGGGCAGAGACTGGGCCCTAAAGGAGTTAATGCAAGGCGCACTCGTGGCCGTTTGCTTTCTTCGTTGCAGCACGGAGCACCTGACCGCCTCGTACCCGGGCTCGGCGCGCAACTCGGCCGCGGGCTCGCTGGCGAGCTCGCGCGAGAGCAGCGCCTCCCAGGGACCCGCGCCCTACCGCGTCCTCATGCTCGGCGCCACCTCCGTCGGCAAGAGCTCCCTGGTCTCGCAGTTCATGACCTCCGAGTACCTGCACGCCTACGACACGTCGATCGGTGAGTATGACTTTTTTTTCTCTACTCACCATTTTGGCTACTTGAGCATATCTGGGTACACTACTTATTGTAGGCATAATTTCATTCGATTCGTAAGATGCGTAGGATAACTTCGTTATAGCCATAATTAAATTGAAAAAGTACATGTCCAATTACTTCTCAATATTCTATCTGGCGGAACTAATGAAATTTTTTATGCAAGTTGAATTTATGATCAGTAAGTGTAAAACTACACTGAGAAAAAGGATTAGTAAAAATTACTATTTTTCTATTAAAAGGGCGACCTACTTGACCATAAAAAAAA
>JAXIUT010000001.1:20645668-20655787 GCA_035586675.1 Eurytoma californica | reverse complement strand
TCGAGGAGTCAATAGAGCGATATAATTTTCAACTTGGAGTCCGCTCGAGATTTCAATCGCTCCTTTCGATTTGCATTCTCGCGTTTCACCCGATCCTCCCCGCGTCGTATATACCCAGCTTGTCATAATTTAATTTCGCGACGATGCTCCGCAATTTCGCCGGCTTTTCCGCGCGCACCCGTAGGAAGTAATTTTATTTCACCCGCGTGTAATACGCTTTGGCGGACGAGGAAAATTTGATTGATGCACAACACGCGCACTCGAAAAAGCGAGCGTGTTTTTCACGAAAAATGTAATAAAAATTTTTTTACATCAATTTTTTGTTTTCGGACTTTTACCTTTCCCCCTTTCGGTCGCAGCGTCGAAATAAAAATAGCGACGAGGAAAACTAATATCACGGGGAGAGGAGGGAAAGACACACGACTGGAGGTTCGTTACGAACGAAAATCGATGCGTCGGAGCATTCACGGAAAAAAAAGAGAGGAATCGATCGTCGCCGTGAGAGACGAAGCGAGCGACAATAATCACCGTTCTAAATCTGAATTGTCCATAAAAAAAGAAGCGAAAGGGGAAGGGAAGTGTGCGCTTCCCGGGAGGAACTTAGCTCGCGCCGCGCCCGGTCAATGCATCGCCCGCGCGCGTAGGCGTCCGCTCGTTATTGCGCTCGTCGCTTTTATTGCGTGCGGCCGATCGCCCACGGCGAACAAAAAATATCCGATCTTACGTCACTCGCCGGCCGTTGCTTTTCCGGGCCTTCCCCTTTTTTCGCCCGCTGATTGGACGGTTTAACGAACTGCCCGCACCGGTGGATGTACGGAATGAAAATGAAATAACGCGCCGTATTACGTGAGCGGAATGCCCGGCCGATGGCTTCGGGATTTCTCTTGATTGCTGGTTTGAATTTCTATTTGATTGGCTGGCTTTTTATCGGCTGGTAAGTCTTGCGGTAGACCGTGACTCACGAGTCTTACTGATTTCTTATATTCTGCTTGAGTTTGTATAGGATTTGTTTGTGTATTTGATTTTTCAATATTCGTTAGGTTACATGTTGATACCACAAAGGAAAAATTTAATATAAGCTAATAAAAAAATCTATATGAAACAAGTTTAACAAGAAATGATTTTTTTAATTAAAATTCTTAAGTTAATTAAATTCAGTATTTTGAATTCTTATTTGAAAAATTACAAGTTTTTTCAGTAAAGGCACACGTTCGTGTCCGATCTTTGTTTATTCGATACTGCGCACTAACGATATATAAAAAAAAAACTTTTTTCGAATTGAAATCAAGATTTTCAATCCGCAAGTCGAATCCCAGTGGAACAAAAAGGTATATTCTTTACTCAATACCCAATTTTTATTCATGAACCGACTCCATTTGTATGCATTATCTCTTAAACGCAATTGGCTTCGCCGAAATTAGGTCAGCGAAGGGGCGCGCGAAAAATTCGAGGCTGGGCGGAGGGGTGAATACGAAGCGACGCCTCGCTCGCGCGTAATCGAATTAAAATTATTCCCGGGAAAAGATAACCGATGCGAATTCGCGGCGCGCGTTCGGCTAATCACCGCCGAGCTCATGGTAATTCGAGAGGAATCAATCACGCGACGAAGCATAATTGGGCTCTCGCGGCGTCCAATGCATAAATTTGCCGCGAAATCCGATCCGCCGAAGTTGAGACTCGCTTAAACGGATTAAGCCGGCGAGTTCCGCGGATCGACAGTTCGCCCGGCCAATCGGGAGCGCGCCGCGCGATCGATGCCGGCTAAGGCGGTGAAGACCCGAGGCGGCGATCTTTAATTGCCGGCTTTGCGCGCAGTTGCAGCGGCTTTGGAGGCGTGCCGTCGACGTTTTATCGCGCTGGAAGTTCCGGCTGCCGTCTCGGGCTTCCTTTGTGCGTGCCGCCGAGAGTATCTACTGCTCGCAATGGACTCGAATTTCTATTTTCTAATTGTCGAGAGTAGTTGATGTTACATTATCTTCCGCCGTAACTTCGCCCCAGCTCGTTATTAATTTCGCACAGAGATTTCACGTATTACACACGAATTTGCATTATACCTCCATTTTAGCGGAGAGTATATTAAAGCAGCGACGTACTTTGGGATATTAAAATTTTTAGTACCGAAAAATTTTTCTACTTTAAAAAAAAAACTGCGTCGCAAAATATTCATCCTATAAAGCAAAGCCGCGCGTCAGTCGTAAACCGCGTCGTTCATATTCGTCGGTAAAGAAATTTGGAAACAGAAACTATTGAATGACTCATTAAAAGTCAAACTTTGCGTCGACTCGCGAAAAAAAAGTTGAAGCCCTTCCCAACGACCTCGGCGCAGCCGAATTTCCGAGCAGTGCGCGCGCGGAAAAGTCGCGCGAAGTCGCGAAATTGAAATTTCCCAACGAAATTAAACTCGGCAGATGCGCGCGCGCGCCCGCAAAAAAATACCGCCTTGATCCCCGCGCGCGCGTCTCCTCCAGCCGGTGAAATATATTGCTGAAATACGTCGTATAACAGACGGAGAGCGCGTCATCGCCCGAGTCACGCTCGGGGCTCGTAATGCCTTATAAGAAGTCGCGAGTGCGCGCCTCGCACTTCTCCGCGCCCGTTTTTTTTTTCTTCTCTCCGCCGGCGATGCATGGGCGAGCGGCGAAATTGGCGGAGTTGCGATGGAAAGTTTCTTGGCCGGGGCTACCGAGAGATTCCAGCGGTTTTAAAAGGAGAAAAAGTTATTTCGACTTTCTTTATCGCCGATAAAACTGCCGACCACGCTGTTTTGTTAAGCGAGCTTAAAGCTTTTGGCGAGCAGCAGAATAATGGTGTGAGATTAAACACTTGGGTTTTTAAAAATAGTTTGAATATGATGTGTAAATTTAGCCAATTCGAAAAACTAAAACGAAACATGAGATGATTTAACTTATTATTCCGTATAATTTTGGAATATTTAGGTATAATTCAGTAGAAACGTCCGTGTTTGATCAGACATTACTCATTTCAGTTTTAATTTTGGTATTTGAAGAAGAAGATTTGTAATTTGAATGTTTGTAATAATGCAATTTAGTGACATTTTATTATAATGATTTTTTTTATAATCACTATAACTAGGGCAAACGATGAATCTTTACATATGAAACTGAGCCAGCATATCCGTCAGTGGGAAACACATTAGACTCAGAATCCACCTGCCGCTAAATGTTCTAACTAATGTTACGCACGCAAGGCATGATGGCGTTATAATTTCAACGAACGCTCCATGAAATTTCAATATTTATTAAGGGACTAGAAGATCTACGACGTCCAAAGATAACTAAAATTTAACAAATTATTCATACTCCTACAAATTACAATTATTATTTAATAATTTATTTATAATAGTATCTTGTTAAATAAACTTACTTTTTATTTAAGAATCGTAACGATTTGTTAATTTTCCGAGATTAGATTTGTTGATTATTATTGATTAAGAAATTTAAAATTGTCTTTACACCGATTAAATAGCATTTGCAAAGTCACTTATTTAAAAGTGCTTGCGATTACACACATTGAAAAGCTCCTGCGAAACTCATGTTGCAATGTTTACATTATCATGATAAGCGAGTCTCGTGTAAAATTAAATACGCGAATCTGTTAATAATTAAAGATATCTCTCCGTGTCCCTTTCAATATTCAAAAGGCATTAGAATTGCCTATTCATGAGGCTTTACATGTCCTAGCTCACCGACGCACATACGCACGTGTGCACTCGCTTGTTTTCTTGTTTTGTTTACCACCCCCGGAGTCACGCAATCTCGACTCCGCGCCCTTCTTCCGACTCTCTTTCCCCAAGGCCGACAAATGAAATACATATTAACGACTTCAAATTTCCTAAATATCGACTGCTTACAATTCGTCGAAATTAACAAAGCGCGCAATTTCAATGAACCATAAGCGCGGTATCCAATTGTTTTCCCGAATGAATCTAATTGAGCTTCCGCGCATACAATTCGATTATCACTACGTAAAAAGTAATCAAAGCTTTGTCCATTAATTAATCGAGTTCGGTCGGCTCGATACGACGAATTCGAATTTTAAAAACAATTTATTGCTCGCAGTGTAGTGTACGGCAGCCCCCGCGGGAAAAAATTTCATGAATTAATTAAAATTATTTTCTAGCGCTCGAGCGAGCCGATAAACCGGCGTGTATATTCATCGGAGCGAGCCTTGCAGTTCCATTTCAGGATGAAATTGTCGCGCCTAGGCGCGACGCTGGAAAATTTAGGCGAGCGCCTGGGGACGCGCAAAGGTAACGGGAAACTCGAGGTCGTAATAAAAATTTGGGCCGAATCATCTCCCGAAAGGCGGGCGAAAGAGAGAAGTTGACCTCTCTCAAAGTTGCCCGAGAAACTGGACGCGTGGATGTGTTTACGCCCTCGTCGCGTAAAAGCCACTCGAATTCCCGGTAACGTCTAACCCACGCGCGACACGTACCAGCCCGGAAAATGTTATGTAATATTCAACTCACGCTTTGACCCTTTCTTGCGCCGAGCTTCTCGCCACTCTCCCCGCCCGACGCGATGTTTCCTCTTGTTACGTACTTTTTTGCGTCTTTCATTGCTCTTTCGCTGGTAATTTTTTTTCCCCGGGATAAGAGGGATTTCTTTTACTCGGGGTTTTTTTCCCTCCCCGCGGTGACTTTTCTCCGTCCGACCCCCTCCGTGCATTTCGGTAAATTTTGTAAGCCGCTGCACGAGCTTTTGGCTCGAGCCCTTAGCGAGATTGCCAGTCCTCGCACGGTGTTTGTCATTTTATTCCTCAGGGGATTGCGTGCGCAAGCTTCTCTCGGAAAATTTACTTTGCTTTCCGTGAGATTGTAACTGGAAGTAAATCATGGCTCGTTTTTGGTATTTACCGGTTAATTTCAAATTAGATTTGGACAATGGCGATGGACGTGATTCTTGATTCGAGGCTGGTTTTTTTTTAATGAAATCCGGTAAAAAAAACTTTATAAGTTTGTTTTCTATTAAAATATTTGCAAAGTTTTTTATGATTTCCTTATTAACTTGTCACTGCCGTAGAGAATTTTTTAAACATTTTAACTACCGCAAGGTAGAAAATTGCGCGAACCTTTCACGTCCTTCTAAAAGTAAATTTTCATTTTAGCGAAAATTCTCATTAAACCTTGATAGAAATTTTCATTTTGGCAAAGTAAACTAAAGTTTTTACGAAATAAACCATTATTAATTGAGAAAGCCACAATTCAAATTAAATTTTTCCCCAACTGCACAATAAATAGAACACAACATTTTATGCACGCATCGTAACAGTAACAAACTCACCCAATCACGTGACATATCAAATTGGCTCTCCAATACCGAGAAAGTGAAACTTCTTTGCCGCGGCAACTTCCGCCCGACAACTCGGCAACGCACTTAACGCGCGAGAACAAGAGCCGCAATTGGAAGCTCGCAGTCGGTGAAACTGGAGCGGCGAAATTCAATAGCCGACCGCCTTAAAAGCTCTGCACCTCCGCAAAAAGCCAAGACGCCGCGAAAGTTCGCCGCGCGGGCCTTAACGAAATCACCGCTCGCGTCGGGGCCGCTTAACGAGAGAGCTAATTCCCCCGCGCTGCAGCCGAAGGAGCCGCGCGCGACACGCCTCCCCGCTTAACTATGCACGAGACGGATTAAGGATCCGCGCGCGACAAATCGCTCGCAATTTCGAGCCGGAAACTAAGCGACTTCGTTATCCCCCCCGGCGCGACCTCTTTTAAACCGACGCGCGGTTAGAGATGCGACGTTGACTTGTTTCGCGGCTTTCGCGTGGCTGTCCCTTTTTTTTGGCGAAAGCTCCGTACCGAATAAAAATTGATTCGTTGGATCGGTGGGTACGCCACGTGTGGAGAGGCGTGGAGCCGATTCGTTGGGTATATCTTTCGATAGAGTCGAAGTTGCGGTGTTGAATTGATTTTTAATCCATTCGCGGGAATAATGTGTGAACGATTTCACTCTGTAGATTTAATGAAAATCGATTGTTCGTACCGTTTAATTATATAGGAAGACAATAATTTTTTTAATATTTGAAAAAAGGATTGAAATACTTTTGGCTTGAAAGTTAAGCATTCAATAAAGTGTTGCCTCGATATCAGTCGTATATGTAAATGTTTACCGATATTCACAAAGTTTGTATTCTTCGAGCCATAGAATAGTCGCCTTGGAATTTAAAACTTCGAACTGCAATAAACGTCTTTTCTCCACATACGAAACTTTTGCATCGCAAATTTATAACTTCTGCATTTCAATAAAACGTCAGATTTTAAATATTTATTTGATCAATATCGACATCGGTTCGATCTCCAGCCCTCCGAGTCTGCCGCAACAAATCCTGCACCTTGAGTAAAAATTAGTCACGCCACTCGATCACCCCTCGGAAAGTCTCCCCACCTCCTAAATCTCCTTAAAAAGGACCCCCTCAAATCGAGTTCCCATCTCTTTCGGCTCCCCGATCTCTTAAAACTCGCCTACGCGCCGTCACTTCGGGCTCGTTAGACGGGCACTCGGCGTCCGATAATCAGGAGTCGATTTCGCCGCGCGACCGTCGCAACTTCGGCCCACACCTGCACCCACACGCCCGCCCAGCAATCACAATATATAATATCAAAGAGAACGTACGAGGGACTTTGAGGCGAGCGGCGCGCTTCCCCCCGCCCGCCCGTCCATTGAAACATCGATCTCAAAGGCGGACTGATCGTTTCACGCTCGGGCGCACTTAATGGCTGACTGCGGCGATCCGCTCGCTCTCCTCCTCCCCTTTATTTATACATGCAGTCGACGACGCGGGTCTCCTCTCGTTTTTCCTTTTCACGTGGACCGCGCGCACATCGACGACCTTGGCTATTTTTTTTTTCACTGTCTCTTCTCTTCTCGGTTTTTTTTCTCTTCCCCCTTTTTTTGTTGCGCGTCGCCACCAGTCAGTGGAGTAGGTAGCATCGGGAGTGACGGTGAGCACGAGGGGATTCGAACGAGCGGATTGTTGTTCGGCGGGGGGATTGGGCAGTAGCCCGCAAGTGTGCGGGGAGGCGGGTATTGTTGGTTTGTGTTGTGCTTCGGGAGGCTTTTGTTGTCAAGGGACTATAATGGGCTATTAATTTGTACATTAATTCCTCGATCGACTTTGCAGTTTGGTTAGTCGTTACAATTTATGAAGCTGCGCGCCGTTACTTTTTAGTAAAATTGTGTAGGTAAATACGATAATCAGACTGCTCTTAAGTTCGATTCAAGTGTACTTATTTTATGTTAATTAAAAACGAAGTTGAACAATTTTAATTAAAAAAATGGTAGGCACAAAATTTACGTTCCGATAAACCTTATCTTTTGGCTACAGCAATTGATTGAGATAAAATAAACACTGAATGAAAAGAAAATACTTGAAAACTTTTTTGAAATAATTAAAGAATATTGTTAATCGAATAAATAAAGTACCCACGACGCATGTTTCAATTGTTTACCTGAATTACGACTTTGAATTTAATTAAACACTTTGGAAATTTCATTAATTATTTTTTGTTTAATTGCATTACAAGTCCTCTCGTGCAATCACAGCAACAAATTATCTAATTGAATCGAAGCCCTGAACAGTCGAATGATTTCAGGTACAAATGCTATTTACTCTAAATACTCCGAAAAGAGTAAATAAACTGCAACAAGAGAAAGACAAATCGATAGGTAGAGCGAGGGATAGGGAAAATTCATTAGTACGGACCAACGACTGACCGAGTTTAGGCGATGTTGCGGCCGACGGCTGTTGGGGTATACCGTACACGGTAATTTTACAAAGTGATGCTATTTTCAATTGACTTTTTACCGATTTATTTCAATTTACGTGTCTCACTGTCGAAAAGCGGTTTACTTTCTGAAATTGCAGATCAAACTTTTTTTCATCACACTCTCACGTTTTTCGAAATTTTACCCGAACGCGAGCGCATTCAAATTTCGTTTGAATGTAACGTCAAACAAAAATTCTATTACTTTGAGTGTTCAACTTTTAAGTGAAATAGCAAAATTGTCCGTACGAGCTTTACCGAAATTGAATTTTTTCATTTAAATATATTTATTCAGATAAACAAATACGAGGATTACAGGAATAAAAACGTACCCACATTCAATTTTAATTTCCAAGTAATTGATTTCCCCTACAAAAAAGATCAAAAAGAATATTAATCAAAGCGTTTCGCGAAAACCACAGAGGAATCTCGACCAAATCAATCGTTAATTAATTATCCGGCACCGCTAAAACGCTGCTCGGCTGTTTGTTCGCGATAACGGAGCCCGCAAGATATTCGGGGGGGTCGAAATTGACGCGTCGAGCTCCACAGGGTCCGCCGTTAATCCGCGTCCCAGTTTCGCGTCCAGATCGCGGGTCGTTTCGATCGGCGAAGATCGCGTGTACACCTCCGGTTCGCCAGTCGCGCAGGCGCGGAGTCCAAGCTTTCTTTTGCGCCGCGAAAAGCTCGGCTCCCCCGCGGAATTGAATTGAGCCGCGATCTTTGTCTCTCGACCCGTTTTATGAACTCCTCTGTTATTTTATCGACTGTCAGCCGAGGAGATAAAAATGTAATAACGCGCCCAGGAATCTCATCGTTGGGTTTTCAACGAAATTTATGTTCCGCTGCGGTTTTCGCGGAATTCTAAATTTTTAATTACAAACTCTATTCAGTGGAATATTTTTATCGAAATATTTTTCATTACGAATAGAATGCACCGGGAGGGTCTGACCAACACCGGCATTGAGGAGAGCGGGGGAGGGGAAAGTTGGATAATAGAAATGAAAGTTGAAATAATATGTATCCTGTTTGAAAATTTACTGCTCGTAAAGCATGGTCATGAGCTTGAGAGGAATTAAAATCGGCTTTATTAAATATTACGCATCCAACATTAGAGATCTAATGGGTGAAAAACCGATAAATGAAACTTCAATGTGAATACATGTATGTAATATAAAAGTTTAAAGTAGTATAAATAGATTATTACCTTCACTGCATTATACATTTAAAGTGATTAAATTATTTAAGATTATTTTAGTCATTATATTAAATAAGGTTTTAAATTAAAAAAAAATAAATAGCTGCAGTTACATAAGTAACTATTTAAAAAGGAGACTTACAACGATTCTTATTTCCAAAAAAGCAGCAAAAAGCAGCTATTATCGATTTACGCTTTTCCCCGTTCAGATTCTTGAGAAGGAAAATAAGCCAGCCAGCATCTCGAGGAAAAATCTGAAAATCCTATTTTCAAAGCGCCTCACAGCCGTAAAAGAATTTAAACAACGACGGCTATAGAAACCCGCTCCCCCCGAAGAAAGGTCCAAACCACGCGGAAGCTCGATTCCGCATCGTAGCATGCGCCCCTCGCAAATTTTGCCTCCGCAACCTGTATGTGCCTATTTATACAAAGAGCCGAATCCGCGAACTGTGCATTTTACCCACGGAATAGGGGGGGGGGGAGGGCGGAGAGTCGAATCGCGCGGGGGATGGATCGGCGGCAAAGCGGCCTGAGTTTAGCCGTGGGGTGGGCACGGCGCGGAATCCGGTTAATGCCGAATGCCTCTGGTCACGATTCGAATGCGTCCGCGGCGCCGAGGTTATTCCGCCGAGGGGGGCTCGGCGCGGCCGCAATCGCCGCTCGCCGCAGCGCAGAAGTGCCCTTGCGCCGGGCATTCCTTCGGCCACCGGTGCGCAGTTATTGCCGTCCGTCCGGGCGTGCACCGGTGAGTGATATCGGGGGGCGGGACCTCGACGGATACTTCGGTAGGGGGCAACTCAAGTTCAAGTGCAACGACGATTCGATCCGGTACATTTGATTTTTGAGCTTTTTTATAAACTCCGTATGCAAACTGAAGATTTTGCGCTCGTTTTTTTTAACGTAACTGTTTTGAATAGAGTTAATGAGACGACAATTTAACCATTTAAAGAAAAGAGCTTTCGTTTATAAGTTTATGATGAAAATTTTTTGTTCTAATCATTCCCAAACTGCGAAAAAAAATGAATTATGAAAAAAATTATTATTCTTAAATTTAATTATAATTCTTCCAATTTTTAAAATAAAAAACATGCAATCAAAACCAATAACGGTTTGTACTGTTTAAAATATTTAAATG
>JAXIUT010000001.1:20633580-20645568 GCA_035586675.1 Eurytoma californica | reverse complement strand
TAATTCTTCCAATTTTTAAAATAAAAAACATGCAATCAAAACCAATAACGGTTTGTACTGTTTAAAATATTTAAATGATTATGTTAAAAGATTTCTGGATATATTCAGTTGCCTCTATCGCATATTTAAGAATTCCTATGATTCAGTGTGATTTAGCGAAAAATGTCAAATCAAGCTCTTTCTACTATAATTTATCTGTGATATACAGTTTAAAAAACAAACTATAATTCGAAAACTTCTATTACGCTGACTTTTAGAAAATAAAAGATGGCCAAATTATTTTGTCTGACTACAATCGACTGTTACTACTGAAATTCTTCGAAAATAAAATGCTTTGTTCCATTCTTTTCAGACTATCTTGTTTTTTATTTGTTAATCATATTTTAATATTATATTTTAATTATTTATATTATTAATATTACATTAACAAAATATTAGTAATTCTTTGATATTCGCAAATAATCCCAGAGCAAATATCAACTGCGCAATACTCGCTATAGTCGTATTTATACTAACAGATAAATGCCATCACACCCTCGAAATGATCAAACGCTTGACTTTTCCAGTTCGGATAGTTGGGCAAACAGCTCGCTCAACCGCCAGGGCCGAGCAGCTCTCTCGCCCGCGTCTCGGCAATAAAGCAATAATTAACGAGCGTAAAATCATTAGTGAACAAGCCCCTCTCTCTCTCTCTCTACTATCTCTCTCTGTCTCTTCTCTCTCATTTTCTCTCGCTCTCACCCGACGATAAATTACTGCCAACAACAATAAACTAGGCGAGGTAGTGGCGCGCAAAAGACAGTGAGGGACTTTGTACGCGTCCCTCACGGCTCGCTTTGTCGCTCACGCGCGCGCGCGTGTACACCCGCGAGAGTTGATCCAACTAGGACAGTAGTATAAAGCGCGTTATGGGATTATGCGAAGGAGGAGCGACGGAGAGTCGGGGGATTTGAGACGAGCCCGCGAGCCTCGCGCTCGTGATACATCGCGACGTTCCTTATACTCCTCTATCTCCCCCCGCGATTTATTTTTCCGCCCGGATGGGGGGACGACTTTGTTAGGATCCTCTTCCGGAGCATGGCCTTTGCCGCAAAGCTTTCTCTTTTTATCTTCTCGTTAAGAATCGCCGAAAGTTCGCGAGTTTAATGACTTTGTGTAATTCAAAGCGAGCCTGGAGTATACGAGAGTTTCAGCGTGGTTTAGTGTGCTGTCGCGTTTAAAATTGGGATCACCCTCTCTGCCTGCTGTCTTGCCAAGGTTTACTTTGCTCGCTCGGATTTTGTTTTGATACTCAATAACATACAATTGCATTATTCATTTTATTCAAATTTGAGTATTGTACAAGCATTATTAATATAATCAGAGGCTTTTTTAAGAAAATATTATTCGGGTATTTCTGGGTAATACAAGACTTTCGGCATATTATTTTAGCTCGTCTCCCAAAAAAGTGGCGGAGAGAGGACGCGAACCCGGAACAACCGAGAGGAGTCCCACGGTCAAACTACCAATCCTTAAGCATTATACAATTTTTTAAAAATTTATTGAACTAAAAAAATCATGATATTAAACAGCCCGAAGTATCTGAAAAAAATTATTTATTTTTCAAGACATGAAAAGTAACATCAACTATAACAAAATGTCAACAAATTTTTTTTAAGAAATATGAATTTATTTTTCAAATTAAGGGTTAGTACTGCAAACTACTGTAATTACACTGATCATTACAGTAACAAATATGCCAACTATGTTAACTTCAACTACATTCTTACTTACTATATTGCTAAAAAAAGTAAACAAAATTTCGTCCATACACCTACTAATCTGAAAAATCTTAATTAAAAACAAAATCATAAAATTTACGGCTATGAAATATAGCGACGCTGTAGCCGGGATTACCCTCGTAAAAATGAAAATTCGCAAAAAGCGTCCCCGAAAGCCCCTCATTAACCCACCTACTTCATCCTTTGGTGCGCAACTTGGTCGAAACCGTCCGCCCCTCCCGCCCGCCCGTCTGCTCCGAACAATGTCGGGCGCATACGCGCGCGCGCGCACGAACTTTGCCCCGCTCGTCCGGGCAAAACTTGAGGTCGGCGACTCGCGTTGTTCATTAGGCGGGCTTCAGGCCCGTCGGACGGCGCGTAAAGTTGCCGGTTAATCCCCGAATTCGATGGGATGCGAGGCGTTAAGAACGCAGTAATCGCATTACGATGCCCGGGCGACGAAGTTGCTGCGGCCTTCTTGCCGCGGGGCGGAGGCCCCGATTACCGTGCATAATACTTTGAGAGTTAGGTTTCTTTTTTAAGAGACAGCGGATTTAATCGGGCATTCGATTTTATGCTTCGTGTATTTTTTTAATATTCCCTTCATTTATGTTCGCCAATATATCGTTCGCTGAGCAAGGGGATCAACGATTTTAGTGGTGATAATTTTTATTTTGAAAAACAGAATTCAGGTATTAATTTAATCGGATTATGCATTTTATTAAAACGACGATAAAAAATAATTGCAGAATAAATTAAAGGCTTAATTTATAGCGACGTAATATTTTACTAAAAATATTCAGAAATTATTCAGGGAAAAGCAAAAAAGTACTTTGAAGCGGTGATAAATCTAATAAAGAATTTTGAGGAATTTTTAATTTTATAAAGACGCTTCGAAATTGATCAGAGGAAAGTTGTAGGTAAAGTGGATCACTTGGACAGTACAATTGCATTTGCAATAAAACAGCTCAGGAGCTAAAGCTTTGAAAGAGAAGATTGGAAGCTCTGACCTTCGGCAATAAGCTTTTGACCGGCATTCTTTTCAGAGTCTCCGTTACTGCAAATACGTTTTATTCTATATCGTTCACGATTTTTTCTCAATTTCCACGCATTGTAAGCAATCCTTTCAGCAATTGTAAACTCTGATTGAAAATCTATTTATTCTTTTATTGTTTAGTGAAAATTTCTTTATTACCTCCCGATTAATTTAAAGAAAAATATGTGATTATTATCCAACAATTATCTGATCTTTTTCAAAGATAACGACCTTACACTCTCTGTTCACGTCTTCATAGTTTGATAATTTCGTTTTTTGTATGCTCTTTCATTCTTTAAATAATAGCTACTATTTTATTAATTTCATATAAATTCTTTTTTCCTTGAAAATCGATGTATCAATTATGCGCTTCAACCACTAAAAAAGAGTTAGTCATATTACTATATTTGTATACAAGTAAGATTCAAAGTATATGAATAATTAGACAGTTACATAAACTAGCCTCCGCTAAACTAATTTAGGTATTAAAAACTTTAAACTAATTACTATTAAACTATAAGTAAATTTTAAATTAGTTATTCTTGTTTTGCAAGTAGCATCAAAAAATAAAAGTACGAAAAAATCTTAATCTTCGCATCGATACGCACCATCCATTCCAAGAAGAAATCTAAAAAAAAATAAATAGACTATCAAACATAAATAAGCTGCAACATCTGTAACCTCTTGTTGCGGCGAAGCCGTACACCGCCAGCGAAGAGCGCGTGGCGCATGATCGATGCCCATTCTCGCCCCCCACCCACCCGGCGCAAAAGTTCAGCGACCTGCAGCGGAACTCCGAGCCAAAAAAGCGGCCGGCGCGCGTGCACAGGATCCGTCTTGGCCGTCGCGTCGAAACAGCTTGACCTCGCCGCTTACGAGGAGCGAAGCGAATGCGGCCGCGGAGGGAGCCAAAAAATTTACATTTTGTCGAATTCTTTGAGCGGCCAGGCGAGATGAGCTCAGGGATCTTCCTGGCGAAAATTCCGAAATTTCTGCCTCCGGACTGTTTTCGTGTTCTAAAAAGCGCGATGTTTGTGCTTTTTAAAATGCACCGGTCGCCGAGGAAAGAGGCCGCCGTTTACTCTTTATTTTAATTTGTTTAGATCACTTAAAATTTGAGTATTTATTCAGTTGGCTCTCTGGTTCTATTTGTTTAGGAGAGTATGCACGTGCATCTCCACGCGCAAAAAAATTCCGCGCTCTAACCGCATCTCCCCTTTGTCCAGGTGTGATTTTTAAAATTCGCTGCGAAACTTAATTCACAATGCTGAAAAATATCTTTTAAAAAAACGCCGTAGAGATAGCCTAATGATTTGAAATGATGATAAAGCGGCCATTTCTCCATGCGGCGACAGTAAAAACGGCGATGAAAATGTATTAGCCCTGGAAACTTGCCGGCACTTAATAAAACGGACCCGCGCGGCAAAAACAAGGGGACAACTCCGCTTTTTCCCCGAGCCAGCGGAAAAGCGAGCGTGTGTGCGAATGGACGTGCGAATGGCCTGGGCGCAACTTTTTTTTCCCCTCTATCTCCGGCTTTCTTTTTTTCAAACGAAAAACTCTACTTGGTCGTTTCGCAGCCGGAGAACTGCATAGCGTCGTACCAGCCGCACGGCTACTGCGTCGTTTACTCGACGACCGACCGCGCGTCGATACGCGTCGCCGAGGAGGTGCTACAGTCCCTCTGGCGCAGCGACCACATACCCGCCAGGGCCGTCATCCTCGTCGGCAACAAGGTCGACCTGGTTCGCAGCCGCATCGTCTCCACTGAAGGTAACTGCTTCTTTTATGCCACCAGTCTCTTCTTTTTTATGTCTTTAAATTATTCAGCGGGGACTTTCAAGGGATCCTGAAATGAGTGCATTTGCATTTCTTCGTTTTCTTACATTTAAGTCTTTATTTGTGTTAAATAATAAATTATTTTTAAGTATTTTTTATTAGTAGCCAATGAAAATGGAATTAAATTGCACTTACTGTCACATGAAGTAAAAAAGTTTGAAGAAAATAAAATTCAATTTTAAATTTAAAACTAAATTTGTTTGTAACACATTGTAACATACGTTCCCTTGATTAATGTAAAAGAAATGAATGAAAAAAGAGTTTTCTTAGAAAAAATGGTCTGATGACATGCCTAAAATATATATAGGACGTAGTTATTAACTTCACATTGACGCAGATTGCGCTTGACACCAGTTGATGGATTTATATTTAACACTCTTTAAATCACTCATTATGTGAGTGCTACGTCATTGCCAACTGACGCACTAAATTTCAAGACACTGCTTTTTGACAGATATGGTCTGCACGATGTAATAATCATTATCCTAAAAATGTTGCTCTCCATTGGAAAACTAAAATAAATTGAATACATGTCTTGCTATAAAATTATGCCATTTGCGCGGAGCAATTCACTTTTCATAATTTATTCATGAAACTGCAAGTGTACATTTTCATGATAAATCATTCCCATGGAGAAATATGAAAATGTTTCAAGGTCAAAATTAACATAATATTTCAGAAAATTCTACTGCTTAATTTTGAAATAATATGTAGATGCATGATGAAATTTATAGAACAGCTTAAAATATTCTAACTTAATCGTATACATTTAAAAATCGAATGTCGTGTTGATCCTCGAGTGGGTATTAACTTTTAAATAGGTTATTTCATTTTTATGTGCATTAATGTAAGAAGAAACACAGTTTATTTAAAGCCCAATTTTTGACCGTAAACAATAACTTTCTAATTAATAATAACTTAATAATAATAACTTTTTAACCAAAATAATCAATCATCGCACAAACTTGCAAAATACCGCATTCCACTAATCAATCATATTTAAAGAAAAAAAAAGCGGATAGGAATTTAAAACTGGCCCGTTGCCTCGTTACCTCGCTGTTCCAGAGGGCAAAACGATGGCGATAAACTACGACTGCAAGTTCATCGAGACGTCGGTGGGCATAAACCACAACGTGGACGAGCTGCTGGTGGGTCTGCTGACCCAGATCCGGCTGAAGCTGGAGAACCCGGATCGCAACCGGGACAAGCGGCGGCCGCGGGTCAACCGCAGCCGCTCGCCCCTCGGCTCCTGCTCCGAGAACAATTCGCCGAAGAAGTACCGCATCAGCCGGACCAGCACCAGCCTCAAGGTGCGCAACCTGCTGGGCAAGGTCTGGGCGCGCGACAGCAAGTCCAAGAGCTGCGAGAACCTCCACGTGCTCTAAAGCGAAATTCCAAGACTGACCGATTTTTTTTTCTCCTCCTCCCCCCCTCCTCCTGATCCCTGCCCCCATCCCCTCTTACCTTGCCGATTTGATCGGTATCGATCTCGATTTACTCTCTCTCTCTTCTCTCTCACTCCTATTCTTGTTTCTCTAGTTTTCTCTGTCTCTCTTTCTCTCTCTCTTTCCTCTCGTTGTCTCTCTGTTTGTAGCTTAAAACACGACTCTCGCGCACGAGGGGAGTCTGTCTTTCGCGAGGAAGAGAGAGAGAGGGAGGGAGAGCGCCACGAGACGAGGGCATCAGTTTTCGGGCGCCGAATCGATTCCGTAAGTACGCTCGTCGCAGCTTCGCGCGAGACGAATTTTAGCGAGACCTTGATTTCGAGAGAATCTCCGCTCTCCCCGGTGCGGGAGTTTAAAAAAAAAGGCCCGCCACTCGTCAGGATCGTCGTCCTGAATGTTTGTATATTTTTTATGAGAGAGAATCTTTTTGGTGGAACTTTTTTTATCGTCGAACAAAAAAAGGTTTATCAATTTTTTCAAGCAATAAAATATACGTACGTGTACCATTGGTCTTCGTATATACAGATATATTTGTGTGTTTCGTGTGTTTCAAAAGTGTAGCCGTTGAGTTACTTTGTCCTGGGGGGAGGCTCGACAAGTCTCCTCCAAAATACACTTCGTTAAAAGAAAAACCTTGCTCCGTACACACAATTTTTGTATAAATACGCTCGTTAAGCGAAAGTGGAGTTTCGTCGGAGGCGCTGGAGGGGTTTAACGCAGAAAGATCGAGCCGCTCAATTCAATGCCAGGGGTAAAAAAAAAAGGGAAATTCGCGAAAATCTCGCGAGCCGGGAAATTTCGCCAAAAAGTTTTCCTATTACGCGAGCGATGTGTTCGAATCGATTCCGCATTGTCTCCTCGTCCAATGGAGCTCGGCCGCGAGAAGGAAATTTCACCGCGGAGAAAATAAAGTTGCCCGGCCGCGTTGATCTTTCCCTCCCTGCCGAAAGTCGAGGAAAGTATATCGTTAAATTTCGTAGGTATATATACATAAGTGTACGCGAAAATCGCTGCCACCGAATAGCGGAAGAATTTCGTTCGGAGTCTCGAATGGGCCGCTGGCATGACGCGCTCGGTATAACCCCTTACTTTTTCTCTCTTTTTCTCTCTCTCTCTCTCTCTCTCTCTCTCTCTCTCTCTTTCTCTCTCGTTAACTTTGTACCGTACCTCCTCGCTGCGCTCGTCGATTTAGCCGGAACACTGATTTTCCGACTTTTTTTTTTATTATATTGGCCCGAGCGCGGCGTTGTAGCAAAAGAGAAGACTTTTTGTTTTTCGGTCCTTTTCCCTTCTTTCTTCGGGCCGCTTTGCAGGGGAGCCTTTGCTGTCTGGAAGTTTCTCTAGTCAAGTTTCAACCGGTAAGGATGGAGAGTTTCGAACTATTTCGAAGTAAAGATTTACTTTAATTATAAGTTACGCGCGAGTATTTTTTCGGCGATCCTCGGAGAACTGACTTGCAGCATCGGGACCCACTGCATTTTTCTCACGAATCAATTTGCATTTTTTGTTTTACTTTTTAAAGCGATTTTTTCATTGTAAATCCACTGACGACCCGGGATATCACAACATTTGTAAGGCGAGATGGACATGAGAAGGAAGAATTTATATTGTCAACGAAAACCGATTGGATCCGCTTTGTTCTTTGCACTTCCGAACCACGAAAAATATGCGCTTGATATTAATATAATGAATTTGAAAAAAAACGATTTCAACAGTAAAAATTAATTAATGCCATGTAATAATTGATAAGAGCAAGGGGAGGAAAATTATAATGTAGATACGGAAGTAAAGTTTCGAGTTGAATCTTTGTTTGTCGCTTTGTTTCATTAATGTAAAGGTTACTTTTTTTCAATTGACAAAGGAAGACAAAAATGAGTGAAAAAAAATTAACGACGTCAGTGATTAACTTTTACAAAAAAACTAACCAACACTTTATGACCACGTATGAATTTACACAATTTTTTACATTAAGATTTTTGTACGTTGACAAGAAAAGTAATTCCTAATAATCTACATAAAAAGACAACAAAAAAAAAACCCGTGGCAAAAAATTACAAAAGGAGCTTACCGAACAAAGTAAAAAAAAAATAATAACTCGTTAGGTAATTTAAAAGAAATCAAGCGTGTGTATTTATTATATTAATAACATTTTCGAAGCCCGATTAATAAAGGTAGACGAATTTTAACGAATAATATATATACGTTTTAAATATCCAAGTGTATGGGAATATTCTCAATGTGTTTTAACCATGAAGCTTTTAAGGACCTTTTTCCGACCTGTACACGAAGAAGTGCATATCGCCATTGAGAGAGAAAAATCACAATCCACTTTTAAGATAAAAAAAATGAAAAAAAAAAAAAAACAGTTTTATCGATCGTTTTTAGCGAAGATAAAATAAAATGTTCATTAATGGTAAGAGCAATTTTTGAATAAATATCGATGTTCTGTACTGATGTAGCTTCGTCGAAACCCGAAATAGCCATGTAAATTTATTCCAGCTACGATTATTTTGCATATAAATCTTTGAATATAGACAGCAGACGATTGGACTGCGGACTCGTTGAAATCGTCGATTTTCCGAGAGTAGTTTGTGCATGTTAACTGCAAATTATTAACTCAAAGTGGTATAGCAAATTCTCGTTTTGTTAGCGTCTTTTTACAATTATCCATCATTTAAAAAAAAAAAACCACAATAAAATGACAATGATACTTTTCTACTAAAAAAAACTTTGTCCATTTCTTTTCGCCCGCACGATCAAATCGAAAAATCGAACGATTCGCTAAACCAAACGAAAAATCGCTTATTAAGCAAAAGCGGTGACCGATCGAAATTAGGAACCGTAAGAAGAGAGAAAACCCATACGGATTAATGTCTCGAAGCAATTACACTCAGCGAGCGTTTGGGCGAGTCGAGAGACGGCGGCGCCCCTCCCCGTTGATTGGAGGCGCGTCCGTTACAATCGCCCGGGGGGCAATTTCTGGGGGTGCGTGCGGTGCCCCGGTATTATTCAACGCTCAGCTAAGCAACGCGAATTCGATATGCCGGCGATGTGTATGTGTGTGTCTGTGTGTGTGTGTATGAATGTGTGTGTGTGTGGGTCTGTGTGTCTGTGTCTCTGTGTGTGTGTGCGTGTGCGTGTGTGTGCGTGTGTGTGTGTGCGTGTGTGTACGATTGAATGTGCGCGCCGCGCCGCCCATTAGCGAATAATTACTCGAGATGTTAACATCGCTCGCGCGACCAATAGTTTACTGATTAAATATCGCCGGAGGAACGAGTCGACGCAAAGTGCGAGCGGAGGTCACGCCCGATTAATTGGCGAGTACTAATTTTAACGCGAGGAGACGCGACATCACTGGTCGCCTTCGCGCGGCGAATTTTCGGACGATATACTTTCACGAAGCCGAGGGCGCGGTGAATTATTTAATGAGTTTCAGGGGTGACTTTGGGAGACTTGGCTTTGATGCGACGAAGGTGAGGTGGTTGACTATATTTGAAAAGTGCGCTTTGAGATCATCGAACGTTGCCCTCTCTAAATCTGAATAGGTATCGTGAAATTTAATTATTAACGATAAAGAAATTCAACCCTAGGTGAGGTCGATCAAAATTGTGCGAGGTGGTTATTAGAGTGTCGATTCAATGATTAATAAGAAATTAATAGTAACATGTTTCAAGTCAAAAGGAATCCACTTAAATATGTAGGATTATTTTGGCTTGATATAAGTCGCTATTCATAACTGTAATAAGTAAGTTTCACGTACTTAGATTTACAGAGAGAATTTTTATAATTGTGGTTTCTTCAATTGACGGTAGATTTAAAACATCATTGAAAATCTATCATTTTTTGGGACAATAATCGAATGGGTTTCGATAAGAGAATTTCGATTGGGAATTTAATAGAGAAAGTTAAAGTATACATTTTTAACAATTCATAGCTTACAGTCAAATTGACTATCGAGTAGATGAAAATTTTAAATAATTAGTAAAGATTAACGTAAAAAAATTTTTAAAAAGAAATTCTTTTCAACTTCAAAGTCAAGAAGGAATTTTACTAGGAATTACTAGGGTATTTTAAAATAAAAACGTTTAATCCCTTTTAGCTAAAATACACAGTATCTCGTGATAAGCAAATGTATCTAAAAAATTTTTATCCGAAACATTTTTATGCGCCTCAGTAAATCCCCAAGATTCGGTGAAAATACGTACGGGATTCATCGAAATTGCATTTATGCAAATATGACTTGTGAACTTCTTGGAATTTATTTACACGCACCGACTTCAAAGACTATAGATAAGCCGATCAACGTTTGAAAAATTTCGGAGTTGCTCCGCACATTCAAATTTTGCCTTTACTTAGTGGCGAATATATTTTCGACATACCAAACAATTTCCCGCGATTAAAATTGAATCCTTGAAAGTAATCGATTGGGCGTAATTTACCGCCGGCGGCAACTTCGATATTAAATATTGAAACAACGGAGAAACATCAAAGGAACACTAAATTCCCCTGTATTTGCCGCGAAAACGAGGATAAATCCGCTCGTGGCAGTTTTACGCTTGGTTCTGAATAGCGGTATTTCTCTAATTCAGCGAGTAGTACTTTCGATCGCTCGATTTGTCCCAGTGTATTCATTAGCTTGTATCAACCCCCGTGGGCGTTTTAACGTCGTATTTAGCCGGAGGCCGGGGATGGGTTTGAATGTCATTGATGATCTAATCTCGAATGTCAAAAGAACACTGCGCAGTAATGTTAAAATGTTATATGATTTGTGTGTGCTAACCTATACGCATTGCATTTAAATGATGATTGAGAGGCTTTAAAAAGGAAGGTTTTGTATTTGCAGGGTAGCTTTTTTCGTCAGGAACTTCGTGTACGAATAAAACGCACATATTCAAGCGCAAATTTACTTTTATGCGTTTTCATTTAATACGTGCTCTTTCGATCGCTTTTCATGTGCGCCGCAAAGGACATTTTATAAAGGAGCTACTTTGACTATATGGATTTAGAAGGATACGACTTTTATTTTATTCTTTTACTATCTCTACGATGATTTTTTACCTTTTTTAGACACCTTTGTATTTTAAGAAAATCATAAGCATTTCTTTTTCGTTTTCTTATTTCATTGTTCATTTCTGAGAACACAATAAATCAAAGGCTTTTTTTCAAAGGTACTGATTTATTTCCGTGCTATATTATATTATTATTATTTTTTACCTTGACAGACTTCGTAATATATCACTGGGAGGTATGGTAATTCTCTCATAAAACATCTGTGTCCTTACCGTAGGAAAATCACGGTGAATATTTTTACGATGTCTAAAAAGGAAAAAATGTCATCTTTTTTATTCGCAAAATGCATATCACCAATAAATCATTTGCCTCAACCAGTCAAATTTTCTTTTATCATAATGCGCAATAGCCTCACGCAATAACAGTTTTATCTTCAACTCCATAAACCAGCGGAAACGAGATATTACCCAATTGCGAAGCTATGAGAATCGATACTTTTTGAGATGGGAAAATTTTCCGGCCCGTCATTTTTATACTCTCGAATGGTACCGTACTCCGGCATTATCGAGGGCATTACGCACGCGAGCGATTCCCAAGTCGATCGCTTCCACCGACACGCAAGTCGGAAAATCGCCTCGCGGCTTAACGAACGATTCTTTACCCCTTGAAAGTTTTCCCCCTTCTTTGTTTTATTCATTTGTCGCTTTCGTGAGCCGTGCGCCTGGAAAATACGCACGTGGCCAATCTTTGCGTCGATAGAGCGGAAGAAGTTTAAGTAAAATATTTTAGTTAACTATAATATTAATTTACCTGGCAATAGACATCGGTTGTATCACAGACCTTTGAGCCATTCACTGACGGAAAGTGAAATTTAGCCCATTTTGAAATTCAACTCTAC
>JAXIUT010000001.1:20615947-20633480 GCA_035586675.1 Eurytoma californica | reverse complement strand
TTCACATCGAGATAACACATTTACATTGATTGGGAGCAATTTGTTTCAATAAAGATTGTACCCTTAAAACTTTTTTTCAGTTTTTTTTACTATATCGGAATAATTGTTTCTCTCTTGAGGTGTGTTCCTCCGCAACATGCCAATTTTTATTTTCAGACATTTAAAGATTTATGATTAAATCCATTTCACAAGAACATCAAGCTTTTTTCATACGTGCATGAGTTCACCAAGCTCCATGCCGTACTCATATTTAACCAAAACAGTTGTTCAAGAGCTTTCCTTTTCTTCTGCAGTGAGACTTACTTTTTAACTAATCTGGTGCTGAACTGCATTATAAACCATCAGAAAAATTAATTTTTTGATCCAGTCTTTATAGAAACCCACCTTAAAGAATTTTCTTTTATAAATTATCTTCACAAAAAAAGGCGTTTAATAAAATTCGACAAATTTCAATCAACGTGGTCTACAAAAAAGATGAATTAAAACAGCTGATTATTCGCGCGTGCTTAGGTAAAACCGAAAGTAACTGGGAGTAAAGGGAAATTACCAGGGCAGTATTGCCGTGTGGATTTCGCGTGATCGGCGAGCAAATAAATTTCGGGCTGGAAATCGCCCGAGCGTCAGGAGGCGCGACTAATGGAAATCGTTTGTCACGACATACAGCCACATCTGCGCGACTCGGCCGAAATGGGGGAGGGGGATTAATCCCATGCGCGGGGAATTTCGTCTCGGAGGGTGGGTAAACTTCGAAAGCCCACATTTTCGTGCATCAATCCAACATTCGTACAACATATTCTTCGAACATCTTCGTTATACCCGAAAAATCACGCTGTAGTGTAGGCTTGACAAAATTCCAAAAGAAGGTCCGTAACCCCCCTAGCTAGTAAATCGATATGGATTACAAATAACAATTCAAAATTTTATTTTAATCTATCAAATTTCTCTTTTTTTCACGAAAGTATAAAACGTTTATTAAAACACGAAATTTATTTTAACAAAAATGCGACATGTTATATAGCCCAATCAGTCGACTACAATGAAAGCACTAAACGTTCGCCCTACGCGTTAAGATGCAAATTTAATCTTCACTAAGTGTTGACGTGTCAAATCTTTATTAGTATCTTTATAGCTAAAACATATTAAATATAGGAATTTTATTAAAAAAAGACTTAACTACTGTAATAGTAATTAGTCTTAATCTAGCGTTGACTAGTGCAATTAAAGTATCTACGAGAAAGAGGGTATAAATTGTACCCAAAAGAATGAGCGTAGGTGCGCAGATTTAAAAAAAAACGGAATAATCGCAAAAACTGCAGCTTATGGCATCCGGTTCCAAAATCACGTGGGATCAATGACTGTAAAGGTTAAACCGCGTCGCGCTGGCTCGCGATTTTTTCCCAGCCGTCCCCCGCGCACCCCCGGCTTCGTGCAGTCAGCAACAGCGGAGGTAAAGAAGAAGAATAAAAAAACGTCGAGAGCCCGTATTTTTCGCTGGAACACCAATATTGTCCATCGGCGCGCGAGCGGAAGGCGGCCGTTCATCAATCGCCGGGAGTAATTGCGCGCGCCCGTTTCTCTCTTTTTTTTCCTCCTTTTGGCGGCACGTTTTTATCGCGGCCCGTCGCCTCGACTCCCTTTCTGACCCGCGCGCGCGCTCCGTTAGCACTTGGGTATAGATAGGAGGGGGGAGGGGTAGGCGAGAAACGCGACGGGAGAGAAAAATGTATTTTCAGAGTAGTCTGTTTCCAGAGGCGTTACGATGTTGTTTCGATTAGGACCAGTACAAGGTGACACATGTGATTGTGTACGGTTCGCTGAGTTTTTCGTCACTACGATCTTGGGGGGCAGGGGGAGTTTGTTTCACCTTCAACGACGCGAGTGACTCGTCGTGTATTACAACTTACCTTTGGTTGGCGATTTTTCTTGCGGGCGCGTAAACGACATATTTTTTTAAACGATTTAACGGAAGACATTTTAATTGAGAAATCCATAAAGAGCGCTCGATCGACGGGCGCAAACAAATTTTAAATTGAAGCCAGTTCGAAACAAACGCGGCGCCCATTGTGTCGACTCGGAAACAATGCCGATCGCCGGGTATGCATTTTACCTGAAACAATTGAACGACGAAATATCGGTTCGAAAAATTCAGTGAACTCTACGTGAATGTTCGATAAACTCACTTTGTCAAGTATCAACACTATATTTTTTATAAAAAAATAAAAGAATCACGAATTCGGACGAAAAAAGCGAGCGGCGAGTCAGAAAGGGATGAAACCGTGTAGCTAGTGATTGAAAACGAGTATCTCGCTTGCCTTCCAGATATATTCCGCGGCGAGCTCGTCATTGTATTCGGGAGAATGAAAAACAAAATAATTAATGTTTTTTCATATATTATAAACGGTGCAAGCTTTGACCAATGCAATATATCTATAGAAAAAAAACGAGTATTAAAAAAAGGCGCTAGAGAAGTTTAGTCGACCCCGGCAATACCATTGCACGATGAACAAAAAAAAAAGATACGAATCACGGAAATAAAAGTTAGACTCGAATTGAAAGGACAAAAAACTTCGTGCGTTCCATTTCGCGGAGATCGAACCAGCAGGTGTTACCACGTTATATAATAAAAAAACAGCGTCGCGCGATGACAGCGACGACTTTAAAAAAAGAAAGCTGTAAAGCGAATAAAAAAAAATCACTTTTGAATTAATCGTTTGTTAGGTAAAAATGGTGAGTGGATCAAGTAGTTAATACACAATTTAAAAAAAAAAAAATAAAGGTGGAAAGAAACCTTTTAAACTCTCGGGGCTCGCGGCGAAAGAGCTATAACAGGGATAACGGCGGTGCGAGCGAGCGAAAATAGGTAAAAGAAGCCGAGTGCCGAGAGAATGCTTCGCGTGGGAGAATCGCATCGGCGGAAATTCCGCCGCCTCCATTCCTTTGATACCCCTTGTGTACATATACGCAACGTACGTGCAACCTTGAGCGCTTCGCCATTTCCCCCGTCCTCCCCCGGGAGGTTTTTCATTCTTTTCTCGCGCCGTAAAAAAGAGAGAGCAGCGCACTCGCGCGGATACGGCGGTGAAGGAGCGAATCTGGTTTTTATTCCGGTGGCTGTACCCGCGCTGCGATTGATCGACGCGTCGAGGTGTCACACGCCCCCTGCCCCTTTCTTTCGCCCCGCGTACCCCCGATGTACTTTAGTGTAAGAGAAACGTTTTTTGATATTGACGAGCGTCGGCGTAATTGTTTTTTAATGTCTTCCCCCCCGAGCGCGAAGCGAGAAACTTATATGTACAATTTTTCCGTCGGAGGGGGGTACCGATTATGAGTGTTCGCTATGTAATCCTCCATTGTACTCTCGATTGTAAATATCGTTCCAGATATATTGTACCATAATTTAAACGCTGTCTCTTCGTGTCCTCCTTAGCGAACTTCGCAGAGCAAATAAAAGTGTGAAATAAATAAATAAATAGCCAATTACCATTTGTATCATATCCAACGATATCAGATTTGTATTTATTGCGTTGTATTATCCAATCTGTACACCGAAAGCAATACGTACACCAGCAAATGAAAAAAAAAAAAAGAAATAAGATTCGCTTTACTTTCGTAAGTACGGCGACCTCGAATTCCCTCTCGTACTGGTGAGGCTTGAAAGCGCAAAAGGAATTTCGATCGCCACCTTATCTGACTTTTGCACCACAAGCGAGAAAGGGAGCGAGAGAGCAAAAGGGAGAGAAAATGTGTGAGTGCGAGTTTATTAATTGAGGGATAATCAAAGGTCGCGGCCATTGTAACTCGGTCGCAATCATATTAAGCTGTCGTGTGCGCTTGAAAAGCAAGACACTAAGGAGTGCGACTGTACGAGTGAGGTAGAGAGAGAGGAGAAAGCGCCTGGGGCTCGAAGTGCTTAAGGATGCGACAATGATACGGACACAAATGACACAGTGTGCGCGAAGTGCTGCGACAGACGTTGGAATCAATAAATGGTAATAAACGAATATATATATCTAAATATATATATATATATATACACAAAAAGTCTCATCAACATTCATTTATGCTTACCCTCTTTTCCGTGACACTTGTGTGTCAGATCCTTAATAACTCCTCAATGGCAAGGCTTGAGATTGGTGACTTGATTAAATTCGTTATCCTGAGATTTCGGTATTCTTCGATCGATCTACTCAAAAAGTGATATTTTTTTAGTATACAATTTGTACGTACCATATTGAATACTAATAGTCCGTTGTTGTTTCGTGATATCGCAGTCGACTTTTTCAAGGTAAAATTTGAAAGTAAAAAAATTATTGAGCGTGAAAATTTCTAATTTTTTAATTACGAAATTAAGAT
The DNA here is from genome assembly GCA_035586675.1 of Eurytoma californica. Lineage (NCBI taxonomy): Eukaryota > Metazoa > Arthropoda > Insecta > Hymenoptera > Eurytomidae > Eurytoma > Eurytoma californica. The sequence continues at coordinate 20,629,127 of JAXIUT010000001.1, read as the reverse complement.
TTTATTTGTTAAACTTTATTAAATTTTATTAAAGAATACAAATTGCATTGGATTTTTATTTCAAAAGCGATCTTTTAATTATTATTTTTAAATTATCGTTTAATTAAATTTCACGAGAAAAAGCATGATGTATTAAATTTATTAGAAAGGCAATTAATTAACTTTGAGTATTATTTTATTATATTCAATAATTCTGTTATATTTTTTAAGAGTTGAATCCTGTTATTATGTTTACATAAAACGTGCGTTCAACCTTCTACTTTAAATTAAAATTCACCTTTTCCGGTAAAAAGTGAAGCATATTAAACATGGACTTTAAACTCAGGCTTTATACTTGCACACTTAATTATCAAAACGCCAAAACTTTTAAAGCTACTGACAATAAAAGGAAACGGTTAATAAAAAAAATAATCACTATTTGCAATGTTTAAACTTATATCTACCATTTAACTTTAAATGGCTTTGAACGTAATCTAGTTAAAGTAGAATTGAAATGAGCAGTAACTTTTAAAAAGCGAAAAAAAACAGTGTGGCTTTATCACTTCAATATATATGTACATTTTTTCGAGTGAATTTACATTTACTTTATTTCGAGTAAATTTTTAAACAATTTTTTGTCACGTAAATGTTACCTTTATAACTGGACTTACCATTAACTATAATGAAAGTGGCTGAGTTTTTGGGCAAGCAGTTAAATGGAAACGAAGTAAACATTTTGGCAGATCATTTAAGCTTCCAGAATATGAAAATGAACCCGTCCGTGAACCGTGAGGGATTAATCGAGACATTGAAAAAGATAAAATTCACTGAAACAGAAGGAAAATTTGTGAGGAGCGGCCAAGTGAACCAGTGGAAGGTAGGAATGCGTCCTGAAGTTATCGACCAGTTCGACAGATTGATCATTCAACACCTGGAAATGGCGGGGTTGCATGTTTAAATTGCAGATAGTACTAGAAGTAGAATGCAATATCCATGAAACATTAAAAAAAGCCTTTACTCAATTGAAACCCAAAAAATGTCATAATGAAGAGAAATTTAAAACTTTTTTGAATTAAATTTTTTTTTTTCAATTTATCATATAGGTGTAATAGTATTCTGTACCTACTATAAGATAATCGAATTGTATTTCTATCCCATAGAAAAGGTCAGATTAGTAGATACTGTTAACATTAATTCTTCTCTTATTATTAGTAATCAAACAAAAATATACATATGTACAATAGTTTTACCCAATATCTTTGAAAAATATTTGATAAATATAAATGGATTAATAGTAAAAATAAAAAAATCGACAAAATCCAGAATTTCTCAACAAATATGTACGCTATTCGTATTAAAAAGAAATTAGAATCGAAACGCAACGATGGTTTTCGAATTTAACAGAACTGACAAGCGCGCGATTTATCGGAACAGATTTTAAATTCGTTATGTCAGAAGCAAAATGCCTCTCGCGGCTTTTATACCGTCATAAAAATACACGTATTGATGCTTTTAGACTGATTTTTTTACGTTTCACTTCACTTCTCTGCTCTAAACCTTCCGCCGATTTCATTTTATTTAGCAATCGTACATAAATATTTTATTTTTGTTAAAATGTAGCAAATCGCACTCGCGGTGAAATTACTTAGAAAAAAAGTAACGCTCGCCACTTATCAGGAGCGAGATAATAAATTCAAGGTTTTCGACCTCTTATCCGCCTTATTAATTTAATCGCGTTTCTCTTCTTTCGCTTTAATGCGCTTTAATCATTTTAAATATTGATAATCGACTTCAACTTGGACTTCGCAAAACCCCCCGTTAATACCTATATCTGCAAGAAAAAAACCTTTCTACACATTTACGTGGACAGATAAAACGGTTTACCGTAAAAAAGGGCGTAAAAAAAGTTGAAAGTCACGAGTGAATTTTGAAATAAAAAATTCGTAAGAGCCGAAGTGCACCCGGGGAGCCATAAACAGAGCGCACTCGCGAAATAGGACCGCGACGCGTGGCGTTTGGCAAAAGGAAGCCAGATATCTGCCGTATATACGACAGATGGAATAATTGAAAGGACAAGGCGGCTGCGAAAATAAAAGCTCGAATCTCGCGGCCCCAGTGCCAAGAGGGAAATGCGTCGCTCTTTTTTAAGGGAAGAAAACAGGAGGGCACAGCGTAAATCGCCTCCGTAAGTAATCGTCGCCGAGACGCAAAAAAAGCTCCGCTTATCTCTAAATAGTTCATTCGGATGCGAGCTGCCTTGGCAGTTAAGGTGAAAAATCAAGCTCCGAGGAGATGGATGTACCTTCGTATTATTTCAGACGGCACCTTTATGGGCAATTCCTACCGGATGCTAGATTGCGCCTCGAAAGGGGCTGTTTAGATTTAATTTTTTTCGATTTGAAGTCAAAGTCAAAGAATTGATGACTTACACTGCACACTATAGAATCAAATTAGAATATATTTTTCTTTATTGCATTGAAATAGAAATTTTGAAAAATGTTTAAATAAATAAATAAAAATTAATTAAAATCTTACGAATCGTTTAACATGTAAGTTACCGGAGTACAGTTTTTATATTAGTTTAATAATTTTAAGTAAAAAAAAATACCTTTTTTATTCAACAGAGAGAAGGTCTACAAACTCAAAATATACCAATTACAATTTTATTTTTAAAATGTAAATTGTAGAATGAATTTGCATTGCTCAAATTCGAGGATGTACTGACTCTCGCATATTTGAAAATAAAATTTTACGCCACTGCTGATTTAAATAAAAGTATACTTTTTAAAAATTCAGGTAATAAATTTTAAATAAAAATAGAATTTTTAGTTCAGTAAATTTAATTTATGCTTAGTAGTAAATAACTTTCAGTACAAAAAATTTGAAATACTAAATGAAATTTTTCTTTTTCTATTAAAATTCGTTCTTTCGAAACGTTGAATTCTCAAACTTATTTTTAAAACTTTTACAAAAGTTGCGCTGCAAAAAAATTTCAAATTAACCTAGATCTACATTTTATTCTCAAATACATGCAGCAATATTACATTTAATTGCTGTCTTGCTGTTCATATTTTATTCATAATTCTTATTTTACGCGACTTTATGATAAAATTGAAAAACTGATGTCTATTTTTAAGAGCCTCTAATAAATAATACCAAATTTATACTTGTTATTCGCATAAGATGTATTATGTAATCAGTCGTCTAAATTTTATTCCACCAGACAGGTTGCCGCGTTTCAAAGTTCGAAGCTCTCTCAGACTGTGATAGTATCGCGGGGTTCCAAATCAAATCAGTGAAACTTCTCCTATTTTTCTCAACCTATTCCCATCGAATTTCTTTCTTCTCTTTCAAACTCCTGCTCGGAGTCGCGTGACGATAGCTAACCAACGGCTCGAGCGCGGCAAATAACAGCAAAAAGAAATAGAGATCGGAGGGAGGTTTGGAAATTGGAGAGGCGCAGTGGGGATGTGCAGGCGAGTGTATCGAGGGGAAAGACGCTCCCTCGCTGGTAAAATACAGCGATCTTCTCTTTAAACGACGCTATTTATCAAGAGGTGGATTTTGATTGAAGTATTCACCTTTTGAGAGTTATTATAGATGGGGAGTTTTTCTCGTTCGAAAATAAATTCTTCCAGTTTTTTCAAAGCAAGTTGGATTATGGACTATCAATTAAGTTCTCAACGAGTAAATATAAATGTAAATTCACTTTTCAAAAAGTAAATGCCCTGCTTTGACATAAAAGTTTAGCTATTCTGCCTGTAATATAATGAATAATACTAAACAATTTGAAAAAAATCAATATATGATATTTTATATTTCAATAAATAAATTAACAATCGGCAGTGTCAACAGTATCGTTTCGATTAAACGTGTCGCGATAGGAGATACCCCACCGAAGCGATAAAAAAAACAACGAGAAATAAAAAGATTGAAATAAAAGCCGCGGTAGAATAATTCAAGCGAGAAAAAGACGTCCGATAAGGAGGCAGCTGGCATCGCGAACCGTATTCTAAGGCTGATCGAGGAACAGGAAAAAGGCGAAGGGGAGAGCAAACGAAATTAAGGGGAAAAATCAGCCGCCGGACGTGCGCGTGTCCGATACATGATAAAGGTGGGACGTTTCTTATTCCGCTAGGGGGAGGCGGCACGCAATCGAAGGTACGTTACTCTGGCCGAGCGAGCAGACGTTCGGCTATCCGTTTTGACCGAGCGTCTCGATTTCGCCCCTCGGGAACCCTCCGATTTCGCAACCTTCCATATTTAAGCGTTAACCTTTTTTCCCGGACGGTAATGTGTGAAAAATTTTACAGGGGTTATTTCATGTAGTAATAAGAAAAATGGAATTGAAAAAATGGATATACATCAATAAAACATTTATTATTTTTGAAAGCAAAAAAAATCTATCGCAATTTTTAGAAAATCATTTCAAATTAATAAAAGAAATTTTTTTAATTTTACATTATATGATTATCAGCATAACGAACTATGTACGTGTATAGGGAAAACGTAATCTACTGTTGACTATCAAATTATTTACGATAAAGTGCAGTTTTCATTTCAACGAGTAACAATAGCAGCGGGCTTGTTTAATTTTCGGATCCTCAAAATTCGTGCGTCGCTGTATCTCGTATCGGCGAAAACACATGGCCCGATAATTATATGCACCCGTCGTGCGGCTTCAGGACGATAATTTCGTGCGATCCCGCGGTCGAGCGGAAAGAGCGCGAATCGGAACAAAAATATTCCTCTCGCGCTCGCGAATTTCGAGGCTGACTGCGGCGTAAACCAGTCACGAATTCTGTTTTCGATTATGTTGCAAATAATGCAATTATGTTGGAAATTCGACAGATTTTATTATTTTTTTTACTCTTCTTCCTCCCTCGTTGCCGTTTTAATTAATGAGGATATCAATTAAAATACGCGCCAAGCGGCCTGCATGCGCGTCATTAAATGCCTTTTTCTTTTTTTACGTCACTTGTCACTGCGGTATTAAACGTAAATAACGTTGCAAATTTATAAAGATTTTTCATCCTGTTTCTCTATTGAATTCCGGATTAAAAATGCTCGGAAGAATTTAATTGGATAGTACGCGCGTGTTCATTAAAATAAAAAATTCTTTTGCTTCCTCCTTGAGGAAGCTTTGTAATAGTGATTTTTGAAGTTTTTGTAAAAACATATTATACATGTTTTTGAGGTGTTTGGAAGCGAAATACAGTATTTTTGGAAAATGGAAAAATTAAAATAATATATCATATAAAAAAAATACAACCATATTGTGATTGAACACAATTACAATATGATCGTATTTTTTTATATGATATATTATTTTATATTAAATACACACTTTACAATAGTAAACGTACACTTTATAATAGTAAATTTCGGTGTTAGCGCGAGAAATGTGCGAGAAAGGTGGAGGAATTAAGTTGGAGGAAGCTACGTGTCAATCTATTGGCAGTGGTTTTTTGCTATACGAAAAATATTGATAATGAAATTACTGAATTTTTTAAATTGCAAGTGACGTACAGCAGATGACAAAATAAGTCGGAGAGGCTGAAATGAACAAAATGAAAAAAACAGGGAAAAATTACGTACGACTTTCTGAGATCTTTTATTTGTCAGGTTTAAACATACAAAAGGTTACGCAATGCGAAGTGTATGCGATCCAATAACGTTAAACGCATAAATTAATCGTACCATTATGTTTTTTTTTTTTTTTTTTGTTTGTTTTACGTTTTCTTCATTCCTCGTTACAATGAGTAGTACCTCGTAGGAGTCGTCCATATGCGCACAGTACAACCTCTTTACAATCGGAACAGAAATTTGAAAAAAAAATATATAAATTTTAATTCGCAGATCGTAAAGCACGGAAGAATAACGCAAAAGATCACAAAATAGATTAAACTACATAGCGATAGATTTAATGAGACGTTCATCATTCAAAAAAAAAAAAAAAAAAATCGGCGATGAGCTACTACCGGGGAGAAACCCCCGCCCGACGATTTTCTTCGAAAAGAGAGAATCCTTTCCGATATTCTTACATTTCTTTCTCCGAACGATGACGAGTTCGGAAAACCTACACACGGGCACGTGACGCAAAAGCCGCTCTAAACTTTATTAACAAATAATGGCAGCGCGACGCTCTATAGCGCTTGAAAAGCGAAGAACCGAACACTCATGACGCTTTTTTGAAAAGCATGCTTTTTACATAAAACATTTTTTATATAATTTTCAATATCTATTAAAAGATACTAACAAGATTTCCTAACAAAAAGTTTCCTATACTCCTTGCACGATACGAAATAAAACCTTAGAAATTAAATTTCACAGCAGTTTCCTACGCAATAAATAACTTAGTGCTTCGGCATAGTACAAAAACTGTTAACAGAAATTAAATAAAAGCATTCCTTTAAAAGTGTTTATCGCTTTTTTTCCTTTCGCTATTGAGTTATAAAAGCTTTCCGGATAGCCGGTGAACAAAAAAACGGCTCGTAAGAAATTAACGCTACAAAGCGCCGGGCTCCTCGCGCGGACAATTTTCAGTGATAATTTCATCAAGCTATGTGGGCGGGGGGGGGGCAGTTGATAGTAAAAAGTTTCGCAAAGAACATACAGCCCGGAAACTCGCGCACGCGTGCAATTAAAAGTTTATCGAAGAAAGAAAAAAATTATAATGGCCGGTCAGAAAATTTTATGTTTGCTACATTTTTTCGCAATATTTAAGCTTTCACAACGCCTACACATTACGTAAATATTTATAAATATCCGCTCGACTGTGAGAATTTGTGCGATGCCCGAATGAAAGAAACTTGAAGCGGAGGACGGGTGAATCGTCCCTTCGGAAACATCGAGATTCGCTAGGGGCGAATCGTACGGCCTTCGCCTTGGTATCTTTCAAAAAATTTCCCTTTTTTTATACTTATATTTTTTTTATTTATTTCGTTCTGCTTGTTGTAAGCGCCCTTAAAGTTTCATTCGTTTAGATACATTTTTAACTTGTGTAAGAAAGTCTGCCTACTCTAAATATCTCAAAAATGTTTATTTATTAGTCTTTAAAGTACATAAAGTTTTTAAAGTTCTACGTATGATGGCTTTTGCTTTACTTTTTTTACACGACGTATGGGTAATTAAATTTCAAACTTAACGAAAAAAAGGTTCGATTAACAAGATTATTAACGATTTTCAGTACATTTAGAAACTTATCGGTTCGTAAAATCGAATGGAAATTATGTCGTAGAATTAAAAATGTTAGATACCTGTACTTTGCCGAATAGCTTTGAAACGTTGAATAAAAAGAAATGCAATTTACAAAGAAAAACGATTTGAACTTTAAGCGCGCTCGTCTCGTCTTCAGCGCGAATTCCTTCCGTTACGAAAGACTTAATCGAAGACCTTATATATAGAACATTATAAACCTGCAACTACAGAGGTATTATTTGCTTCATCATACACTGTTGTGTCGTATTTGTACATGTCTACAGCGCATCTTCACGCCCTGGTAGCTTTTTTTTTTCATTTTGCAGATTTTTTCCATTCGACTTCTTTGCTAAGATTCTTGTCTTTTCTTCGCATTGATTTTACTCGGTTTAATAAAAAGTACAAAAAGCAACGACGAACAAAATATTTTTCGCTTTTTCTCTTAAGGAAAAAAGATGAACTGGTCTCGATTTCAAAACTAATTATTCTCAGCGTCACGCAAAACTTCCGTCGAAAGAATGAGTACATAATAAAATGTGATGTAAAAATTGACCTGTTAACAAACGTTGACGAACATACAAAAATATCATGATTAACAGTGTAACTTTAATATTCGAAATACAATAAATAAATTATTGACGATTAAAAAGTAGTCACACATTTATCTTGCATTAATAAGTAATTTATTAGCAGAAATTATGAACAAATATAAAATCTGCTATTATATACGAGCATTCATTTATTTAAATAAAATCTATTTTGTATTGTAATAACGCATCACGAATGCCATGTGTATGTGTCGGTACAAAAAACCTCTCGAACAAAAAATATAATCGATTTTAATGTAAAATCATTTCAGTTTTTCATTTTATATAATATTATACATTTCGATAATTGCCACTTTATTTTTTTCATATTTCCCTACTTTCTTTGTCGCTAGGAGAGAAAGTTGAAATTTAATCGCTACAACAGTATAATATATTTACATTTCTGATGTGAAAAAACGCTGATGTTTTGTGGGCCCTATGTAGTTTTAAAACTTCCTTAACGTTATAATTATTTCGTATTATGCACTTCTTTTCATTTATAATTTAATATTAACTATTGTTAGTATACCTTTCAGCTACGCTCCGGATATGTACAGATTTAATCTCGAAACTGTAAAAAATTTGAGTACCCAAAATGATACAGAGGAAAAAAATAAAGAGATCAACACGAGTTGGATATACAAAAAAGGGGAGGTACGTGAGGAGCGAAACGTTCGAAGGCTATGGTGAAACGATTTCATCGGCCATTGTACAAAGAAGGCTCGTGGATTATTCAAAGGGTCAAAACATTGTACTCACGGCCCATTCGGGTGATGAAATTGTAACGAGCTTCTCTTACTTTGAATGACAGGTGTATAAAATAAATCTTGATTTCTCGCGATGAATATATTTCACTCGCACGCTCGATTCTTAAATAAACAATCGAGAGTAAAAAGAATACAAAAAAAATTTATTTAACCATGCCTTTTTACAATCTCCGCGATAGGACGAGCCTCGCATAAGCACGTTCGTAACCTGCGAAGGCTGAATTGTCGGCGCATAATTGAGACACTTCAAATGGCGCGTTTACTCGAGTACCGTTGATTTAGCGCGATGCATTTCTTTCGCTAAAATTTTGCCCCGATAATTCATGCGCAGCAGGTCAATTCCAGAGGACACTCGCATGCGTCCGACGCGTGTTTACTTCGGAGGTGAATTTTCGCCGCGTTCGACGATGCGCTGATTATTCGCCAATTTGACAATTCAAATCAATGAACAAATCGCATAATCACTTGTACAACGATGCGTGCATTGTTCAAATAATCAATTTCGAATATTAAAATCATATATCCAGTAAACTTTTTTTCTCATTTTAATAATTTTACCATTTTTTTCTTTTTTCATTAGTCGTAATTTACACAGTACACTTAAATATTACTAAAATAATGATAAATAAAATATGTTTGTATAAAACTTTATGTTAATCTATATTTAAAACACTAAAGTTAAAAAAAAACGTTTTAAACGTAATTTTTTTGTTAGACTTTTTGTTCTGAAATTTAACCGTTTATATATTTTTTTTAATTTCATTAATTTTTAAAATAAGTATAAAACTAATTTAAAAAATAAATTGTTTAAAACAACCATTATCAGCGCATACACTAACAGTGGGCTATTCGCTCCGAAGTAAATAAAATACATTAAAAATCAATAATAAAGTAATAAAATCCATGGAGCTACGAAAGAGAGAAAAAAGAAAGAAGGATGATGGGAATGCTTTACGAAACACCGCGTCTTCCTGTATCATGCCCGTATCAACTAAAACTCGACAAGTTTCGATACCCCAAGATCCATCTCAAAACTTCCACTACATCTTGCGAGAAAGAATTATTGTCTCGTTAATTTTTAATTATTCCCGGAGTTTTGCGAACTCAATGAATGATGAATGCTCGGATGTTTGCGTCCTCACTCTTTTTTCTCGCTACAATTTTCACATGATTTATTTTCTATTTCGCCTTGTATTATTTTTAACCATTCGACTTCATCTTGTATTAACTAAACGAAAAATACGATTATGACTCTGAAGTTTTATCACAAAATAATTTACACATGCTTGTGTACATTGTTTACCATCATAGTTTACTTTAGTTTTTATTCTTTTTGTATTATATCCTAAAAATGACTTAAGTCGCTCTCGCTCGTTCTCAATCGCTCACGTACATTTTTTATTAATAGTAACACACCTACGTGGGTGAATTAAAAAAGGCTTGGTTTTTTTTTCATATAAAAATATTACGCTTCACGACTCACCTTTTTTTACAACTTACGAGTCAGAATCGTATTTTACGTGTGAATACAGTATCGAATACATTTTATACATATTGAGAAGAAATAATAAAATATCACTTAACGTTTACTTTTCATTCGATCTGCCCACAATTACTGACCTTTATTTCAATAATATTGCCAATAAGCGTCATTTTCCTCGACATTTAGTTACAAACGAAACACGCTATTACGTATTCATGATTATCGTTTGTCACAATTATTACATACATTGCCGACACGTTCTTTGTTTTTTTTTTATCATAAAAAAGATTTTTTCGCTATTACTTTCCGCATTTACCACTTAAATTAATTTCGCCTAATTGAGTCACAATGTAAAATTTTTACGTGTGCTCGTTATTTTTTCATTTTATTTTGATATCCAATAAAATTGTTGCGTGTACAGGAAATAGACTGATATTTTTTTTATTTTATGAGGGTTTGCGTCGTGATCGCTGTTTCTTTTTACCCAACATAAACACTCAGAAAATATTAGGTCTTTGAACTAACTGATAGGTACATAAAACTAAGACACTTGTCACTCAGAGGCTGTGATTTACTTGCTTCCTTTTTACAAAGCGTGTGCATAAATATTAATGCAAGTGACAAGATTTTTCTTTACTTTATTAAATGTGTTATTCATAGTAAAAGTTTTAGATGTGTTGGATATGAGTTTTAAAATTACTTAAAAAGTATTTAAAAAATCATTTTTAATTTAAAAAAAAATTTAGACTACTATTAAATTCAAATATAGTGAATTTATAGCAGTAAAATGTAAAGAAACGTCGATTCTTCTATCTTACTTACATATTAATGGGATTAATTCGTTAGTTAAGGATACTATTTTTTATGTAAGTGACCGAAAACTTTTACTATATATACACAAGTGTCCTAAAATTTCCAGAGTGCACATGTCTAGTTTCATTGAAACAAGTAATCGACCAGGACACAAAGAACAATCATGGCATATCTACTATGACACTTAGAACTCGAACTTCATAATGTATGCATTTTTTATTATTATACTCTCCACGTCTACTCATTATGCTTATTTTTAAATCGATTTTCCTTCACAGCTTTCATCCGTATGAAAAGCTTGATCGTCTTTCTTCATCCTATCGAACAGACAGTACCGAACGCGCCGTTCACCGACGCGCTCACCTCGTCTGTCCTTTCTTAAAACCTACGCCGTTTCTCTCGCTTAATTCATTTTTTTGTATGATTTTTACGGGATTTACAGCGTGTTTCTGGTTATTTTTGTCGTTATTTTGTTTTTAAATTTTTTTTGGCGCCCCCTTGTCCTACCCTGTCACGGATTGACGGGACAGTGGGGCTTTTGCTTCGGTTCACCCAAAAATCCAAACCTCTTTTTTTGTCCCTCGCTTGTCGGCCGCATCGTGCCCTCGTTTTACCAGGGTCACGCCGCCGTCGTGTAGAGGGTGACGCTCGCAATATGTTGGTTGGCCATCACCTCGACGATGGCATCGCGAATGCCGTAGCAAAAGGTGCATCCGAAGGGGTTTGTTGTATTGGTGGAGGAGGCGCGATTCAAGACCACAGGACGAGAGCTAGCCTTTAACTGCTCGCTCACTCGATCCCATTTTGTATAGGCAGTAATCTGAAAAAATATTGGTAATTTATAAAATTTACATTGTCAAATTGAAACGTACACTGTGTAAAATTTTTTATAATAAAACTTACAGTTACTGGAGATGGAGCTACATCAATGAGATTTCCAGAATCTGATGTATTAGTCTCCAAAGGTAAGGTCAGCATGAATTCACACCGGTGATACATATTAAAATTATAATGCCCAGGGTAATTAGTGTGCAACACAAACTTCTTTACACACTGAGACTTTGCATCAAACAAAATATCCTGTAGACATAATAAACAATTTAAATGTCTAACTTATGTTCTATTCAAACGAAGACAAATTACTTTTTTGCAAATTGCTCTTGAATAAATCAGTAGATCGTTTTGCAATTAATAAATTGCCTTCATTTTAATGTATCAAATTTTTTATACAATTTTCTTATAAGTGATGTAATTAATATTAATATAACGTTAATTTTTAAATGTAAATAAAATGTTGAAATTATATAATTAAATATTAATTATTAGTAGTTTGAATGAAAGTAAAACTTGAAAATAAAAATTCAACAATTTATTACTTAAATGTATTAATAATCAAATAAGCACTTACCAAACCTAAGGTAAAGTAATTATAAAAGAAATCAGATCGCCGTATCTTGTCCTTTTTATGAGCCTGAGGACTGTGAATTCGCATTTTATCTTCGGCTTTGAAGAAAACACGTGATGGTGCTCCCAAAGCACTCAATACATCCTCGCATGTATCTCCAAACCAAATCTGAAAAGATTTTAAATTAAAACGCATATTCTTTGAGAAAAAAATGATTTTTTCCAATATATTTTGCCATTCATACAGATAATCTATATTTTGCACAATCTCATACATAATTGAGAAACATGTCACAAGACTAAGCATGACTAATACAGTATATCATTACCTATAGCGTTTTTGCACCTTTCACTTTCAATGTCAAATGAGATAAAAAAAAGTGTAACTATGCTCGAGGTTGTTAACTTGATGCACTGAACTTGCACTTAACTCGATTATTCTTAACTTTTTTATTATTTAATATTTAATCAACTTAGCAAGATTATGTTTATCATTTTTTCTCTCATAAATACGTAAAATTAAGCATGTGTTTTAAGTATTGTAAAACAAGTAATTTGCTTTTACATTATATTTTGTTAAGACCATTGAAAAATGCTATCATTATTTATATATTACGAAAATATTAATTCTAACAAATCTAACAAACCTCTTTGGTAAGATTATGTCTCCTGGGTTCTAGAAGCACTCGACTTGCTGAACTACCTTCGGTGAAGAGATGCATTTTGATTCCCTTAGTCCGTATTTTATCCCTTATTACCTCAGCTTTTTCTAAGTAGAGATTATTGTGATAACAGACCTAGTAAATAAAATAAATCAATATTAAGTTCTACTTTCTTTTTCTTTGACTTTATCACTCATTGTATTGTAATCATTGTTTGGGCAACGATGTGAATGAGTACAACGTGAATTTAAATTCATCGTACAACGTTTCGGTAGCTGGATTGCT
>JAXIUT010000001.1:20599972-20615359 GCA_035586675.1 Eurytoma californica | reverse complement strand
GAAAAGGGTAGCAATCCAGCTACCGAAACGTTGTACGATGAATTTAAATTCACGTTGTACTCATTCACATCGTTGCCAAACAATGATTATTAAGTTCTACTACTATCAAATAAACATAGGCAAAAATAAGTACCAATGGCAATGGCGGTGGTGGAGCTTTTAGACAGTGTTCTTCACTGTTGGATCCCCCTGCTGCCATATTCCCCATATAAATGGCTGTCTTTGCCACAAGTGGTGAGGTTCCATTTGGAAATTGCAGCGAACCCAAACCGTGTGCATAGCCAGGTTGGAATTTCGATTCAATTGGAAAATAAAATGATAAACCTCTGAAATTCAATACAAAAACCTACAACAGAAAGAATTTATACAAATTAAAGAAGTGAGTATTATTTTTAACAATTAAATACCAATTAAATACAAAAGATAATTGAAACTCACTTGCTTATCACTATCATATACACCTGGATGAGTAGCTCCAAAAGAATGTTCAATTTGCTCAATAGATGGCAAGACCTCTGGAGAATTAAAGGGTAATCCACAGTACTTAAGTTTAACTAATTTCATGTTATAGATTTCAATAATCTTAAGCCTCTGTACAACTGGATCAAATATGAGTCGCACTCCATCATGAGGCAAATTAATTACTAAATCTACTTCTAATGGATTCTGAAAAATATGTAATATTTGAAATAAGTTGTATATTAAAAAGTAGAAGATTAAAAAATCTTATATTTACTGTATCACTATAAAGAACTTGTACTCCTCTAATAATGCCCACTTGCGACTGTATTATTGAAACAGACTGGGAAAAATGCATGCCTGAAAACAAATTATTTATTAAATTCACATAAAAATTTAAGCAAAGAATATTTAAATTGAAATTTCTTTTATTAATTATAACAAATTATAGATTTCCCACTAAGCGCAATACTGTACATTTTATCTTTAATACAATTAATTTTAAAATTAATGAATTTCTAAGAATTGGTACTGCATAATAACTTTTCTCAACATATTTCAATGAAATAAACTGATAATATTAAAAAAAATGTCATAAAATTTTAATTGGTTATGTTATCATGGAAACAGCTGATCTGGAACAGCTGATTTCTCCAAACAGTATTTTTCAAATTTATGAAACATCAGCATTGACAATAATTACAGCGTTTTATAACAAAGAGGGTTTCATTCTAAATAATTTCTGGTTTTAAATACTTCCTGCTCGTGTGTATAATAAAAGAAGGTCAAGGAACAGTTAAGTAAATATGCAGAAAGCACAACAAAGCCTTCGAATGCACAAAATATTATCTCATCTGAATGAAACTAATGTGAGAACTGGCTTCACACCACCCAGAGTGTTTACTGTGCCAAAAAATTATTTAAATCTCATCGTTAACTTGAGCACTCGCTTCTCTGTCTATATAAAAAGTGTTACAGCAAATGAAAACAGATGTAACGCTCGATCAGTCTTGCGAATGCCTTTACAATGCAATTTCCAGCTTAGTGCTTCATCGGCAGAGCAATGTGATTCAGTGATGACCTCACACACTTGCCTCAGCAGCAATGAAAATTAAAACAAAACCGTCGAGCGCCCGCGACGCGTCGCTCGTTTCCAACGGTTTTTCGACGAGCTCGCCGACGAAGAGGCGGGGAAAAAATTACATAATTTAAAGCGGCAACAACGTCAGCCTTTGTTTACACGCGAATTGCCAAAATAAAGCGCCTCTTCCCCGCCTCCCCCTCCCCCGCCGATCCTCGCAGCCGCTCCGACCCCGCCGTCGCATCCCTTGGGTCCCTTGGAGCACGGGAGCCGTCCTCCTGCGGACTTCCCTGTCGCACCGGAGCCTCGGCGACGACGACGGGGCCCAGGAAGCGGAAGAGGACGATCGGCGCGTGGGCGCGTCGAAGTTGCTCCGCGGCGCTCTCGTCACTTGCCTAAAATAAATTCCCACTGCTCGCAGCCGAGGGACCTTTCGGGCACCACCTCGAGCTCCAGCATCCTACGCCGCAGAGGTTCCTGCGCTGCGTGTGCGTCCTCGACAATCCCCCGTAGGCTGGGCCCCTCTCTCTCTCTCTCGCGGGTGCGCTCGCGCCTTTGTTGGGCTCGCGGCGCGCACACGCACAAAGCCACGCACACTTGTTTAGAGAACACCTATCGGTAATCCGTCCCTCCTCGTCTGGCGCGCTCCGCCGTATTCCTCTATGTGCGCCCCCCGCGCACGCACGCACACTCGCGCACCGTCACTCACACACACACACGCGGTGGGGCGCGCGCACTTTCCTCAGCCGCGACTCGCCATCATAACCTTTGCGAATCCTCTTCTTCCTTCGCTTGCGCGAGTGCAGACACAGCGGGGAGGAGAGCGCGGGGGGGTGGGCCCGGGGAGGGTGTCCGACGACGAGGAGACGCTCCGTAGCCGAGGCGAGCGGGACGCGACACTGCGCTGCTCCGTTTGTACGATCGCACGGCGCTGCGCGAGCGCGACTCTTCGGGAACTGCGTTGTTTGTTTGTGTCTCTCGCTCTTTGTCCCGCTCCCGCGCGCGCACTGCCAGACGAGCGAGCCAGCCGCGAGCAGCGCTCTCCTTCGCCCGCAGCTCCTTGTTTTGTTGTGCTATCTCCTCGGCGCGCGCGCACCTCCCCCTCTCTCTCTCTCTCCTTCTCTCGCTCGCTCACGCGGTTAACACGGCAGTGCGGTGGATAATACGCTGGCGCGCGATTGTGCGAGTTTCAGCGGGATGGTATGCGGGAGTATCGTCGTCGCGGCTGGCGGTGGCGCACGCACTGATCCCAGCGCGCATTTACCGTATTTTCCCGAACCGCGGCCACGCACTTTTCGAATGTCGCGCCGAGGACGCGAGAGCCGAGAGGGAGGGGGGCGGCCGATCATCTGGTTGCGCGAGTGCGCGCCGCGTTATTCTCGCGGGCTGCCGAATTTATTTCCGCGCGTTGGGACACTTTTGTGGGTATATCGCGACGAGGGAGGGAGCGACAGTCCCGGAGACGAGGCGCAAAGGCACGTTGATTCTCGGGTGGGAAGAGTACTAAGTGGAGTACTGATGCGCGCGATCAGCGCCCGGCCATCTTGCTCTTTTTTCCCCACTGATCGCACGCGCAACGAGAGCTCTCCCTCTTTCTACATCTCTTTCACCGCCGCAGGAGGCATCTGCAGTCGCGCACTGCACTTGCGCTTCACTTGCAACACCTGCTTGATTTATTTACCTTTGAAACTTGAAAGACACGTTAATTTTAATATGTTTTAAATTATATTTTGTTTTCAGGAAAATGAAGTGAGATTTCAGGAAAATTCCCGTTGTTCGCATTATTGATTTGACTGGTATGCAAGAAACTGGAGTGACAATAAAAATAGCTGCGGAATAAACGATTAGAAAATCAGTTATTTCCTTTTCAATGAATTTCAATCGATACTATCATTATCTCTATCTATTCAAAACAACCTGGCTATTATTCATCGTGACGCAAACATATTAGATAAGTAAATAATAAGCATTCGATAAAGTCTATATAATGAAAAAGTAATAAACAAAAATTTTAAATTCAGCTCAGCGAATTTAATTTTATTGAAGATTTGCTGCAACGTCTCGTAATACATAAGTAAAACTGTTCGTCAATTCATCGTACTTAATAGCCAACAAATTTAACTTTAAAATATATATTTTAAGATCACGTGTATACATTGCACGCAAAAGACAGAATTTTGAAATCGCTTATGAAATTCCATCTCTATCTTCTCTTCAAGTTTAAAAAAATATTCGTCGGCAAACTTTCATGGACGAGCAAAACTTTCCATTTAATTTTACGATATCCGGAAGCACCTTTTTCTTTTACAAAACTCGCACGAAAAGAAATCTAGTCAATCTAACATCATCGCCGTTTTCATCCATCGCAAGAGAATGGATCGGTAAAAAGTATCGCAAACATTTAAACAGGTGACTCGTCTCGGTAGGTCATCAAATTTTCCGTTCAATTCAATGTAGAGATCATGCTCTATTATTATTTCTTAACTTTCTTTTTAATTATTGCGTTTTTAAAAAATGACATAATAAAAAAATAGATGCAATAACAAAGTTAGAATAAAAATAAATATGGTAAAAGTTGCATTTCATCACTTTTCGCATTGCAAAAATTGTACAAAGTAAGCGCAGCACTTGGCGCGCGCAGGTTCTTCCACGAATTGCAGTGGAAGCCTCATTAATCGGCTGCACCTATATCTCGCGCCTCGCATCTCTCTCGCGCTTCTGCGCAGAACGGAGCGAGCAGCTGGAGACTGGCCGTCTCTGTTGCGAAGCCGCCAGCCCAGCTGTGCGCTGGCGCGGCACACCGACTCGCGCTCGTGTGCGAACGACGAAAACACGTCGCACACGCGCTTTCGCCGAACAGCTGACGCTGATGCGCGGGGGAGAGAGAGAGAGAAGTGTATATGCACGGCCACCGCTGTTAATGTCGCGCCCCACTCCACCTGCGCGCCCGCACCTCGCTGCGACGCAGAAGCGAGCCGATCAAGGAGGCGGTTGTATCGGCGGAGCGCCTACCCCGAGCGCACAGCTGTGCGCCGAGATCTTCGGTCAGGGCCGTCAATGTCGTCGCGGGCCCTTGACTCCTTTTTCTTTTCTTTTTTTAAGACTTTCCCGCGAGAGCCTAATCGGTGCAACACGGAGCCCGGCTTTTTTGTTGCCTTTTTTTTCGCGCGCGGTGAGTCGGCTGTAACGGGGCTGCCGAAGGTTGGACGATGATTGATGCAGTTTTATCGATGCGCGATTCGCCAGGTGGATGCAGTTTTGTTGCGGGCGGCGGTTTTCTGAGGGAATTCGAATCGAGCGTTGCACAATTTCCGGATGATCCTATTTAGATAAGAAGGCTGTTTTTAGATAACAGCGCGAATCTTGCGTTTTCAACCGTTTATAAAAATTCGTTTTTCAAGCCTTTAAAAACAAAGGCTTCTATAGTATTGTTTATAACAAATAACAATTTTCCATGCATTGATTTAATATGAGATCACGCAATGAACATAAAATTATTTGTTCTTCAAAATCATTGCAGTTAAGCGTATTTTCTATATATAGAAATATGAACAAAAAAACAAAATTGATCTGAAAAAACTATAGCAATACATCAACTACCCATATATTTTACTTTTAATTTTTCTAAAAGATAAATAAACTTAAAAAAATACACTTATTTTTCTTCGAAAAATAAAAATATGTATAAACCTCTTTTTTAATGTTTAATATTATTAAAGTGAAGACAATTATGTAAGAAGATAAAATTGTTTATTAATAAAACTACACTTACGAAATTACGAAAAAATTATTAAATAATCATTACAAATTAAAAATTCTGCTCCAAAATATTTGTAATACAATTTAATATTAGAAAATTAAAATAAATAATAAATAAATTCCTTACTAAAAATTTGTGGACTAAATATTTTTAAAACATTATGCAAATGGCAAAGTATCAACTATTTCAGCATTACGGAGTTAAATTCTTCTGCTACGATTTATCGAAAACTATAAATAAGTTTCAGAGATCATCAACATCAGAATGTCATTGTCTCAAAGTAAAACTGGTAAAGAAGACTGCAGCGGGTATCTATTGCATGCACTTTATGAGTTTCAACGTACTTTGCCAAGATGGCACCACGTTTACACAAGGAGGGAGCGATGCGTCGTTTCAAATCAGTTTTTAAAACTACATGAACAAGAAATGTTCTAGGGTAAAAAAAGAAACTTATTGCAGTAAACAAAAAACTGATATATTTATTTATACCTAAATGTAAAGAAAGTACAATAACATCTTTCGTTCATTAATTTTCACTTCAACATTATCCGGATAACTAGATGCATGCATGTCGACAAGTTGGTTTGCAGTGATGCAGGCGCTAGGTGCTAGTCCCTCAAACTTTAGAATACTTTTATAATTGATTGACGATCCTCTCGTTACTCCTAATAAACTAATCACCATTTAACTCTGCCACAATGTTGAAAACTCGAGATTAGAGTTCATCCTTCGTTAATGCGTTTTTGACCACACTATAATCTAGATCGTTGGAATTCAGTCTCATAGCAAGGAGAATGTCCCATGAGTTAATCATATCTCCTTTAATGTACGGTAGAAGCGCGTAGAATTTCTCTTCCTCCGATACAATATTCTGCGCTTCGAATAATTTTTCCAGCATTCGGAACCATAACGAAGCATTATCCTTCCAGAATTCGGGCATGTTCACACTTTTAATTTTAGGTTCACGCGCTGCAGGAACGTATTCTTCCTCAAGATTATCCTCCTTTACTGAAACACTGGAACTAGAAGCTGCAATTCCGGCTGTCGATCGTGGTTCTAATGAATCATTCGTGTCCGAATGTTCAACGTCGTCAGTTGCAAGATCGACGTTATTTAAAGCTTGGCGAATCTTTTGACAAATATTAGTGAAGTTTCTTTGCATCGCGGCAGTGGGCTGTGCAATTGCGGGCTGTCCATCTGCGTTCGAAGCTCCGGATTCTGTATCTTCAACATTACCTTCGTGGATTACGTCGTCGTCTTCCTTCTGCGACTGTTCAGTCTGGTTGACGATTTGAAAATCACTGGGTGCTTTGCGTATGTGTTCGGGTGTCTCATGAGCGAGATCGCTAAAGTTGACACTTATTTCTACAGAGACGTTAGAGCAGGCATTGGTTTCAACGATGTACTCCGTCCTGTTTGAAATATTGGCTTCCGAAAAGTTCTCTTCATTTCGATGCAAAGGTTGACTACAAAATGCACTGTTCACAATTTTTGCACAAGGAATCATGTTGCTTCCTTTATTAAATTATTAACACTGTGCACCTGATATTAGGCTTGATACCAATTCAGTCAAGTTCAATTGACGGACTAACGTCGTCCGCGCTTTTGTATACAATACAAACTAGAATTCATCCGATAATCATCACAAAGAGAAGGCCAAATATAAATAGACATAGCAAGTAGTGTACATGCAAGTACACTTTTGTTGCTTCTGATGAATATAATAGTTTAATCCAAATCTTTAAATTTTTCATAATTTTTTTTGTCGATGAAATAGAAAATAAATTTCGGTATGAAAAATTATTGCATTCATTATATCCAAAAGACAAGTAAGAAAAATAATAATTACATTGTGATAAATATATTACCGTTATCGAGTCTTCAAATTTAAACTCATACCTAGAAAAATGTTTATATCGACGTCACTGCACTTACATTTTAATAATATTTACCCATTACCTAAAAAATGAAATCGTCATCAATTGGGTAAACGCTACGTATATTATTATCCACTAACTCAATAATGCAGATAAGTCATTAACAAATAAGTCGTTTACTTAGTTTGCAAAACTGCTTAAATTTTCGCAAGAAAAGGAAAACCGTCAAATCATCGATTTTTCCCTTATCAAAACCTCACAATCGTCAATTTCGCTCCTCTGGAAGTCTCGAAATTGTCGTCGAAAATATAATGGCGCGCCCATTACGAAGCAAGAAAAAGTGTACGGCACATTTTCTGACACAGCGCGATCGCGGTGACGTCGGAGCCGCGTGTGACGTATCCCGGGGGCCTGGCTGCTCGGCACCGTTTCGCGCCAAGAAACGGAGATAACCGCGCAAGCGCGTATCTCCTCCTCTTTCTCTCTCCTCGCTCGTTTGCATAACAGGAAAAAATTTGAAGCGCTGCCAGCTCCGAATGCCTGGTGGCGAATAATCCCGTCTCTCCCTCACTCTTCCCTCGATCTCCACAAGACCTGCGCTTAGTGTATTGCACACTGCTTTTCGGCCGATGTAAAAATTTGCGTTATTTTAAAGTGTATTTCTTGTCAAATTTCTGAATTTATTTATTTCCAGGTTATTGAGGATGATACTTTCAATTAGATATGTTTTTATGTCTTATTGAAAAATTTATTTATAATTTTTGATTTTATTAGAATTTTTTATCGTATACTTGAGAATTTAATTGTACAACGGCTTTAGGCTAGTATTAAATTAATATTTATTACTTTTAACTGAAAATTTAATGAATTTTAATTCTAGACATATGAAATAATGTAAATACGTAAATACAACTTTATTATTTTTAGCTAACGATTATTGAAAGTAAATTTAAAGAAATCCTGCGAGTAAGTCGACTTATTAAAAACAGCAATAAACCTGTTTTTACCAGTTTTCTGAACATCTTGAGCAAAAATTGAACCGTACACTTTGGAATTTCAAAGTGATTATTGAATTTGAGTCGAAACTCGACGCTCGGTTTTTGCACGATATCAGCATCCGAGCGAGCGAGAGAGAGAGAGAGAAAGAGAGAGCCTTGACAAAGAAAGCCTTTACTAAACTCGCACACCTTCAACTGGACTGATGCAAATTTCA
This sequence comes from Eurytoma californica, assembly GCA_035586675.1. Lineage (NCBI taxonomy): Eukaryota > Metazoa > Arthropoda > Insecta > Hymenoptera > Eurytomidae > Eurytoma > Eurytoma californica. Next base: position 20,606,969 of record JAXIUT010000001.1, on the reverse strand, counting down.
TGATGCAATGATCCTCGAAATTGCTTTAAGTATGAATGTAATTTTTGAAAGGCGAGTAGATAATTTTTTTTATTATTATCCGTTCAATTTCTTGAAGTTTGTAAAACACTAACGTAGGCTTTTTCAAACAGTAAATTATAATTTTAGAATAAAAATAATACATTGACATAGAAGTAATTCGCAAGAACACAAGAATTATTGTGAAAATTATACACGAAAGGGGTAGCAAAATTATCATAAACATTCGATTGGCTATACCATTAATTAAGGCGATAAAATAACATTTTTTATAAAAACATTTATAAATCGCACATTATTTATTACATACTTTAATGTTTTCCCAACTGAAATTTTTCACTGTCCGCAATATTTTTTCTAACGCTATCGTTCCTTTTTTTTCACTCAAGTAAGTTGTAGTGCGTAAATGTTAATAGCAAGTTTTTTTCCAGCCTAGCGCTACCGGTATCTAACCACCTCGTGTACCTTACAAAGTCAACAAAAAACTTCCTCTATACTATATCGTCTTATCTTTCACACCGGTGTAGGATCTGTTTCCTAAATTCGCTCGTCCGCACATCCCTCGGAAAATCGTCGGCAAATAACGCTGAACAATAAATTGAACTCCCGCCGTAAATTTCGCTCGCAATCTGATGATAAAAGAGCTTTGCGAGATGCTGGCACAGCTCTACCCCCCAGCGCTGTCGACCGGTTAAATGTTACAAAAATCTATTATCACTTCTGCTCCTATGACCCCCGTCGAGACTTCGTAATAAGGCGGTTGTGTGTAAAATTTCCATATCGAGGAGAAACTGGCTAAGTTTATCGTTTTCTTTAATTGGAATCTTTTGTTAAATTTATCGCTGGGCCGCTCGCAGATACGCCCTCCGCTTCTTGTATTATCCTCGGCACGTGAAGCAAAATGTTTACCCGACGTTTTGCAGTTGACACTGTCGCAGTGCGAATAACGCACACTAAATTAGGAACAATTGAAATTGGACGATAATTGCACAACCGACGGCTTATCAGAAGCCACCCGAAAGCACAACGAATACTTGAGATACCGATATTTTTAACCACGCGTTGCAATAGCAATTATAAAATAATTACTCCTGATTAACGCGTGTGCACGGGAATAATAAAACAATATCGTGCGGTTTATTTCTCAATTTCGACCGTAGAGATTGCTATGGAGCGACTTTCGAAATCCCGAGCTCACGCGAGTCGAATCTTACTGCATCAGCTGTTGCATATAAATATGTGTATAACGCGTCGCCTCTGCTTCAGATTTTGCGAAAATACCAAACAAAAGGAGAGTGCGCGTAAACAAACTTACCAATGCACAGAGGATCGAGCGATGTTTTTATCTCATCGAACTTTTCTATTTTTTCATCATTTATTCATTTAAGATTTTTGGAAACTTAATAATTAATGGTGTATTTAAATCGACACACATTTTTTTTATATTTTATTTGTATCTTTAAATAGAAAATAAAAGATAATATCTATGAGGTTAAGCATGGATGAAACTTTGTAACGAGAAAGTGGGTTACTCTTGAACAAGTTTTTGAATTAGGTGACAAGTGGAAAAACTTTGTGCATTAAAAATTTAAATTAGCCGCTATTTTTGTAACGGAATTCCCCAGAACGCATGGTAGCAGCGTGATACAAGCTTGAGAAAAATCAAAATTTATAATACTTATTAGGTATATAAAGAAATTCCCCGAAGTTGATATAGATATAACGAAATTATTTAACTCGACTCGAAGTACTTGATACTGCTTGACAGATGATAAATAATAAGATTATTTATAATTACTTTAATAAAAGTCATTCATAAATAACGAATGTACGAGTGAATAAGTTGCTCTAAATAGAAACATGATCGAACATGTGTATTGTAAAAAATATATGTTACATAGAAATATTTGACAACATCTTCCATTACAGTATTTACAAGAAGCGCGTGACAGACTCCCATTTTGGCCTCGTAACTTCGAAGCTAATTACATTCGAAGACTAGATACGACCGGATAGCCGAGCTACTCAGCGAGTATCTTCTTTCTCGCTTGCATAGCCAGTTGGCATGATACACCGATTTCTCGAAGCGGCTTCGAATATAATCGACCACAAATAAAAAAAAAAGCTGAGCGAGCAACAATGAACTCGACGCAGCGACCGCAATAAAAAAAATACGTGAAATATCTGAAATTTCTGGCAAAACAAACGGTGCGTGTCACGCGCTCGGTCATTACTTTGAGCGACGAAAGCGACGGGGCGAGACAAACGAAACGACGGAGAAGAATTTTTGTCCTAAGTAAGTTCAGCGGACACGCACGTGCCGAGCTCGCACGCACTCGTTGTACACCGACTCGCGGGCCCTGCTCTCGATCGGCGCGGCCTTTTTTTTCGTCTGGAACGAACTTTTTCCGTCTATCGCGTGACTAATGCCCGGTGCACACAATGCAGCTCGTAACGCCGCTTTGATAAGCCTCAAGGATGCCATGACATTGTTGGAGTAGTCGGCTTGCACGCGCCGCGCCACGAGCGGGGATGCGAGATCGTTTCGTTTTTTCTTCTGCGACTGGTGTACAATAAGAAAAGATTGGCGAACCGGCGGATATCGGTTCGGACGGTTTCAGCGCAATTAGCGATTATTAACTCGATTGACGGGCGATATTTTTGTACTTTTTACGCGTCGAGTGCTCGCTTCGTTATTGTGATTGATTAGGAAATCTTTAATTTGAATTTTGCCGCTGCCTTATCACAATTATAAACAGTTGCTGCAATAAGAGGCAATTAGATTTGTTTATCTCTGAAATGTAATTTGCGATAATTTGAATTTTTAAAGATGTAGGTTTTATAATATTTATTGAAAGTTAATTTTAAAAGTCTTATATGTTGCAGTTACATTGTGGAAACATACAAGTTTTTATAAAGAAAATTATTCACCGCTAGAAACAATTCAACTCATATAGTCTCACACAAGATGTTAGAACTTTTTTGATTTTAGATTTAAAGAAAAAAATTATTTATGTTTAAAAAAATTCAAAGGTTTAATTTTTATTAAAAATTGCAAAAATAAGATTATTTTAAAATTTACATTTATGATTTAAAATTCTTTTTTCAATTTTATCAAAAAATGTGCTATTGTTTTAGTAAAATATTTTTCGATCGGTCTGATTATTTCCAGATATATCCCATTGCGCCCCGTTCTATTCGATGTTATAATTTATATCATTAAGAATGAATTAAATAATCACATTTAAACACCATTAACCATGATGTTTCTAAATTTCGAAGATTTTTCAAAGATATAATAAAAAAATATAATATTCATTAATTTATTATAACTATACTCGTTAAATGTAACAATCAGTGCCGATTATATCATACTTGTTTTTTTCAATTTTTATTTATTGTATAAACTGAATTTCGTTTCGTTTATAAAACGTTTTAATGCTTCTGAAGAGGCACTTATTTAGATATCGACTAATTTCAATCTTTTATAAAAGTAAAAGCTTCCCCTCATCAAATAGTAAAAAAACTAGTTAAAAAACCTGCGATAACATTACTTATTCTATCGCAAATATTACTATAGCGTAGTTGAACTTAGCCAATAGAAACGTAGAAATTCATTATCAGCCTCTGAATTCAAAGTCCAATAAAATTTTTATATTATACTCGATAATAAATTGATACAATAAAATACTCTAATTGTCGTTCGGTTTAAAGCGCAATTAATTTACACTCAAATAAAAAAACTCTTACTGTATTATCATATCTAATCTTTTTCTGAGAAGAATAAAGATTTGTACTATATTGTTTTCTGAGAAGAATAAAGATTCGTACTATATTGTTATTAAAAGCTTTAATACCTGGGGCGTGAATAGTGAAATATTAGTTAAAATTTCTTTACATTTTTGATGGATTTTTTAATTTAATTAATTTAGTAATCGAAATATTTCAGTGACCTAAAAAGTCGCATCACTATTTCAACATTTTTTTTTTTTTTGCTGATAATATTTCAAGCAGAAATCAACGATAGTCTAATCAGTTTGTAGAGACACGTTCCTTCATTCATTCACGCATTTTTTTTCTTACTATGAAAGTGCGCGTTATAATATCCTTATATCAGGTACATCTAAATTTATGACATCAACTTATCGTAACGAATAATAAACTAATAAAAATACGCATCAATCGCTTTTTTATAAGTAAGACATACCTGTACCCGGCAAAGCGAATTTCTTGAAGTTTTTAAAAAGAATAATCAATGCAAAAAGCAGTGCAAATTGCAGATAAGCGCCCGACATTCATATATTTAACACTGTTGTAATGTCTGGGGGCAAGGAAGCGTGTGACATGGAAAAAAGTCCCGAACGCCCTTATCGGCATCCGCGCGAGATATCGGCTATTGGCCTCCAGACGCAGCGACGAACGCTCAGTCGACTGAGGGTCGCTCTTCGCCGATGCTCTAGAATGGACACGCGACAACGGCGGGATCGGGTTCAGGTAAATCAGGTTCCGAGATCGAGAAAAATCTCGCGGCCACGTCCTGCTCGGGGGTCGCTGGAACTTGCGGGCACGCAAATAAAAAGCGATGAATTATCATAGGAAAATTGAAATTCAAATGGGCGATGTAAAATCCGAAAGGTTATATTTATTCCGTGTAATCAAAAATTATTTATGTGAAGTAAGTTTGTAATATTTTTTGAACCAATTTATAATTTTACATCAATTTTTCAAAAATAAAATCTATAAAATAAGTTATCTATTATACAATCAGCTATGACTACTACTTATGACTACTGCTAATTAGTAGTAGTCATAATAATTAGGTTTCTGTATCTTTTTTTAAACAGTAAATCTGAATATACTCAGGATGTTACTGATCTCTCCAGATAACGACGAGAATGCCGTCACCTTAAGACGCGGAAAGATAACCTGTGCTTCACCGTTTAATTGATTACAAAAAATTGATTAAAGTCCTTTCATGAATGCAATCAAACACCTTGTAAAATTGCATCTATTAAATGCTTTTTCTGATAAATTAACAATTTCGTTGTCACCGTTGGATAGAGGAAAAAGTAGTGCGCATGGGCGAGGCTGCTCTAGTCGTGCTAGATTCAAAACGAGCGCGGTTGGGCAATCTTGAATAAATCCAGCGAACTGGAGCTGCCGACGTCCTAGGACTTTGGAGCCCGAGTCGATTCAAATCGAAAGTCCCGCGCAAAGTCCGATCGTCAACATCGTTATAAATAAAAAAAAAGGTGAACAAGTTGCTGTCACTTAGATGTGTTATTCGCTATTTCGGAAGCTCCGCGTGTACTATACTTTTTTCAAGGAAAACAAGCAACTCGTAGTATATTTACGAGTCGTAAATATGCCTATCACTCGGGTCACATGCGTCGAAATATGACGAAAGTGCCGACGGAGGCACGGCTCGAAAATCGCCGGGCTCAGCCAACGGGGCTCCGCCGTTCCCGCCAAACCTTTTACGTATCGCACTATCATTGGCTGGCTGTTTCTAACTGACGCCAAGCGGCGACCGGTTCTTTAAGTGCCCGGCTCAAGGTGACTTCTGGTATAATTCGCTTTTTGATACTTAGTGCTCCTGACGTTTAATTTTTTGACAATTCGTTTGAGCTGATTTCTTCTTATAGAGGAAACTTTACTTTATCGAGGCATTCCAAAGTTGTCGAGACTTTCGTTTAATCTTCTTAGCGATTATCGAATTTCTGAAGAAGTATGCTGCCTTGACCGGTGTTAAGTGTCGATCTGACAATGGTTTTCGATAGCATCAGGTTACGTCGGTGCACTTAGGAAATTGTTATCTGTTTTATCTGAAGTTGTTGTTCATCGCTTTTTAATAATCGATCGAGTTTTTCGGAATTACTCATGCGCGACCAACGACCTGATCACTGCCCCACACTGCGATTTGCACTTGAAACTCCTTTTGTAATTCACTGGTGAGATTCTGTATTTTTATTCGCATAAAATCTTAGTGATTAAAATATTGTCGAATTTTAATATTCTTTAATTCAACATCAAGATAGTTGAAAAAAATTATTATTTCCGGTCAAAAACTTCCTCCTTATTTCTCAACTGTTCACTGTAGAACTCCAGAAACCGAATCATTGTTTAATCAGCTTACTAAATGATATTACTAGCTAAAATGGTTTTTAGAAAATTCTCGAGTTATCTCAAGTGTTTTGTATTACGTTCGCCAACGATTTACACATGTTTTGAATTTTCCTCTAGTAAACTGATAATGAATTAGAATCTGTCTATAAATATTTTCCATCTTGTATTTACATCATAACTTGTAGTGTAAACAAAAGTGGAGGCGATAATTTGTTTTAACATTATTGTGGCAAATATGTATAAGCCTAGCGTAACAAAATTTGTCCAAAAAATCTTTTATCAGTTCCTCAATTTTGTTATGCAAGTACTGAACTATTACTAGAATAAAACTACCAAAAATTCAAGTAAATACATATTTTCAAAGATATAAATAGAACTACGGAAAGGTGGAAAATATAATAAATTTTCTTCTCTTTATAAAGCCTAAAATATTAAGTAGTAAAAGACCGAATCCACGCAGACAAGAAAAAGTTCAGTAAAAAGCTATCCACCAGTGTAAATATTGGAAATAAAAAATCTGCTGATAAAATAGTGAGCATACGAAGATCAATAAAGCCATTACCATCGTTGAAGAGTGCCGCTGACTCAATTACCGAACGACCGGCCGTCAATAATCAAGATTGGCATTAACCCCAAGAGTCAACAGCATTAACTAAAGAAGCTGCGTTACTCTGATTTGTAATAGGACCCCCCCACGTTCGAATCGCAACATCGGATGGAAGCATAGATCGTCTGGAAAATTTCATCTTCTCGCCGAAATCTCACTCTTCAACTCACTCATTCTCTCTCTCTCTCTCTCTCTCTCTCTCTCTCTCTCTCTCTCTCTCTCTCTCTCTCTCTCTCTCTCTCTCTC
>JAXIUT010000001.1:20575248-20588336 GCA_035586675.1 Eurytoma californica | reverse complement strand
GCAAAGTCGGGCAGACAGGAGGCCATCCAGATGAATGTTTTCACTGCTGTCCTCAGTGGATTAAAGGGACTCAACGAAGCAAAGACTAGCTTTGGCCAGGAAGACGTGAAAAAATCAGCAACTAATCTCATAATCGTACGTCGACTTTTTCAATAAAATAAAACTTCGACATAACCGTGGTATTTACAAAAAATGATAAAATAAATTTAACTAATTGCGTCTGTTTTGCAGAGTTCATTGGTGAGCAGCAACGCAATATTACGTTGGGCAGCGGGCGAGGCAGTCGGTCGCATGGCTCAAGTGGTCTCCGATGCAAAATTCACCGCGGAAATGGCGCAGACAAGCTTCGATCGTTTGAAGTCAGCTCGCGACGTCGTCAGCCGAACTGGTCACTCCCTAGCCCTTGGTTGTCTTCACAAGTATGTCGGCGGCATGGGCTCTAGTCAACATCTCAACACTAGCGTCAGTATCTTACTTGCCTTGGCACAAGACAACTCCTCTCCTGTAGTACAAGTAAGTTACTATTGCTGTCAAGGTGTAAAGGAGATTGAATGCCAAATTAATTTATCGAATTTTCTTTACAGGTATGGGCACTTCACGCTTTGGCTCTAATAGCCGATTCCGGTGGTCCCATGTTCCGAGGCTATGTTGAACCCACTCTCTCTTTAGCGTTAACTCTTTTGTTAAATGTGCCACACTCTTACATTGACGTCCATCAATGCATTGGCAAAGTTTTGTCAGCTTTGATCACTACAATCGGTCCAGAACTTCAAGGTACTTAAAATTTTGCAATTTTATAAAAAAAGGTTTTCAATTTATTGAAAATAATTTTATTATACCTAAATTATTTATAAGGGAACACATCGTCGATCTGCATGGCTCGATCATCGTTCTTATGCGCATGTGCCATAATGCAAGATCATCAAGATTCTCTCGTCCAAGCTGAGGCTACAGGATGCCTTCAGCAATTGCATCTGTTTGCTCCTCGCCATGTTAATCTTTCCTCTCTAGTTCCTACTTTATGCGTAAGTTTGCGATAATGTACTTATTTTTAGTAAATAGCTTTAATAAATATTAATTTATCAAATGTGACTTGTTACAGCGCACTCTTTCGAGTAATCATCTGCTTTTGCGTAAGGCGGCTATCTCGTGTCTTCGGCAGTTAGCCCAACGTGAAGCAAAAGAAGTGTGCGAGCACGCTATGACCCTGGCTAATGAGAGCAGGGACACAAATGTCGTCGAAGGACTGGTGATAACGGAAACCGGCCTCCCCGGGGTCTTGTTTAGTATGCTTGACACGGAGACCGACAGCCAACTCATTAAAGAAATTCACGACACATTGACGAGCATGCTCCAGATTTTAGCCGCTAATAACCTGTCGCCTTGGCTTTCATTATGCAAAGACGTTTTAACGATCGCCACGGGTAATTGCGATTTTTTAACTATAAATAATTTGTGAAAAATGTTTCATTTATTCAAAGCGTGCAATAACAAATGCATTCTTTTATTTCAGAATCAAGTACACTAGAAGATGCAGTGAATGTAAATACAGAGGAGGCGACCGTAGACAATGAAAATGTAGATACAGAAGGAGACGACGATCAAGCGGAGTTTCATGCCGAAGAGTCTTCGAAGCAACGTCAAACTGTTTCGCCTCGTTGGCCGACAAGAGTCTTTGCAGCTCAATGCGTTCGACGTATCATCACTGCGTGCGCGAATGATAAACAGGCTCACTTTGATTTATCAATGGCGAAGGAAATGCAAAATACTAAAGGAAAAGGAGACTTCCTTGTGTTACACTTGTCGGATTTGGTGCGAATGGCATTCATGGCGGCAACGAGTGACTGCGATCCCCTAAGACTTGAGGGATTAAAAACTTTACAGGAAATCATCGACAAGTTCGCCAAAGTACCCGAGCCTGAATTCCCTGGACATTTGTTGTTGGAACAATTCCAAGCTCAGGTTACTGCCCCTTTATTCATACTATAAAATACATACAATTAAAAAAGACGATAATAATATTTGAATAATTTAAACTGTAGGTAGGAGCCGCGCTAAGACCGGCATTTTCAGCAGAAACGTCGCCACACGTCACTGCGGCTGCTTGTGAAGCTTGCAGCGCTTGGATTGGCAGTGGCGTTGCAAGAGACCTTAACGATCTGCGAAGAGTCCATCAATTACTCGTATCATCCTTGGAGAAATTAAGAGAAGGCGGTACCCGTCCACAACTTTACAATGAAAGTTTATCCACCCTCGAAAGATTGGCAATATTGAAAGCGTGGGCGGAGGTAAATCTCTACCAATATTATGTTACTTTTATTGTTATTTTTAAAATTGTTATGTAATAATTAAATTTGCTTAGGTATACATTGTGGCTATGATAAATGATGGATCAGCTTTAGATAACAGAGAATCCACTAATCGTAATAAACAAAACAATGAAGATGATGAAGAAGGCTTTGGGGAGTTCGAATTTCAAAGTGAAAGTTTGTTAAGTTTAGTGCAGCCTGAACTTCCAAGCTTGAGTCAGCATTGGCTCGCTGCTTTACGAGATCACGCTTTGCTCTCTCTTCCTCCAGGTGACGGTCAATAAATTATAATATATTTAAAAAATAACGATATTCATCAACTTTTTTAATTTATAATTTTTAATATTCGCTTCTAGAATTTTCGAGTCAATTGCCACATGATGGTGGCGCCTTTTATACTACTGATACAATGGAATCTGCGCGTCCTTACTATTTAAATTCATGGGCACCAATTTTGTATGCAGCTACTCTTTGGCTTAACGTTAGAGGTTTCGAGATGAATGAGACTGCAGATTTGAATACCAAAAACGCGGATGGAACTAATAATAACCACACCACCAAGACTGATACTAATAAAGAACGTTTCCATTTACTATTCGGTAATAATGATTGGTTCTTGTGATTTTTTTTTGTATTTAAGTATTATAACAAGGATTTATTTATTTATTCATTTTTTTATTTAATAGGCATTTGTATGGAGGCTTTATGCAGCCCTCGTTCTTCTGAATCTACACAAAATATAGAAACATGCTTAAGTGCATTGTACACTCTACTAGATTCTGGTTGGGCTCGAAAAGTTTTATTAGTTAATCGATCTCTTCCAATTGAACTTTGTAATGTTCTTCATAGATTGTTATTGACAAAAGAAAATTTCTCTATTCAAATTATGGTTATGGAAGTTTTGAAACAAATAATAAAAGGAAGTCAAGAAGACTTGGCTGAAAGAAAGAAAGCGAAACTGAAAGGTGATTAAAAAATCTGATCAATAAGCAAAAATTATTTTAATAAATAGTATTTTTAACTTAACATCATGAAATTTTTATAGAACTGACACAAGAAGACGATGAAACAAAGGACTTACCAGAAGTTGATTTACTAGGCGAAGGAGAAGATGCTGCCGAGTTGACACCGGGAAAATCGTTAGTATTTGCGGTACTAGAAGTTTGCTTATGTCTGTTGGTTCGTCAAATACCACCGCTAAACCCAAATCCAGACGGTGCCACGGCGATTTTAAGTCAACGCGGCTATCTTCCCACGGAGGAAAGTGGAAAACTTATTGCAGCTGCTTTGTCAGTGATGGAAACTCTGCCAAGTCTTTGTTCTCCTGCAGGTCGGTTACAAATATTTAAGTGTATGAAAATTTATGATAAGACCACTTAAGACTAATTTTAAATAAAATGTATCATAATTTACAGGATCAACGACGATAGTACCAACTCTTCTTTATCTGACAACTGGCGTCATACGAGAGACTGCAGTGAGATCAGAAAATAATATCATTAAAACTGGAAGCGAAACACCAATACACGCAGCACTGCACTGTTTGAAGAGTCTTGCTACAAATAAATTTTCCAGAGATCCTAGGAGCCAAGATCAATGGACGAAACTTTTGCAGAGCGCTTTAGCAAAAATTATCGATCTTGCTAAGACTGGTATACATGAAACGAAAACAAATCAAAATAATATCATTCGTAATATTTAAAATTAATGTTTTTTCAATTTATAGGAAATGATGAAACAAAAATGGATGAGGTGGCAATGATGTTAGGAATTGCAGTCTTTGTTCTTCATGCTTTGCCTGAGGTAGTCAGTGCACCAAACTTGCAATTCCCGTGTATTAATCATTTCCGTCATACTGTCCAGTCCGATAATATATATGTAAGTATAAAAAAGGCTTTCATAAATAAAAGAAAAATTTAAAATGCTGAATACTTATGCAAAAAATCTTTTACATTTTTAGATAAGGCTTAAGTGTGTGCAGACATTGAGAACAATATTCCTTCATCCTGATCGTACTGTAAGCACGCCGTATATCCATACAATTGCACCACGAATAGTGGAATTCTTATATAGTGAACAAAGTAAACAAGTAACAAATGAAGTAGAGTTGCAATATACATTGGAATGTATCTCGACGATGGAAAGTCTCATTGCATTAGCTGAACCCACAAGACGTAAGTAACATTTTAGACACTCTTCTAATCTACCAACACTCGTTAATCACAATTCATTTAAAAACTGTTTCATGCCATCAGGTGATTTAATGCAAGGTAAATGATACTGAAACCTCACTTATAAAATGTTATATATTTTCAATTGTGAGCTTAGTGTTCGTTAAAATAAAATGCACGTTAATGTTCAATGCATATATAAATTTTTTTTAAATATTTAAGCACGAAAAGTTACAATTAACTTTTATTTCTGTCATTGCAATTTAAGATCAAGCTTTAACATAATTAAAGACAAAAGTCAACAAAAACATTGTAACTAAATTATGTAATATAAAAAAATATATTTTTCTTTATTGTTATTAACGTCTTTAAATGTTGTTTCTTGTCTATAATATTTGTTTGCAAGGCAGTAATTTTTCTTACGCAATGCAATTCGTAAATAAATGTACCAATTTGATTTATTAAGTTACCATTGCCGAACTGTCTACAGCATTTAGTTTCACCAAAATTTCATTCACTCATGACCTTTATCATAATCAGTATTGTAAAATATATATTTGATTATCTAATAATACTTATGTGAGACGAAATTAAAAGGTGTTTCTTTTTCAGGTATTCAAATGTTAACATTATTAGTTCCGATTTTAATAAATTACCTACTAGAGGGTGATCAACTTCAACAAGGCACAAAATATCAAATCAGTCTTCATCAACAAAGCTTCCAGTGGTTAAACAAAATCGGACCGAAATATCCTCAGGTAAAAGAATAACAGATTATCAATATAAATTGCAATTTCAGTCAAGATCACTTGTTTATTTAACTTACAGGAATTCAAAACTTTAATGTCTCAGTCAACAGAGTTGAAAACTAAATTAGAAAATGCAGTGCGACTAACTCATCAACAGCAAGCTCAAAGGCAAATAAAAATATCTGAATCATCGAAACCTCAAATTAAAGTACCTGCACCATCGATTACTCTCAAAACCGATTTTTCAAATTTCAATTAATTGAGTTAAAAAAAAAAGAAACTATTATAATCGTTTTCACAAGTAACTTATCCTACCGGTGTATGTACAATGAACGTAGGCGCTAACTATTTGTAAATTTAGAAAGATCGTAGACGATACTTTGCGCATAAAAGATAATGTTGGTTTATGTGCTCGAACTTTATACAAAATCATGTTCCGTAGCAATATTGTAAAGATGTTACATATTTCGAATCGAAGACGATATTTATCGGTCAATTAAACGTAGGAAATTTTCTAGAATACAAAATTTTATAAACGGGATTTTTTTATTCTATTTTTTTCTTTTTATATGAACGTATATTTATGAAAATTGTCGAAAATACCCATGAAATACCACGAGCTTCCATCCTTTTGTTATAGATTCCAAAAACAATTCATAATATAAGATAGATATCGTCATTAAACTCAGATCGAGAATTTATTTTCAAATCATATTAGAAATTAAAAATTTTTAGTAAAAAAACGTAACGACATTGAAGTGGATTTTAGACGATGCTAATCATTCGAGCACAATGCAGGATGCAAATCCCTTATAGTTTTGATTACATAGATCAAGAGTAATAGATTATTTCTCACTTGATGAGAAAAAGTGCATTATTTATAAGTTACAAAGATTGACTCGAAATATATTTTTATATATGTAAAGTAATGCACAAAATAGATTTATAATTGTAAGAGGCATATTTGATTATTTAAAATTATGTGCCATGATTTATTTTTATCTCAAAAGGCTTTTATAAAAAATAATATCAGTCTTGCCAATTTTAGTTTTTAAACTATGTGTTACATATTGTATTTAAGTAAGCATTTGTAATTATTAATTTTATTTAAAACGAAAATGACATTTTTATGGTAAACCTCGCCTATTTTTAAAGCGTTAATCATTGACAGTAAAAAATATACACTGAAAGATTTTAATGAATTAAGTAAATGTATGTATAATATATGTATAGCAGTATTACTGGACTAAAATTTTTGAATCTTTTGTTTTTGGCAAACTTCAATAGCCATTAAAACTTCATAAAACGTGCATGAGTTCTGTTTATCTTTATTTTTTACTCACACTTACAAAGATAACAATTTAATATCAGGTAGGAGATTTTGGCCAGTTGCAATATTTTTAAGAATAATTTATTCACGTACTTGTAATACTTTGATAAACAATACATTATTGTAAAACTTAAACCAATATCGATAGACTTTCATTGATTGTAATTTATATATTTATATAAAGATATGAAACTTTAAAAGATGCTGATCTTGTTTAAAAGTGCATATTTAATATTAAAAAGAAAACAATTATTTTTTTGCCTTTATTGGATGAAAAGCAGTACTCGTAACTGATTTATTTTAATTAAAAAAAAAAGAAAAAGTAAAATTAAATATACGTAGATTTGTGAAGAATCGTTTAGGAAAATTAATTCATAAAAACACGTTAATAATAAAAGTTTTATGAAACACTAACTTTGTAGTCTAATTTTAAATAAATAATAGAATATCTAAAAAAAACTACAGTAATTTATGTGAAATTATGTATTGTATTGTTAGAAATTCATAACGTAAAATTAGAATTTAGAATATGATTGTAGTTTGTGACGATACGTGACAGGGTAGATTGATAAAGTATGAATTTTCTTGACAAGTATAGTACTATGAAAATCTCAATTAGCAATGAATCTTGTATTCAAATTTTAATTTGATAGAGGTCATTAAAATATTTTAATGATATTCTTTCGCGATAAATTTGTTTACTTTCATTACTATTTCAACGAGAAAATAGCAATAAACCAAATTCGTGTGAATAAAATTGCGCTATTGACTAATTTTTATTTCTCAAAAAATATCTTACTAAACAAGCAGTTTTATAAAAAAAAATAAGACAAAAATTGCATAAACAAGATTTATATAGGAATATATTAATTGACAAATCATAACTTCATTATCCATCCCACAGTATGTAGGGTAGTTAATGCAAAATGAGTCATCTTATTTTTTATATGGAATAATTTTGATTGACTGTGATTAAACACTATGCGTTTCTGATGCACTTGGTGGAAGTTGCACGAGCAGGGAACAAAATGAAGTACCAAGGTTTCAAAATTAAACTTTGTTCTTAAGTTTAAAAGAATTAGAAAACATTTGTAGATTATTATGTTATATCATGATGTATTTCATAATAAAGAAATGTACAATAGAAAAAATAGAATTTGTTACATTCACTACACACTATATAGCATCCTGCATGATTAAATGCTTTTATATCAGTTTTATAAAAATTTATTTGTAAAAGTGTAAAAGGTATATTAGTCTTACTTATCATGATTATATTTACTTTTGTACGTAGAATAATGGAATTTTGTTTGCAAAAAAGTACTTTCTAAAAAAGTTCATTAAAAATAAATTGTCCTTTTAAAATTTAAAAACACATTTTTCAAAATATGCTGTCTTATATGAATATTATGGAAAATTAAGTACGTATTTCAAGTGTAACACATGCTCCAGCCATTTTTGTACCACAGAAACCAGGCATGCAATGTCTGTCGTTACCTCCATGACTAAATACTATTTTTCTTAATCCTTTGCCATAGTTTTTAAATTCATGTGAAAACTATTTAAAAAAAAAGCATAAAGTTAATTTCATAATAAAATATTAAGTAGTTAAACATTTTACACTGTTAAATAAATATTTTAAAAAACTTACTTTGAACCATTGATTCATTTGTTCCCCTTCTATTATTTTACAATAAGATAAGGTTTCTATTGGTGTTCGATCTGATTTTTGATCTCGAAACAATTTGATTGTACATTCATATTTTGATGGTATGTTAGGTCGACAACAAAACCATTCACTTACCTACAAATTGTAAATGATTTATTTTTTATTTATCAAACTAGTGTAATTAATAGATGTTATCCAAATAAGTCTTTACAAAAATTTAATTGTAATACTAATTGGTACTACTAATTGGTTTATACAATACCTTTACAGTAGGCTGTAAGTAATCTAATACATATTCTGAGAATCCTTCAGTAACTAAATTAATAACTTGTTCTTTATAACATCTAGTGAAAGATGTAACAAAACAATAATACTGATCTTCGAATATTGGATCATTAGGTAATGGCTTAACATTTTTAGGAGGACTCTCTGTTTCCCAGGCACCATTTTCAACGAAAACCCAATGTTTGTAAATTCCATCTTTACCAGAATGGTTTTTTATCAAATTCTTATAAAACGGCCTATTATCACATATAAAATAATATACTGTCCAAGGTACATTTTCATGAACGGGTAACGTTTTACCCAAAGTTAGTTCTGCTTTTTTGTGCCAAATATAATTACGAATGATATAGTGCCAATGTTTACATACTAATTGGCAATTGAGTAAAGTTTTGTGGTCAACGCAGCAAAGTATTTGAGACAAAAGCTCATCTGGAATACTTTTATTTTCAATAATTGATCCATTATTACTTGTTTCATTATATTTTATTTCAATAGTTTTGGAGTTACTTGAAGCTTCTTCATTGTCTTCCTCTGCAAAACTTACTCTACCTTTCTTTTTCTAAAAACAAACAGAATTTTGAAGTTGATCACTTTGAAAATTTCTTTATGAATAAATTATATATTGGTTAAGTGAATTTAGCACAAAATTATTTCAACATATTAAAATAATAATAATTAATATACACGTTTAAAATATTGCATACCTTTGATTTCATCATGGTTAATGAAAACTTAAAAATAAGAGACTGAAAGTGGTTATTATTCTGTCAATTTTTCACAAAAAGATTTCCGGTTTACAAGAAAAAATTCCTGAGCCTGACGCCAAGCCAATACATATACACACAGATATATACACACTGTTTTCCTCCTGCAGCAGACGACATAACGCAGACGTATATATATATATATATATATATATATATACATAAAAGTATATTATTTTTATATGAACGTGAAACATAATTTTTTATTTTAAATAATAACATAAACACTATTTTTATCAATTATTTAAAGATATTCAAATATTTTCCATAAGAATATTTTTCAATAAAAAGTACATTTATTTATACTGCTTTTCTATAACAATTTATTATAAATTCTTAACATTTTTTTACAGAAATAACTTTACAATATTATTAAAAATTCTTTTATAAAAAATATTAAATTTATATTAAATTTGTTTGTATATAAAATTGTAATATTATATATTTTTGGTTAAAATTATGCAAAAAGGACTCTCTCATCAACCATCATTTACAGACTTGTAAAAAAAAATAAGGTTACTTAAAATCTGCATTAAAGATAATCTTTTCAGAATCTGGTAGCTGTTTTGGTCCACTTCCCACTCGAGTGTGAATAATATATTTCAGTTTTCCTGGTTGCTGTTTTGTTAAATTTATTTTCTGAAGGACATCCTAGAAGAGTATTTAATTTTTGTGAGTTAATTTAAATCAGAATTTAATTTTGCGAATAATGTATGTTTAATTATTAAAAAATAAACCTGTGTAGGTCTAGAAATTTCAATTTCAATTCCCTTGCGATATTCAACACTAGCACAAGTAGCTGGTGGAAAATAGTGATCGAGAACACCAAGAAATTCTGGAACATTCTTTTTCAGAATGAACAGTGTTGCATTTGGACCAGCATCAAAAGTATACGCAACCTGAAAGACCAGTGTTACGTAAAATCGTTTTTTTTTTACTTATTTTAAACTATTCAAAAAATCTTTACCTTTGTTCTATCATTTACAGAGTTGTATGTATGAACAAGTTCAACAATGAGGTGAGAAGTATCATTCATGTAAATACATGGAGGATATGTATCCAAACAAGCAGCGTGCATGTTATTGGAATCTTTCATAGTAAGCTCGGCAAAAGTTTCAAAATCCTTCTTCAGGATAGCTTCTTGCATTTGTTTGATTCTGACAGGAACAATTTTTTCAGCTCTATGCTTCAACAATTCAGAAGTCAATAAACCTCTTTTCATGCCAACTGCACTTGGAACCTTTTTACTTGAGTCACTCACAACTAATACTAAAATTCTCATATCGGACCAGTGTTCAGCAGAAGCAATTGGTTTTGCGATACTATCCATGCCTGTAGGATCACTGCCCATATACCATCTTACAAATCCACCGTAGACACTTCTACAGGCTGACCCAGAGCCTGCTCTTGCCACAGCACTGATGTCACCCTGAAATTAAAAAGATCATGTACCAATTTATACATCATTTTATTCTAATTATTTTTATTATTATTGCAAAAATCTGACCTCAACTCCATAGAGTTTTGCAAGTGCTGTTGCAAAACAAGCATATCCTGCTGCACTAGATGCCAGTCCAGCTGCAGTAGGGAAATTATTTTCTGAGCATATGTGTAATTTCCACTTTTCCATGTCTGCTGATAATTGGCCTCTTTTTTTGACTGAAAGTAAATAAATATTTCATTATTATTTTATTTTGTACATTTTATGAATATATTTTTGGTAACAGTAACTAACTTTCTTTTAAACAATTTTGCAGTCTTGGATTATCCATGGACTCTTCCCTAAAATGATATAAACAATTAGTTATAATAACAAAGGAAAAAGTAAATCTTAAATGAAATCAATAATCACCTTCCATTTAAATATATTCTATCTTCTTTAAAATCTGGACTAGCTATTATTGTCGTTTTGGCACATAACTAAAATTTGCATACGTAATATTTTTACATTGTAAGATAAAAACTAATAATTTAAAAAAATATTTAAATAATTGAAACTTACGTGCTCTGTATCTAAAGTTGCGCTGATTGAATCATTTATTGGAAGAATCAGATTTTCATCACGTTTGCCCCCTGAAAAAATATACATTATTTATAATAAATAAATAAATTCAGTTCAATACTTAAACGAAAAAACAAAAGTTAGAATTTAAGGGAAAAGTTTTTCCGCAAATAGTTTCTCGAAAAAAATGACTTAAACATTGCATTTAAAAATCAAAGGAGCATTCAGTCCATTGATATTTAAATTACTTAACAAAAACCATAGTTATAGATCTAAATTAAAACACTTTCGTTTCTAAAGAATTTTTTAATAAATTTCCACTTAAAAAAAATGTCTATTTAAAAGTTTTCTGATCACGATGGTAAGGAACTTTTTTTGCGAAAAGATAATTTTATCATTCCTCATTTAAATTTCATATTCAATTGCTCCTTACATAACACGTCTTATTTATTAAAAGTAAAATTCTAATACACCCGCTTAAAAAGTACATTCCGTGTACACGCCTATAAATGTATGTACGTCATTATCGAAAAATTTCACCAAAGTGAAAACGCAGGCAAAAGAAAGTTCAAGCACGCGCGGCGCGCGAACTGTCAAAACGCCACGTTATCCGCGTAACTGTAAATTCCCTCATTCGGCTAAGAAATAAAAAGGTTTTAGTTTGAAGAAAGGAAAAATTTTCCGTTAAAAATCGAACTAAACAATCTGTACTCACAGTACTTGACGACGGCGATATTGACCGGGGCGATGCAGGTGACGGTCTTCATTTTCCGTGGTGTATATTATTCAGCTTGCTCTCACCGGGCCGTCGCCTCGCACTGGGTCGCCGCTGCGGGCAGAGTAGCGGACGGGCTCCGGGCGCGCGGGCTACAAGGCGCCGCTGCTAGTGACTTTATGAGAGGGGAGGTCGGTGTTCGAGAGCGCCTTTTCGGTGCCAACTACAGAGGAATGTCTCTATCGAGGCGGTCGCGTTTGAATCGAGCGCGACCCCGCGCAAGTTGCTTCCTTATATATAATTGAGCGGCCGCCGCCGTGGATCGTGGTACACGTGGATTTGTTTTATTACCGCCGTAAGCCGGTCACCACACATGCGTGGTTCTTCATTCATCAGGGCAGCTACTATTGCTGTTATTCTTTCGCAGGAAGAATAAATGAAGTTTTTACAAGATCTCTGTAATATAAAGAAATTAATTGATTATTAAGAATTTATTGCCTAGCTGAGTTATTTTTTTTGAATAATTTTATAAATGAAAATAAGTAGTAAGAGGAAGACAAAGAAATTTGAAAAATTTAAAAGACTTTTTTTACATTAAAACTATAAATAATCCATTTCTTTTTTAATAATATTCAAATATTTTTCTTGTGCACATTTACTGTTATATTTACCAATTAACTCTTGCACTTTATATAGGTGTTCGTAAACCAGCTCTTTACTACTAAGAAAAAGTGTTAATTATTCAGGCTAATTTGTTTACAGAACAGTTTACACTCCATTCGTATGAAAAAATGAAGTTTTAATTTTTAATACAATTGAATAATCGTTACATGAAAACATTTTTTAATTGCTAACGAAATGATATTAAAAACATTAATTATTTTATCAAATATTTCTCTTTTCTACCTTTCAAAGCACAAAACTTATTATAATTGTTATTGAACTTAGTTCTCAAGAATACAAGACTATCCCGTAAGAAAAGGTTTTGTGCACAAATAGAATTTGTGCATAAATTTTTGCATAATTAAAAAATTGTGCATACATTTGTGCATAAATACGTGCACGGTTTTCGCCTGCCACGCGAAAACCGTGCA
>JAXIUT010000001.1:20555638-20568161 GCA_035586675.1 Eurytoma californica | reverse complement strand
GGTGCAGAAACCTCATAAGATTCGATAAACTTTTATCAGGTTTTATGCGGTCTTATGAGGTTTCTGCACCTTTTTATTGGATTTTAAAAAATCTTTTCAGTAGGGAGGTATCTTATGAAGAAGTATATATTTAATTTTCTACCGCGAAATTGGTCGAATAAATGAAATCATTGGACTCACATGCGGGGTTATGAAAAAAATCGTAGCACCGATAATGAACGAGAGTCTGAGTATCTTCGACCGTCGGTTCTGGTAAGGCCACAGACCTACGAATTTCATCAATCCTTTGTTGATGCTAAAATAGTCACTCTCGAAGAAGTCCATATTCACGACTAAAACGCCCGACGCGACAATTTTTTCTCGACCTCTCACAGCACCGTCGAAGATATTCGCGATCCTTTAATTTTTAATTGAGTTATTATCGTCGAGAGAATAGTGCGAAAGGGAAACAGGTATAATAAATAAGGCGCGTTTTATTATTCGAGAGCCGTGCATACGCTTATGCTTATAGCTGTGAATATAATGATTAGTTCTGAAAAAACCTTTATTCCTTTCGATGTCGCTGCGGTTTTCGCTTTCTAGATACTGATAAATAATTTTTCCGCAAAGGGAAAGCTCAATTCGAAGAAAATTTCCCCTTTTAACGTGTTTATGACAATATTTCTCTATACGGAAGAGAATTTTCATTATATTATTAATGATGAATATGAAGAATAATTTCAGAAATGTTACATTTAATTATAAGCAGTAACAAATTAAATAACTATTATAAAAAATAAATATTAAGTAATTTATTTTTTATAGCATTTCAATGCAGTAAAATCATCGAGAGCCGAATTTATTAAATATCACTTGCATGACAGTTAAATACAGGTATGTTGTTAAAAACTTAATTTTTGTTGAGTTTAAAAATTAATAATTTAAATGCAATTTTTGGATTTTAAGCTGTGAATATTTTCCGTAATTTTTCGTATGTTAAATAATGATAAAAATAATGTTTTAAAAAATAATAGTATAAATAAGAAGGAAAAAATAATAATAGTATTAACAAAAATTTACAAATTACAACGGATGATAGCAACATACATTATATACAATTAATGCAATAGCAATTAGTATATATAAATATACTAAAAGTCTAAATACGCGCTTCGCGGTATACACATAAAATGATAAAATACGACATTCAAAATTTCGCGCCAAATTTCTGTCATAAACGTCACAATCTGTAAGCCAATCAAATTTCAAATATCCACGTCAAACTGACCAATCAATAGAGGCTTCACTTTTCATTATTATTATTATTATTATATATATAACGTAACATAACCTTAAAATTGGAGCCGCTATATGGCTCTGATTATTTCTCTAAGAACAAACGAATTGTAAAAACTTTCAATTAAAATTTAATTATATCACTTTTACAACAAATAGAATGTATATAAATAGAACAAAAGAATTGGTAAATATTAAATTTTTAAGCAGAAGATGTCACAACATATATAATAATCATCGTTTAAATGGTAAACAAAATACTAATTATTGAATATTTTGATACTTAACATTACACATTTTTATTGAAATAAATGCTTTTTTTTATCAGATTTTCCACAAACTTTTCAATCAAAAGAAGTTGAAAAAAATTGGTACACAATATGGGAAAAGAACAAATATTTTCAACCAAAAGACAGTGGTGGTAAAAGCTACAAAATGATTTTGCCACCGCCAAATGTTACAGGAACATTACATTTAGGACATGCTTTAACAGCTACAGTGCAAGATGTTTTAGCTCGTTGGTAAATCTACCTCTTTTAATGTAATATAAATCGAGGTAATGTAATAAATCTGAAGAAGGTTTCTATTTGCAGGCACAAAATGAAAGGAATTTCAGTTATTTGGGTTCCAGGCTTAGACCATGCTGGTATAGCTACACAGGCTGTAGTAGAAAAGTATTTGCACAAAACAAAAGGTATTAAAAGAACTGACATGACAAAAGAAGAATTTTTAAATGTCGTAAATGAATGGAAAGGTGAGAAAAGCGATGTAATAAAAAATCAGTTGAAGACTCTCGGAGCAAGCCTGGATTGGTCCAGAGAATATTTTACAATGAGCAAGGTTCAAATTTAAAAAATACCTATACTTAATAGCAGTAAATATATTTTTTTTAACTTTTATTGATATCTACAGCACCACACTCAAGCGGTTACAGCAGCTTTTGTTATCTTGGATAAAAGAAATCTGTTATATCGAGATAAGAGTTTAATCAATTGGTCTCCAGCTTTGGGAAGCGCATTATCAGATATTGAAGTAGAATTTGAAACTGTAAATGCAAAGACGGATCTTGAAATACCTGGTTACAGCAGAAAAGTCACTTTTGGACAAATTTATGAAATTTGTTATTATTTAAAAGATTCAAGTTAGTATAAAATTGATTTTGATACTAGTGATAAATACACTTAAAGTAATTAAATTTATATTGTTGCAGATGAAAAATTAAAAGTTGCAACCACTAGGCCAGAAACTCTTTTAGGAGATGTCGCATTGGCAGTTCATCCAGAGGATGCACGGTACAACCGTTTTATAGGTCAACAAGTAAAACATCCTTTAAAAGAATCTTATTTACCTGTTGTAGCCGATTCAAATGTAAAGATAGATTTTGGAACAGGTAGAAAAATTTACACTTGAAATCTTGGTATTTATCAATATTTTATAAAGTTTAAATAAAAGTTTGAGTATGCAAAATATATCCTAGGTATTGTCAAAATCACTCCAGGTCATGATCGATTTGATTATGCAGTTGCTAAAAGTAATAATTTAGAGATAATTGATATAATCAATGAGGAAGGCAAATTAACTAATAGTGCAGAACAATACAAGGTGAATTTTAAAAGTATTAAATTAACTTAAATGCTTTAAGTTTAAAAAGATAAAATTAAAACTTATAAATGTAATGATAGGGTCTACCAAGGTTTATTGCTCGTACAAAAATTTTGACTGATCTTGCAAATTTGGGGTCACTAGTATCAGTAAAAGATCATGAAATGCAAATTCCAAGATGTTCTCGAACTGGGGATATCATTGAATTGATGCTGAGGGAACAATGGTTTATTGATTGTAAAAGAATGGCTTCAAAAGCACTGGAAGCTGTTGAACAAGGAAAATTGAAACTCAATCCTGTATTCCACAATAATACATGGTTCAATTGGCTCTCCACTACAAGGTAACTT
This sequence comes from Eurytoma californica, assembly GCA_035586675.1. NCBI lineage: Eukaryota > Metazoa > Arthropoda > Insecta > Hymenoptera > Eurytomidae > Eurytoma > Eurytoma californica. The sequence continues at coordinate 20,564,934 of JAXIUT010000001.1, read as the reverse complement.
TTATACTGAATAAGAAAATATAATCTTTTGTAAGTAATTTCAACTAAATGCTGTTTTTCTAGAGACTGGTGTGTTTCAAGGCAATTATGGTGGGGACATCAAATTCCAGCTTATTATTGCTTAGTTGACAATGAGACTAAGTGGATAGTTGCTGCTTCTCAAGAAGAGGCAATGAAACTAGCAGCGGAAAGGTATGGAAGAGATATTCTAGTGCAACAAGATAATGATGTCCTTGATACATGGTTTTCTTCTGCACTACTGCCATTTTCTTCCTTGGGTTGGCCTACAAAAGTAGACTTGCTTTTACTGTTTTTACAATGGATAAATAGTAAACATTTGTAAATTTATAAAGTTTTTAATTACTAGGCTATGGATTTTCAAAAATATTATCCACTGAGTTTAATGGAGACTGGTCATGACATATTATTCTTTTGGGTAGCTCGAATGGTCATGTTAGGCCTGGAGTTAACTAATGAACTTCCTTTTAATGTTTGTATTTTATAGCTGTATTATTTTATCCCTTATTTTTTTTATTGTAAAGTTATTATTAATTTTTCTTTTCTTAGGAAGTTCTGTTGCATGGAGTTCTGTGTGATGCACAGGGAAAAAAGATGTCTAAAAGTCGAGGGAATGTTATTTTTCCTGAAAATGTTATAGATGGTATTTCTTTAGAGGTTTGTAATTGGTACTATCTAAATGTAAGCCAATAAATTAAGTTATTGTAAAATAATAAAATTATTTATGCAGAAATTAAATGAACAAGCCAAAAATAGTTTTGAATCGGGAATACTAAATCAGACAGAACTGAAAAGAACGGTAGCAATGAATAAAAAAATGTTTCCAACTGGAATACCTGAATGTGGCGTTGATGCCCTTCGTTTTACTTTGTGTTCTCACAATATTAAAGGTAAGAGCATTAAAAAATTCTGTAAAAACTGAAAACATTTTTAAAACATTTCCTTTTTTAGAACGTACAGTCTCGTTCAATATTCTTGAATGTCAGCAAAACAAATTTTTCTGCAACAAAATTTGGCAAGCCAGTAGATATGTTGTACTTATGACTAGTGATGATCCTATTCAAATTCCTAAAACTTTCACTACAATCGATCAGTGGATACTCAGCCGATTATCTTGCATGGTAGAGACTGTAAATCATGAACTTGATCAGAAAAATTTCTACAGAGCTGTATCAGCTATAAAAGAATTCGTATATTATGAATTTTGTGATTATTATATGGTAACATTTTAATCTCTATAACCATGTAAACAAAATAAGTTTCCCATGTTATAATCTATTTTCATTTTTAAGGAAGGAACAAAGCCTGGATTTAAAAGTGAACAAAACGACATCATTATAAGTCATAGATTCACATTGTCTAAGTGCCTAGAAGTTTCACTAAGGATACTTGCACCGATAACTCCCTATCTTTGCGACGATTTGTACTCTAAATTATCGGAAAAATTATCAATATTTAAATTTAAAAATTCGTTACTCGAGAGTCCCTATCCTACCAAAGAAGAATTTGAAAGTTTGCGCGATGTTAATCTAGAGAATAGGATGAGTGAAGTCATTAAAGTGATTTTAGCCATGCGAACTTTGCTAGGAAATGTAAATAAAAAAGATGACGTTAAAGGTATCATTTATCTTAATTTTTTTAATTTTATTATATTTCATTTACTTATGGTATCGTAATTGTTTTTTAGGATTTATTGTTGTTAATTCTTTAGAAGATCAGAAACTGTACGAAGAAAGTATTAATGTTGTTACAGCAGTGAGCAAGCTCTACAATATTGAAGTTGTTCATGCCAAAGATTACAAAAAGAATGAGAAAAGTATTTGTGATAATGTTGAACTCAACTGCTCTGTGAATCTGGAAATTAACGATGAAGCAGTTTTTGTAAAAGCCAAGCAGACTATTGAAAATAAGAGGAATAAGGTTCAAAAGAAATTGCAAGATATGATTAAATCTATATCAAACAAAAAATACGCAGCAGATACTGCTGATGAAGAAAAATTGAAAGATCAACAAAAAGTACGTTTAAACGAATTTTAGACAATATTTTGTGATAATGAAAAATATAAGTATGATTAATTAGAAAAAAAGATGTAATTTAGTAAAATTTTTGTGTTTTAGATTTCCATCCTGCAAGAAGAACTGAAAAGGATACCTTTATCTACGTAATACAAAAATATTGTTTTTTGTGAAAAAATAGGTGTAATTTATTGTAAATAATTTTTTTATAATATTAAAAAGTTATAAATAATATTTTTTAGTTATTTAAAAAAAAAACTTATCGTCTACTTCTAGTATAAATAAAAATAAACAAACGTAGCGTCCTCTGTCATTTTGCGGCGGCGCGCTACGTTTGAAATCGACGCTCACGCCAACGAACTTCTTTAGGTTCCTTTCAGATGGCAGTAAGTGTACCGAAATCTGGTCGAGCCTGCAGTAACTAAACTTTCAGCTGTGTGATTTGGTCAGTTAATCAGAGAAGTAATAAAAATCGCTTCCAAATTTATTGCTTCCTAAAACATGATTTTCATTATAATATTTTTTAATATAAAGATAACATATCCGTAAATGAAGAATAAAAATATATTTTCAAATTCGATTTATTAAAAACAAATATACATGATATATATAACAATGTTAAATAATATCTGTACAACTTTAAATAAAACTCTTTAAAAATAATCACAGGATAATCAAATTTTGCTTAAGTGTTTGGTACATCGTAAACTAATTATATAAACTTCAAAACATTTTCAACATTTATATAAATACATACCTATATGCATTGTCATATTTTTATATAAAAAGTATGTTGATATGCATTTCAAGTGTTGGCGGTTAATCTTTTGCGATTTAATCCTGTCAGAAATTACTAATGCAACGATTTTTAATTACATTGCGAAATTACTGTTTTTATTGCCAACCCTTACTCACGGAGTCTGCAAATTGAAAAAACAATTATTGTCCCATTCCCAGCCGCGCTGCCCGCACTGCCCGAAAAAATAATCGTCCTAGACAAACCCGCCGGTGGGGAATGAAATGAAATTTCCAATTTCAATTAGAGGCGCGAAAAAAAAATCGCAATCCACCCCCGTGCCGCTCTTCACGCACTCGTCTCTCCGCACCTCGGGGATGCAGAGGGAAATAAAGGTAAAGGCCTCGGAATTATCCGTTCGAAAAGACGATCGGATCCTTAAAAAATTTCCAATTACCGGGCGCGGGCGGCGATTACCGCGACGAGCGTCCGGCGCGCGACGGCACGATGAAAAAAGAGGTAAAAAAGCGAAGCGGATGAAAATGAAAAGGGAAAAAGGGTAGGTAGGGGGTGGGCTGGCGTCTCGCTCCCGTCGGCAGCTCGAGATATTCGCCGGCGAAGAATAAAGGCCGGGGCTCGCTTGGGCTTCCGGTAATGAAAAACCGATTGCGACGAAATAGGCTCCGGGGGCTGCTCGTGACGTGCAATCGAATCTTCTATTCTGCAGTTATCTCGCTCTTCCTGTTTCCCTCGCTTTTTTTCACCGGTTCTCCGTCGTACGCCTTCTCTCTCTTTCTCTCTCACTCTCTCTCTCTCTCTCTCTTCGTCGTTCATTCTTTTTCGCGGTCGCTCATACCGCCACTTTATTCCGAGCTAGGAAAATTTGGATTTTTTTTTATATCCTATCGCTGCTGGGAATCGAGCTATTTGAGTTTGTTACGCCGCGAGTGCGGAGATCAGTTTTTTCTGGCTTTCCACTAGTTTTGTCAAACGGTATTTTATTGATTTAACTTTATATCTTTTTTGTTATATTTAAAGAGATGCAAAATATTGTGAAAACTATTTCTGGATAATTAGTAATTTATTTCATATGACGACATAATAATAATATTATTAACTATTTTACCTATTAAGTAATATTCACAAATTAAAGAAAGAAAAATTTACTTTTTTTAGGAAAATCGCGTATGTCTTTTTGAATAAGGAAATGTTACCTATAATCTAGCGGTTTATTGTTATTTTTTTAATAAAAGCTAATTTGAATTTATTTGTTTAATTTACTATAATTGTTTTAAAAATAAATTAAATGTATTATTTAATACTAATCGATTTTAATGAAATATCGAAACATTTAATAAATTGAAACAAATTTTGTTTATTTTTTATTTATTTATTTATTGAAAAACTAATCGCTTTAAAATTTCTTCGTACAAAAAAATATGTATCATAAGATACAAGAAAATAAAAAAATGAACTTAAACCATAATGCACGGAAGATGAAGTCCATTTTGTTCACGTGCTTTCCACAGTGAATCAAAAGCATTGGCAAAAACTGGACGAGTGCAAAATCGCGCCTCGATGAACGGATGTTAGCGAAAAATTGAACCGACTTATTGCTCCATTTTCTCCATATCCCGCTTATTCGCGCAGCCGTAAAAAATCCGGATCAAAGCATTTGCGCCTACTCGTAAAAAAAAAAAATTATGCCTCTCTTAACGATAAAAAAAAAACGGAGAATTGAGGGAAGGCAGAGGACTAGAAAGAAAAAAAAGCCGAGCGATATCGCGCGGGCGGGCAAGTTGTAACGTCCCTTTGTAAATCCATCCGCTGCCGGAACCGGACAACGGCTCCGTTGACGACAATATAGCGGCGCAAAAAATGGGGGTAAAAGATCGAGAGGGGGGCGATTCGGCGAACGGCTCAGCGTGTAGCGAGGATAAAAAGCGGAGAGAGAGAGAGAGAGAGAGGGAGAGAGAAACCGGGAAGCGTATATCCATCGGAATTCGATGAGTTATGCGCACCGGCGATATCGGCTTAATGAAAGGTCAAAAGGGCAAATATCGGAGTGACCCGACGACGACGCGCGACCACCGCCGGCCCGCTGAAATAAAAGGTCGGGGATATACATACAGAGGCCGGGGGAAATATGACAGTTAATGGAGGTCAACGAGAGGAAAGCGAGCGCGAAAAAGGAGAAGGCCAAAGGGGAGTCGGAGAGAGAAAGACACAGGGAGGGAGAGAGAGGGATGGATTGCGCGCGCGCACAGGGACGCCCAAGGACTAATATTCAGACGGGCCGGAGATGTATCGCTTCTGGCCGCTACATTGACCTCCCCCTCGTCGACCATTCTGGATATACGTGTCGGAATTTTAATAATTTCGTCTCTCGTTTACTTGGATTATTTGCAAATTATTCTTTCGTAGAATTAACAATATTGAAATTTTGCGTTTATTTTAAAATAATACGAGATCCATATTTATGTGTACATTTTACATTGTCATTAAAGTAAGAATATAAATCAGACAAAAATTTGAACTAACATTTTACATAAAACTACGGAACGAAATTTTAGGTGACTCGCGCAGTCTGACGACTTACAATTTCAACATCCAGCACAGTAAGCGCACACCTACGTAATCCAGGACACGCATTATTCCGACAATTAGAAATGCAAGCGCTTCGCTCGCATTTTTTCCCCGTGGTGTTGCGTCCTCGTTACAGTCGCACTTTTCGCGCCGCATTTCGCGGACGTAGTCGCGCGCCGGCGGAAGTACGTGCAAACGCAGTCAGGGCCGAAGGAAAGTTTACACGGAACTACTCGGCGAGTAGACGATTTTGTTTACCGAGCAGACAGTACAGCGTCGATTGCGAATTTGCGAGGAGCCAGGACAGCCTAAACAGCCCATAAATTATTCTCCGGCATGCCATTACAGAGTAAAACTGTTGATCAATTTCAGTATTTTGTTCAAAACCAGTAAAATTTTCTTTCTTTTTGTAGATTCTGTAAGTAAACAGCTGATTATACTTTGTAAGAATTCGATTTTGATAATCCAATGCTAAAATTGTAGAAAGACGTGCGTTAACAAAAATCATAAAATTTCAGTAGTATAAGTCGAGGTTGGTGAGACGCGGTATTTTGCCATAAATGTTATATAGCAAACTACACAAACACTGAACTCTAAAATATACTTCCTTAAAGCTAGAACCATTTCAAAAATGGTGACAGAGAAAGAAGAAAGCAACATTCTACGAGGCGAAAAGAAAAATTTTAGCCGCGTCGCCGTATCGTTGTTTATTTCGCGATGATCGCGTCTAGCTGTATTTTTTTGCGCTCTCGTGTAGCGAGAGCACCACGGGAACCCCGGACGCTCACGTCCACACGTATATATACGCCTGTAGGGCCTCGCATGCGGCCTGGAAGCTTTAGCTTCCGGCGGATCCATAGCTAGTTAGGATCTCTGTTCCGGTCTGATTGCAGACCAACACGCTGCATTCTAATGCAGCCCGGGACCGCTGCCGGGGTAGCTTCTTACCCGCGCCGAGATACACAAAGGCGAGTTTGTTCCCACCCTCTGCCCCCTCTCCCGTCTGCAACGTCTTACTCCCGCCGGTCGGTCCTACGCCCTCCAGACCTTCGCTCACGCTTTTCCGTAGACTCACGGGGCGCGCGTATATCTGTAGCCGGGGGGTCCTTTCTTCCTCGAACGCTAATTGCCTTATCGAGAATTCAATTCAATCAGTCGTCCGCGAAGACGGCGATTTTACAATCGAAATTTCATTCGCTCCGCGGGGAAGGTGCGCACCTTCGCAGCTTGTGAGGCTTGCGCAGCTAGCTGTGTATACATTTCGAGCCCCGACAAGGAGAGAAAGTTTCGAGTGGGGTCGATCGATTTTCTTTTTTCAAGAGCCCTCTTCTCGCTGGTCTCCTTTTTTTGAGTGCTAACTGGATTGATTTTGAGCTATGTTTATTGCGCTAATTGTATGTCTTTAGCTCGAGTAGAATCGAATCGGCACCTGGTTTATTGCATTATCTGAAAATATACAAATTTCATGAAATTATTTTAAGAAAAGTATTTTCTTTATCTAATACATAATTTAATTACGTTAATTTAAATGAATTTATTGTCAAATCAAAGTTTAATCTCTTATTTCATGAAAATAGTTCTCTTAGAACATAATTTATAATTAATCTTTACAGACAGACAGTAATCGTTAAAATTTTATGCCAATAATGAATGAAATTTAGAAAATGACTAGATCCTACTAAATTACTGATCAGCGACCAAAATACTGGAAAACAAATTTCTTCTACTGTATATTTCAGATAACAATTTTATTGATAAGTGACTTATTCTATCGCCATAAATCAATAAAGTAATAAAGTCAGTCAACACCGTGTTTAAAACACTAGAAGTGCTAAAAAAAGGGTGAAAAGAAATTCGAGACCGACAACAATAGGCTGATACTCCATCAATAGCTCCGCTTCCACCGGCGTCTAAGCGAGACGGCGCGCGATCTCGTGGGCGCCCGCGCGCCCCGGGAACTTCGCGAGCAGTTCGATTCCCGGCGCTTGGTAATCAAATTTCGAGCGCTCGCGCGCTTCCTCCGGGCGTTGTGTGTACGCGCATCCTTCGCTCCCCCCTCCCCTCCCCCGTGCAATACTCCTGCTCCTGCGAACTTCGGAAGTTCATCGCGCTATTTACACGATACAATCGTACGCTCATTGATAAGGGTGAAAGGGAGCGGATGACGGCCTCCCCCTCGGGCGGGAACTTCTCAATTCGAGCGCGCGATCCGCGGCGCTTATTACCCCCCCCCCCCCTTCGCTCGACGTTTTAATTGCTCGTTGTGCGCGATGAGCGAGAATTAATAAACTTCCCGCGGCTGTTGGGCTGATGAGCGGGCCATATAGAATGCTGCCGGCTGATCGTACTCCAACTTGTTCTACTGAATTTTGTTGTTGCGCGTAAAACGCTGGACGACGGGATGTTTCATGGCTTCTGTTTTGTCGAAAATTTTAGAGAATTCAATACGGGCTCTGCTTTGTTTAACTTTAATTATAATTGTTTTGAAATTTGGAAAATTCTAAATTCTGGTGTCTAATATAGCTTTTCATAGGTTGCTAGAAATTCTTAGTGTCCTCGGAGAAAAGTCATACTAATAATTTCATCTGCTCTACCTGAACGGTCAAAGATTTATTCTTCATTGATGAGTATACCCAGAAAACCGTCAAGATCTAATTTATTAGTCAGCCGATCAATTTTCTGGAAGGGCATCTCAGGTTTAAAATATAGAAATAGGCACAGACAACTATCGAAATTTTTTATAAAATTTTAAACCCGCCCATCATCAAGAATCAAACTTCTTTTTAAATTTAGTATTTCGTTGCGACGCAAATACTACAACATTAATTTACACATTAAATTGATGACATCACTTTTAAAAAATCAAGTGTTTTTCATTTAATTGTCCAACGACCAGCGTCCATTTATCAAACGAAATAATTCGCATTATACGGCGAGAGGCTCTGTTTGCACTCGACGCGTCTCGCGGCGACAGCCCGTGGCCAATCAGCGACGGGACAGTGGAGAAGAGAGCAGCGTCGGTTGGTCAAAGTGGCGTCCGTGGGCGAGGCGCGCGCGCGCCTCCCCAGTGTGGATACTAATGGGGCGCGCTCGCAACGATAGACACGTGTATCCGCAAACTGCTACGTGCTCAGCCGTAAGTATTAATTGCGTCTCTATGGTCGCCCGGGTGGCCGTGAGCGCGCGCGCCCGAAGGAGTCCGGGGGTGGAGACGAGAGCGGGAGTCGGAGCTTTGCACGCGCGGCCGATCGCTAAACTCGCCCGCAGAGACGAGCCGATAGAGGCGGCCAGGATAGTTCGAGTCCGCATCGTTTGATTATGCCCGATCTCCATTAGCTCCTTGTTTCTTTCCTTCGCCCGCTTGCTTACACGGACTCTAGCTTTGTACAATCTACTGCGCAGTGTACATTGGGAAAATAATTCGACTCTTGCTTTGCGGTCTGTTTTGGTAGAGGTGGTAGTTGTTACTAATTTGTAAGAAAACTGTACCAATGATATAGAAAGGGGCTAAAGTTAATTGATGGAAAAAAAATTATGGCCAGTTCAAGTTAATGGCCTAAGTTTCTTTCAAGGGTGACCAAACACCTGGTTCGTAGGACATTCCGCATTATTAATTAACAATTTGAGCGTACGCTTTCGTAATTTATTAAAAGATTATTTATTTATCCAAAGAAATTTACCGACCAACCGTTTTTACGTTTAACAGTTGAGATAGATACATAATGAGTGTAACGTGAGTGAGTATACAATCCGGAAATTGAAAAATTAAGAAAGATTTAAAGCATTAATATTTAAAATTGTGTTATTGACAATTTAAAAATAAAAATAAAATATTTATTTAATTTGTATATACTCTATATTAATGAGTTTAATGAATTTGACTAGTTCAATGCATAACAAGTTATTTCATCGATCGCTTATCATATAAATGTCATTTAAAA
>JAXIUT010000001.1:20515724-20526764 GCA_035586675.1 Eurytoma californica | reverse complement strand
ATTGACGTTTTTGAAATAACTTAATACCATGCGGTGAAACATTAAAAAAGCAATGTGCTAAATTGTTGTATTAGGTAGAAATAAAGTAACTCGTACGTATCATACACTTCCCAAACGTAATGATTATTTATTCTATTCAACGCTTACATAATTAATAATTACATTACTATAAAAATTTTACATACAATTTCTATAAAACTTATAAAAATTTTATTAATTTATTACTACAGTCAACAAAAGTATATTTACACTTTATACAATAATATATAAAACATGCACAAAACTAGTCCTACTTTTCCGTATAAATAGCTGCTTAAAAAAAAGAATGAGTCATGAAACACGTCGTTGGAGGGAGACTCCGGTGTCGCCGCGTAGAACCGCAAGCGGAGGTGCCGAACAAGACTGAGCGAGAGAGGCGAGGACGGGGGACGAGGAAGCGCGGGACAAAGTTTCGCCGAGCGGGGGAGAGTGGGGTGCGCGTCTCGCTGACTCGAGGTGACAAGCGACCAACACCGATATACATTCGATGTCGGCCGAACGAGTCCACTAATTAAGTTTCAAAATTACTTCATCCGGACGGGTCTCGTTCGCGCGATTTTCGCGCCCGGCCGTTTCGTTTCGTCCCCCTTGTTTTTTTTTCTTCCTTCCCTCGCCGCAGTTTGATCAGCTTTGTCCGCTCCTTTCGTTCGGACGATTTTCGAAAGTTTCCTCGGATTATGTTTCGCCCCCCCCCCCCCTCCCTTCTGTGTTAATTATTGTTTCATTCGGTGCTGGATTTAATTAACGCGACGACCGGTAGTTTCGAGGGATTGAGTGCGATGAAAAAAAGGGGAGCGAGTTGGGACGAGGAAAAAAGATTTATAAATAACAAGGCGTTCCTACTTTTTTTTTTGTAAATCTCGTTTAACAGTTCCAGTCGGATGATGCAGCTGGCTAAACGCGACTAACGAAGTATTTTACAGTGTTGTAGGTTTGTCTTAAGAGCTGTGATTAACTGAATTAATTAGCCGTGGGATTAAAACCAATTCCGAGGAATATAACATTTTTTTTAAAATCGATTGATTAATGGATGACGCATTGGTTTATCATACGTGCGAAGCAAGAAACGCGATAAAACTGAAATTGCATCATGGCTTTTTATCTGAAGAGTAATTTTTGAAAATATTTTGTTTCTTTTACGCTCGAACAAGAAAATGTGTAATCTTAATTTGTGCACATTTTGTAGCAATGAAAATTTCATTTTGTTACTTGTATACGGTATTGGTATTCTGGAAAGTCTTCTACAAAATATACGATGTAATTTGGTGATATGTGTGTTACTTAAGAGTAAATATCCTTTATGATGATACTTTTTTTTTTATAAATCACAGCAAAGTACAAGGATATGGTAATGGACGTGGAAACTAACCCCTCCACAAGCTCTTCTCGGTGACGAAGCGTACCATCAGCGAAAGAGCCATGAGAAATACGATGACGGTGGCGGCAATCAAAATAGCACCATATTCTGCAAAATATTTTAATTAAGTTTTTCTCAACATTATAGATAAAATTATAAATTTATATTTTCATTTTCTTCATTATTTGTTTACAAAAAAATTGGAAAAATGATAAATTATGCTGTCAGTACACAAAGTCATTTATAATTTATAAGGTATCAGTATGAATTTTTATTTGAAGTTTATATTATGAAAATTATAAGATACTTTTTGCTTTTCTTACTTAAAAATTGATGAGAGATGGTTATAACTTTGCATAGGTTTGTCGTGTCATCATTGTTAAAGATCATTGCAGTAAGATTTTTTTACTCACTTAAGAAACTATTTTGTATAACATATTCGATGATTAAAAATCTGATCTTTTCGTATGCAGCGTTTTCATTTTTCATGTTAGATTTAATGAAAAAATTAACAAATTTAAAAAACAAATTTTGCAAAAACTTTAACGAGCAATCTGGAAATGTAGATAATAGACAAACAAGAAATTTGCTCAATATTGAGCTAAACATCAATGTAATAATGTATTAAAGAAAATTGAATTTTAAATTAAAAAGAAAAAAAATTAATTTTCATCTCAACATTAACAAGAATATTGTTTCTCAATTATAAATTTTTAGAATCTTTTGTTGCGAAAATTAACATATATGCGTTAGAGTCGCAATTGTCGTAACTGCATCAATAAAAACTTCCTCTTTGATTAATTATTGCTCATTATCAGTGATTGTGTCGATAATTGCAAATCCTGAAACGATTTCTTCTCAGAAAGCAAAAACAGCTATGCATTTATTCCGGCTTTTTTCCATCGACAGAAAAAAAAGAACTTGTCGCTTTTAAATCCAAAACAAAGTACCACAAAAACGTGAAACTCACGTTACCTATTCTACGACAAGCAGAGAATCCTTTAAAAAAAAGCAAACCAACTCACTTCGAGCAGTACCCCTGGAGGACTTAACAGCAGGTCCGGGCTCGTGCAGCATGCGCGGGTAGACGGGCGGCTGTCCGCAGGCCTGCGCGTACCTCGGCGGCTGTATCTTGAAGATCCCGTAGCTGGTCAGCGGAATGGAGACCAGCGGCCGGGCAATGGGATGTCCCTCGGCCGCCGTCTCGTACCCCGTCCCGGGGTACATGTAGGACCAGGCCAGTCGCTGCTGGTGCTCGTCGCCGAGCAGCGAGGCGTACGACGGCGGCTCGTCGTCGCAGCTCCAGACGACGACGCTGCTGACGGCGGCCGCGGCACCCGCCGGCGAACCAGCGGTGCATCCGCAGCGCCGGGCGTCCTCCTCGGCGCTCGTCGAACTGGTTTTCCGCGGCTGCTCCTCGTCGATCGGCGCAGCGGCCAACCGGTCCGCCGCGCTTCCTTGAAAAAGAAAACACCGAGACACGCCGTTTGCAGCTGAGTGGCTCCACACCGAAGGCGGATAAAGCGATCTGGATTACCGGCCGGACCTTTCACCTCGGCCTTGCGCAACCGCCGCCACAGCCGGCTACCGTATTTTGCGGGCGGCGCGTTATGTGGGGACCGCGCGGCGCTTCGGCTTTGCCTTGTGAAATTCGACGTTTCACGCAACGCCGCAGGCGTAACGGTGAAACGAAAATCGTTCGGAGGAGTTGGGTGACGTCGAATCTCCGCGGGTCGCGTTACGTCGAGATCGAGCGGAAAATTATGATTCGCTCGAGAACGAGTATGATGCACGCGCGGATTTGCTCTGTTATCCAACCTTTTTTTTACTGACTTCAAATAACGCAGTTTTTTTTTTTAATTTTTTGGTCAATTAGCGCTCGATGTGTATTTATCGTTGCGTGTGCACTGATAAAAAGAAGTAATCACTCCACGGTGCATAAAAATTTATATTAACATTTAGATAAATTCTTAAACTATGTGTACGGATAAAAAAGATTAGACATTGTGCTATTAAATTTCACTCGTAAACCTAGGATTTGATTGACGTTTTATAACCGGGCAGATCAGAATAGACGTTTTCTTGGCTGGCTCTTACGCAGATGTTATGAGTAGTGACAGACGGAACTAATCAGCCGTTTATCACGAACAGTCTCGTTTTGTTGTGTGAGTTTTTTATTAGCTCGTTTCATAATATCGTAGAAAGTAAATAGGTTGCAATTATTTTTTTCTAGTAGCCAATAGTCCGCGTCCACTGTTGCATTTGATTTAGATGAGTTTACATTTTTTTGTTTTAAAACGCGTTACAAAATACAGTTTACGATTCAGCGGAGATAGTGGAGAAAGTTTCGCGAGCGTTCGTTTCAAATCAGTATAGAAAAATTTGGATTTTTTTTGCGCGCGAGGACGGATGCGCAGAGTGCAAATATTTGCGAATCGCTGATTTACGAATATTCAATTATTTATACTCGGAGTGCCTTGGATATTCTCTTAATTGGACTAACGTAATTATTCGAATCCGCGGATTTGTATTTAAATTTCATTCGAATATTCAGGACGCTCGAATGATACATACTGACGAACTATCTACACAATTTGTTTTGTTAATAAATTAAATTTTCGAAGAGAGGCAAGTTGAATTTTCTCAAAATAGCTCACGGTGCTTCGAGGTTACATAATTCAAAATGAGGATTGAATAATACCGTTACATGTTAAAAGCGCATTTATATTTCGTAACGTTATTTAAAAGCGCACGAATCGACTGGGAAAATTGTGCCGTCGAAGTTGAGACGGCGCGTAAGAAGAAAAAGGTTCCTACACGCGAAGTGAGACGTAAAGGTGCATATTGGAACGCCGCATCGCCACCTCCGCTTTCACGTTACGGCGGTCCGAAAAAAAAAGAAAAATTGCGTAACGCAGGTGTAACCCGCGTAAGTCATCCTGCTCCTCATCGTAAGCTCTTTTCGTCCTTTTTTTAATGCGTTTTAAATGTGGCCACTTTGCGCGCGGGGCTCGCTTTTTTTTTCTTCTTATTTCTACGGACACCCATATAACTTTCACTAGCGTAACCGGCGTTTTTAGCGAATAAAAGCCCCGGGCTCGCGTGCACGCGGGCAATTTTACTGGAAAAGCTCTTTTACGTAAAGTTTATTATTTACATGACGATAAGGTCGCACTCGAACGTCATTGCGATGCACGTTTTTAGATGACGTGAATTTTTCATTTCTCAACGATAGACAAAACAACGCAAATTTTTCATCTTGGGTTTGTACAGTCTAGCATTTAAAATGTTTGCTTTTAATTACTTTTAATGAAAAATTGTTCAAGAATTAGTTACGTTTGAAGCGAATTTTTAGGTTGAATTTAATAAATTTTTTTTATCCTCGTCGGCTTCTTCGTGAAAAAAATTGATGGAGATATAATTCATTGATTACGGGTGAAAGTGATTAGTTTGCTTTTTTTAGCGCTAAATTTTTAATGTGAAATGAATACGCAGTAAGTACGTGTTAATTATGTTTCATGCTTAATTTCCTCTTGACTCGATAAATTGCTCTTTTTGTGGGCTCGTTATAAAAGCATTCAAATTGCGCTTTACGTACTTTTGTCCGGACGTTATTGTAATCTGAGTTCACGAAAATTATTAATGACAAAATTTTTTTATTCCTCACAATTGCTATCAGTTTTGACGTTGATTAATGTATGACATGTTACATTATCCCAGTGAAAGGTGTTACCTAATGATTTTTTTTGTCAACAGAATGAAAACTTCCTTCAGTTAGATGCGAATTTTACATATCATTTTAGTATTTTCTTGATCAATACTTTTAATTTTTATAAAACAGCAATGATGTGCGAAAATAGTTTTTGAAATCCAAAAGCAATTGCTGAAGTAAAAAAATGTAAGTTTTAAGAATTACACTATGCTAATATACGAAAAAAGATAACTGGTAAGGCTAACAAAATCAGCGGTGGTGAGTTTGAAGTATGAAAATACACGGTAATTTTTCTTCAAATATTCGCCGGATATAAAATATGAATAATTTGTCCGAGCCTAGCGAACGAAAGCTAATTAGAAATGATAATTTGAAAATGTGTGAAGCAAAGTGTTTTGGTAGCAGTAAATTTTGTAACAGCTTACTTTTTCTCGAGTTACGAAACGTACGCATTTGAAATTTTAAATCCCAACTACATTTTCGATGCGGTATTAGCGCTGGCCTTATTATCGTAAAAGTTACAGCAGATTTAATAGCACAGGGCGATGATGTCAGAATGCTTAGCTTCAATTCATTGATGCGTCGCCAATGAAATTACTAGGGATTACAGTCTTTTCGCTCAGCAAAACAACAATTACTTCACTTTCGCAGCAACATTAAATAACGGCAATGAAGACTCTTTGCGCGAAGAAAATGTTGGATCAACCTATTCCTAAAAATTTATAGAATGAAATTAAAAGTGTACCAAATCGAATGTTTAAATTTTCGAATGCGTAAATTTTTTTGAATCAGTAGACACGTGACGGTATTGACAAGACGCGCCTGCGTACGGTAAATACGGCACGTATCCACTTCCAATATCGCATGGGCGACTGCGTTAAAAAACGATTCCATTATTAAAATAGCTCAACGGAGCTTAAAAACCTCTTTTCCGCACAATTAAAATCTTTTTTCAGATACTCAGTAGCTAAAAATAAATACTCACTGATTTACCAGAACACCGATTATACAACTCAAAACAATACCCAACAAACAAAACAAACTTCTTTCCACCAAGCAAAATCGAACCAATACGTCGAAATCCCGCACTTATCTGCACTCCGGGCAAAAATCGGCCGATCGCGCGCTCAGTCTTGAGCCTCACCAGCGGCAAAAAAACGAAGCACCGGGCGATCCCGCTAAATAGAAGGCACGAGGGTACGAAAAAGCCGGATCCCGAGGCGAGGATGAAAGGAGATGAAAGGAGGAACAAAAAAAAATTCGGGAGAACTCGCGTATCGGGCGCGTATTAACGATACCTCCTGGGCTGGCGTCGTCCGACATGTGTCCATTCCACGCACGAGCGCGGCGCGACTGGGAAACCACTATTGGCTCCGTGACCCGACTCTCCTCTTGCTTTCGTCGCCGTTGTCGTCGTCGCTCGCGCGAGGGAGAAGGAGCGCGCGTATACGTGCGCGCTGCACGCCAAAGCAAACAGCGGCGGCCGCGAGTGTGCGTGAGCGCGAGGCGCTCTTTTCGCCTCCTTTTTTTTTTTCTTCTCGCCGGTGTCCTTCGCGTCGGGCGATCGTCGTTCCTCACGTCAGCTTCCTCCGGTTTCTTTATTTTTTATATACTACGTCGGTTTGGCTTTGTTTCGATTTTGCACGTACGCACAATAGAGGATGGGGATTGCCTTTTGTAGTCGGTTGAGATTCTTTAGTGAGAAGTTGCTTGCGGGTAGCTTTCGATTGGTTCGGTGGAAATAAATTTAAATTTAAGTTTAATAGGTGAAAATAGTGAAGTGCCACTCGAATGAGTGACTTATAACTCGAAAAGATACAAAACTGACCCAATCAATGTTCAATTTCACTTGAATCGAGTGGCTCTTCATTTCTGTACACTGTGTGAGTAATTTTAATTGCGCGCTAAGTGAAAAATATTGACGATGGAAGCAGTTTAATTTCTAGAATTAAAATTTTGCCGATAATGCAGATTTAATATTAGCCTTTCAATAGCAGTCTTCACTTTAGTATCGGTATAGTTCATGATTTTTATTTTATTGAAACGCAAAACAGACGGCTATAATTACGTTACATATCGTTTTTACACCATAAAACTAATTCGCAAGGCTTATAAGTACCTCGTCATCCGAGAAAATGAAATTAATCTTTTCTTTTGTGATAATGAATGCTATTTGCTTTTCAGCGCATAGTTTTTTACGAAGATAAACATTTCAGCGCATAGTTTCTTACGAAGATAAACAAATACAAGTACGATTTCTAATGGTTTATAGATAAAGAAAACACTTCTATTTTTCAAGAAGGCGAGGAAAATCTGTTGCAAAATGTTAAAGGAACAATTATGTACTTAGCTAAATAAACACCAAAGAATTGGAAATCAAATACGAAACACCGCGAGAGTAAAAAATTAAAGGATCGTAAAATAAATATTGAAACAACAATTAGCCTTGTAAAAACTTTCATTTCCAAGAAAAATATTCCGCATAAAAATTTGTTTCAAATTCATAGATTACTGTTGCAAATGTTTAATTTAACGAGGTCGCCCGAACGCACACACTGCATAATAACAAACGTCTATTTAACCTTCATTCCTCTGCTAATTAAAAATCCGCATTTGCAATTATCTCATTATTATTAAATAAACAATCGTTGTTTTCTTTTTTTTAGAAATGACTCAAGCGTTTCACCTCGCGATTCCGAACAGTCGTAAGAATTAGAATATAATAAACGAGATAGCGACGAAATTGGAGGGGAACTATCAGGCGACGCGGTTGTTCCAGCTCGCATGCGGTGTATACGCAACTGCGATTTGAGATGCCGAGTGCGTCCGTATTTTCTTCCAACACATCACGCATCGCGCGGCTCCGTTATCAGACGCTTTTGCCGATCGCGGCCGTTAATTCGCCGCGCGGCACATGACCAATCGCCTCTGCAATTATCGTACGGACGTTCAAAACAAGTGTGAACCGATTGTGCATTGTCTTTCGGCGCTGATTTCTTTTAGACAATGTGGATTGTAGAGGGTCCAAATTTTGTCGTTATTTGTTCAACTTAGTCGGTAGGAAATATTTGAAATAATAGAGTGTCGATGCGATGTTCTTTTTGTTTATCTGTTGCGTGTCTGTGTGAAAATGAAATTAAATAAATATTAAATTTTGAATGATTGGGTTGAAAAAAATTAAATATTTGTACCCTTAATAATTATTTATAAATAATTTTCACGAGAATTATCAATTATTTTTTCATGATAAATTTTGCTCGTTTGTCTTTTTAACACGTCGTATTTTACTGTGTAATAAAATATTTAATAAAACTGTTAAAATAATGGCGCGAAAGAATCATATCGAGCGTAAATATTAATTAAAAGATTTATACATTCACTAATTATTTAACATCTCAGCTAGCGGATTGTCTTTTAAAATTATTAAAAAAATACTTGAATGACGTGATTGCTAAGTAAATGACTTGGACAAATAACACGGAAAAAAGTGAAAGATATACCAAACATATTCAAAAATGTGATCTTTCAGGTTTTGATTCGATTAACTTTTTTCATATTAAATAAATCGTTAAAATTTGAACAAAAATTGCTTTAGAGTCACTGACTGCAATAGTACATTATAATAGATATTTATTGTATAATGCAGAATAATTCAATTTTTGAGTTTTAAAATACGGAAGAAAAACAGTAAATCAATCACAGTGAAAGTTATTTGAACGCCTCTTGCATAATGCTATTTTAAAACGACTAGTCTATTATAATTTTCATCTACCTTACGTAAAACTACTTAAGAAACTGCAGTAGATTATTCAATATCTAAAACTGAGAAATAATAAATCGAAGCTTAAATAAACCGATTAAAAACGTACGTAAAGGAAAAAGGTCTGATTCGTCGATCAAATTCACCCGGACAAAAGCTCCCCAACGTCGTCAAATTACAAAAGCCGGAGAGCGAATCAGGGAGCTCGCAGAAGCCAAACACCGTTAAAGATGAATCAAGCCGAGGGCGCGAAGCTCACCCCTTCGAAAACCCCGGGATCTGGGCGCGCGCACGCGGAGGCGTCCGCGAACGACCGTCGTAAAGGCGGAACGTCCCGCAAGCCGGCCGCGGGCCGATAAGTCCGTGACCGGGTACCCGTGCGTGTAAAACTATAGCCGCGCGAGCCCGCATATAAGGCGATAAAAGAGGTCCAACCGCGTGAAAAGCTCACGGTGCAGGGGTAAGTGACGGGAATCGGCCGGATGGAACGGCGACGATTGGCGAGGGCTGCGGGGCCGTTGCCAGTGTAACGGCCGCCGCTGCGAAAATATCGTTTGGACCGTGGCTAGAACGCCATTGGTCGGGAAAAAATTTTGCTGCCTTGCGGGATTGATTACCCAGTTTTGTGACGACAAATCCGCCGAGAGTAAATTCTCTGCGGATTTCATGAATTAAGCATTTCAAGAAAATGACAATTTTGAATGGTGACAAATTTTAATTAAAGATTGCCTGATGATTGCTACAATGGATATTCCACGTTAAGGATTATTTATAAAAGGAAGAAAGCAAATTTTATCGAGTTGGAGATTATTTTTAGAATTGAACGAAAGGATATCGTACATACATTACTTACGCTATTTATAATCAATCTAATTGATTTGACAAAATACTTGTTTTGTTTTGTACTGCAGTTTTATGTGCAAGAATTTTTGTCACGTGATAGTTTAGTTTAAAAATAGTAATTTCTTCTAATAAGTTTACGTGAAAACATTATGCTTGAGAAAAAAATTGTATTCAAAATCATCGAAAAGCTATAAAAGAAACTTCGCAGTTAGGAGAATGAAAACAATTACGACGAGCATACAAGTTTTCCATTTGAAAAAAATGATTATTGAGCGCAAAATTCATTATAAATCGAAGGTTATTAATAACTGCTATCGCCTTGCATTTTATTCTCAAAGTCGCAGATTTAGTAATCAATGCACGCAGTGCAAGTTTAGCAATAACGTTTGCTTACAAAGATCACTTGTAACCATAATATTTAACTTTCTTATCGCACAACTGCCCCTCCTACAGTTCCGTATTATCGGTGAGTCTGCTGTTCATTCAAAAATCGTAAACAAGTTCCCGGAGACTTTAAAAATCCATTTGCATCGAAAAGTAAAGCCACGAGAGCCCCTGCACGACTGCGAACCGGCTTACCGCGTCGTTGAGCGGGACATTTGTTCTCCTGTGTCCTAATTCAAAAATAATGTGAAAGGAAAGATTTCGGAATACATGACAAATTTATTCTCGCGTATTTCTAATGTGATGCAACAGCATTAGTTTTTCTAGCTGAATAATCATTTTTCATAAACCGCTCTACGTACATTTTTTTAGAATCTTGACAGATTACTGTATTATTTATTGTAATATTTACCGAGTAAAGTTATTGCAATTAATATTCTTTGTGAGATTTCTGAAATTTCAGTTTTTTCCGATCTTCATACATACAAATTCCTTACAGTTAAGCGATAACGTACCAGCCTCTGCTGTCAAATATGCAATAATCCGATTTGACACGTTACAGCACGACACAGAGTAACCCCGACATAGTCATCCAACTTATTTGCTGCCTTATGCATTTCTCGGCCCGGTGGAGTGGCGGCCGCGCGCGCGCACCTGGGCGCAAATCAATATAATTCGGGAGATTTGAAAAATTTGAAATTCCCGCGTCCCGTCGTTGCGCATCCGGGCAGGGTCGGGTCGACGGCGAATGAATTGGATTCCACGGGCTGCGTCGGCACGCGAAAGTTGGCGCGACGCGAAGAATTGCGACGCTCGTCAGCGACCCCTCGGTGTATGTTTGGGCCGCGCGCGCGCCAGCCCCGAAATTCCGGCCGGGGCTGCGATGACTGACCGAGAAAATTGCTGCAAAAACTATTCTGGCGCCAATTAATGGATTGCATAGTT
>JAXIUT010000001.1:20492879-20513366 GCA_035586675.1 Eurytoma californica | reverse complement strand
TAAAGTGCTGATTTAGCACAGTCAAAATTGCGCACTAGTGCGTAAAGCAGTGCTTTACGCACAGAGTTGCATAAAACTATTTACAAAATTACTGCATAAAGTACTGAACTAATTATGAATTACTTAATTCTAATGGTAAATTGGCAAATATGGACGATTAATGATTAGTGCATGGTAAACTATTTCAGTTGATCATTATACACTGCCGGTTATTTTCTTACGGATAATTGCGTTTTTTTCATATTTCAAGAAACGGTGAAATACTTTATTATAAAAAATCATGAAAACATATTATATAATAACATAATACTATTCACACATTTTAAACAGAAGCTGTATATGTTATTGATAATTAAATAACCGTCGAGAAAATGTCTACCATAAAATGTACCAACACTCCGCCGCTAGCCGGGTGGTAGTGCGATTAAAAATCGCAAAAATAGTTTAGCCGGAGCAGCGACGGTCGGCGAGAGAATAAAGTAGCATCCTGAAGCAGGCAGCTCGTGGCGCGCTGGCAAATTAAAACAGAACAGTCCGATAAAAGAGCCTCCTCTCGATCCTCCTTTTGCCGCGCAGTTAGCGCTCGCGCCCGCGCGGACAAAGGGAAAGAAGGGGTTAAATCGAGCCGGCTCATCCCCCTGCTTTCCATTCTTCGGCTGTTGTTCTCCGCTCCCCCGCGGTCCTCCCAGCCCCTCCCCCCGGCCCCACGGAAGATCAGCGGTGGCCTTATTGCCTCATGAATATGTAAAGCGCCGCGGCGGATCGGCTCTCAGGAGCCGAGGCGCGTCCTTCTGCAGGAGGAGGCCGGCCTGGGAAGGAGGGGGGTGGAGGCGGAGGAGGAGGAGGAGCGAAGTGTGTAGCGCGCCGCTGCCGCTTCGACCGCAGGTATACGACGCCTGGATAATTAACGAGCCACCGGCTAAAATAATTTGCAAAGGTAAGGAGAGGCGAGGGTGTAATGGAAAGGGGGCGGCGCCGCGCCGTTGTGCAGCCGTGAGGGTGCGAAAAAATAATTGGATGGAAAGAGATACGCCGCGGCGGAATGGCCGTAGGATGTAACAATTTGAGAAAATTTTACCGCGGACCGAATGCCCGCGTGCCTGCGCCTTGAATTTGGATTAACATTTTTATTGGCCCCGAAGATCTGTAAGGGCAATTATGCGTTGCGAATGGAAATGAGAATTTTTTTTTCTCGAGGTATAGAACTGCGCGGTAGCTTAATGGGTAGGAAAATTCTTTTGATCGGGCGTGAGGGAATTTGGAATATTATCGGACTTGTGTGGGAAGCGGTGTACCTTTGTCGAAATCAATCTAATTAATTCTTTAGGAAGGATAGGTCCCTGGTGGTATAGTGGTAATTGCGCCCAACAATGTTTGGTAAGTGGAAAACCGAGGTTCAATTCCTCGACGGAGAAGAAACTTTTATTTCAAATAAATTCGATGTTGCTCATCTGGTTTATTTACTTATTTTGAAAGCAACTGAATTAACTGAAACAGGTGCGTATTCATTACTCCAGATCACAAATTCTTTCCGCTATCCAAACCGAAATTACCGTCTCTTATAAAAACTAATACATCCCTCACACACCCTTACGATTTAAGTTTTCTTCTCCTGGAATTATAAATTCCCGCCAAACATCACAGCGCGTCGCGCATTCGTCTGCTCTCGGGATTTACTCGCATCGCTCCACCCTCGCGCGCGAAAGTGTACGTACTTTCAAATGCGAAGCCATTAATTTTACTCATCCGCGACCGCGCGTTATAACTCGCCCGGGTAATAACGAACGCGAAACGATATGAGAAAAGTTGAAACAACCCGCTCTGCTTCGGGAAACGCGCCGAGCGCGCCCATGGCGTAATGCGAAATTGCGTCCGCGCGGTCCGACTTTGTTATTATTTTTTGCTTCCCTCTTTTTTTTTCGACGGGGCTTTGGATCGCAGTTTTTCAACGCGTAGCGCATTTGGTTGGTGCGGTCGCCGCGTGAAAAGTTCAGCGGGAATTCTGTTTACCCTTTTTTTCGGCGGGTTAATTAGCTTGTTATGACATTTTATATTATGCGAAATAACGCTTATTCAGATGCAATCTGTGCTCGTTTTATTTGAACATCTTTTTAAGATGTTTGTGAGGTACTTTTTAGCGTTTTATTGCGCGGCGGTTAATTTGAATGACGTTTCTGAAAATTAATAACTGACGAGTCCTTTTTCATAAGAGTTAAAAAGAAAGCCAAAGCAGTCAATTATGGCGATAAAAAAAAAAGGCGGGAGGCTCGTAAAATTCGTGTTCGTCGCAACTAACTAACGACGCTTAACGTTTCACGGAAGCTCCTCATTAATTTCGCGGCTCAAAGCCCTGCGCGCTCAAAAAGCCCCGTACTCCGTAGCGCTTAAAGACGAGAGACAGAGCGCATCGAGAGTCATAAGTGGTGGTTTTCGGAGCGCGCCCGACCACTTGGCGTTCGGTCAATTTGCGTAATGAAGCGGCGGCGGCTGAGTCTCGTGGCCGACGTCGTCGTCGTCGGCCGCCTACGGGGCCTATCGAGCGACGTCGTGCGCGCGCGGACCGCCGAAGCCAATTACTCGAGGGGGGCCGAGTCGGTGCATAGAAGCTGTCGATCAACACGGCCCTCTGGCGCGCTACACACGCCCCCGCACCGGACTACACGAACTTGGGAGATCAGAAGGAGTTGTCGACGGAGGGCGTCGTAATTGCGTCACTTGACGCCGGAATCGAGCGAACCCTCCCCCCCACCGGTACGACGGCTATCGATGTCCGCCCGATCGGCTCTTGCCTCTCACTCGCATCTTTGCCGGGGCGAGTCCCGTGGAATGGGATCTTGTCGCTCCTGATGGCGTTGCACGGACGAGACACTAAAAATCAAATTGTACTCTTGATCGGATTACAAGTCTTGCGAATTCCGACTGCGCTCTAAAATGTTCAGGGTATTACGAGATCCTGGAGAATATGAGTTTTGTGAAAGAGACAAAATTGAACGGGATCATCCTTTAGTTTCATTGTTTAAAAAGAATATTTAAAATGTTTATTTTGCTTTGATATTATCGGCAGATTTTATGCTTAATTTTACACTGAATATATATTTCGGTGCAACTTTTAAATGGAGACACCTCGCATACCATATTCCTTACCCGTTCGTCAAAATAAATTAACATTATTAATATTATAAATTTTCCTAATGGAATAGCAGGTATTTATTTTTCGCTTTACGTATCGAATTACTGGTAAATATTTATAACATCGAATCCCGAATATCGCATCTGAGAAAAGAAAACGGATTAAAAACAGGACTGCTCTGCATAAAATATATTAATTCAAAGAGAAACGCGCGCGCATTGTCCGTCACTTCACGCTCGCCCGGATAAATGCGATTTCCCCGCGATCGCTCCGCCCCTTATATCCGTCGGACTTTTCCCCGCGCGGTTTTCCCTCGTCCCCGAAAAGCTGTCCGCGGCCAAATCCGCATTGCACTTGCTGAAGCGCGCGGGAGTGCGCGCCAATCGAGCCGACAATGGGGGGGGAGCGGGCGATCGCGCGGTCGCACTCGAATTTCATTGTTTACGAAGGCAGAATCGAGCGCGGGCGCGCGAACGACATTAATTAATGTGTCGGCGGTCATACACACGCGATTAGCATTATTAATGCTCGGTGAAGCGCGCGCGCGCGCCCCCGGTCCCCGCCGTACGCTAGCGGCTTCGCCGTCGCGGAATCCCGCGATCGCTTCTGCGTAACGGTTCAATGGGTCTTTTTTAATCACCTTTTCTCTTAGCGAGATTGATTTATCTTGGAGAGTGAAAAACTTTAGTTTTGATTACGAAGGTGTTTGGAAGATACTGAGAAAATTTTAATGGATTGCGACAATTCCTCATCATTTAAGGGGTATCTGTAAGTTTTGCACGTCCCAACTCTTGAAAATTTTAAAATTAATTAAGGAATTGATCGTACTAATATATAGTTTTTTTTGGATAATAATTTTCTTTACGAAGTATGTCTAATTTTACTTTTTAGACATCAAAATCAATGAATTCTTTAATTTTGGCATTAATTCTTGCTGTATTAACCTACGTAGTAAGCCTGCAACCGACATTAAATTACATCGAATTTTTCTTACACCCTAATTGTAGGCGAGCGTGTTACAGCAAAGTTCGAGTTGATATCCCGCGATGCACAATGGGTGTGGAAGACCTAAATTCGATGCCCAACTTTATCCTTATTAAAACAACTATAATTAAATAGCTCAGTGTCTAAACTATAGAAAGTTTAAACTTCCGAATAACATTCACGAAAGCTAACTTGACCCAATTCGTCGGGCCGCTCGAAATTCAATTTGAGTCGAGTAAGAAAACGGGGGCTGTCCAACGCAGCTCGTCGCCGATCCCCTTGTTCCCCCCCAAAAATCTCATCTTCATCAGGCCTTATTACCCAAATCGTGCATTTTAATCGCGCAAATTACCCTCCACCCTCGTTTACTCGCGCTCAAACGACTCGCCACTTCCATTATGCGACCGCGGGACAAAAAATGTTTGTCTTTATCGCGAGGGGGAGGGGGCAGGGGACAGAATCTCGGGAAGGAACGAGCAGTCTGGAGTGCAGGCGATCAAGGGACGGAATTTTGAGAAACTGCATTAATCTAAATTAAGAAACTTGGGGAAAGGAGCGCCTGATGCGGGGTTCGAGAATTTTGCGTAATTCACGAGGCTAAACGAGCAGGTAAGCACGCGCGGCTCGTCGGCGTCGTTGCTCTTTACTCGCACTTCGCCGCAAGTTTGGAGCATCGAGCCTTATACTACTCCCCGTCCCACCAGGCCAACCAGTTCGTCCGCATTCACGGGGATCTTGTGCTTATTTTGTTTCTCGGATGAGTGAATCTTTACGTGCATTTATTTACATTTTATGGGACTGGAATAAAAAAAATTTAAATCAAACTTTATTGAGTTAGTTATTTCATTCTATTACGTCAAAATATTTACCTGTTACTTAAATTACTTTTTAAAATTCTTTGAAAACAGTTAAGGTATATGAAAGTAAGTAAAAACTGGCTCGTTGTTTAATTAATTATTGAATAAAAGGTTCAGAATTTTACAGTGAACCGAGCGGTCAAAATGACAGTAGTAACTCGGGTGATTCATCGACAGGAAGAGCACGACCACTGCAGCAGACGGCAACAAACATCAACGTCCCTCGTACGGAGCGGCGCACCTCGTGAAAGTCGAGCGCGACGCTGGTAGCGTCTTATCCGCGCGGCAATCTAAACTTCGCTAAGTCAATAGAAGCTTCGGATGAAGGGCTTCTATCCGCCTCACCCACCCTCTTCGATTAGTTTCTTTCCTCAAACTTTTAGACCCGTATGCCAAGCCCGCCTGCTTCTTGCACGAAGAAGAACGATCGAGGTTTCGCGAGCTGCCATGTGATAAGAGTCGTGCATAGTTTTCCTTGCCAAAGAGTAAGGAGTTTTTCACGGCAAAGAGGTTTTATGTTACGAAGTAATTTTGTTTGTTTACGCCTTTTTATTTGTGAAGCTGCTGAAATTCAGATGAATACGCGAGTATCAAGTTGCAAATGCTCAGCAATATTAATAATTATATGACTTATGTTGACTGTGTAGTCAAGTATAAGAACAGAGACAGAATACGAATTAAATTTTCTTTTTAAATCGTGACCAACCGCACCTTGTAATGCAATAGATAAATGCATTCAATTAACGATATATCATACTTAGGAAACCGAGATTCAAGTCCTCGACTCTATTTCTATTTTTTAATAACATTTTAAAGAAATGTATTTCTCCTTTTTTTTCAAATAAAAAAAAATTCTACAAAGGTAGCAATTAGTAAGCTTATGTAGGCATCTCTATTGACGCTGTAGTCAAATAGAAAACCTTAGTTGTAATGTGTCATAACGTAAGTGTTAATCATCAATTTAGATTTTGCAATAATTTGTACTACATTATTATAGTTTGACTAACGAACTATTCCTATTCACCTCTCCTCATTCCATCCCCTTGAGAAACCAAAAACCCAACATCAACTACCAGCTGCGAACTTCGCAAGTCCTCCCGCCTCTTCTCCATGCAAAGCAGGCGCGAGTAAGTGCCGATTTCCCGATCGTCTGGCGCGTAACGCACGAGCGCGGGCGAAAAAAAAAACGCGAGGGACAGGGACACGCAGGAATCTCGGGAGTCGCGCGGCCACGTACGCCCGAGCCGTCCGCGCGCCCGCTCTCCCATGAAACTCGCGTTTAACGAATTTTTCACGAATTCCTCGCGGCCCCACCGTCGAGCTTCGCACGTCCTATCCGCGCGCCTCCCGTCGCTCCTGAAATATTCGCGAGCTCGCAATGTATGGGGGCGCGCCACCCTTAGCGCGAGGCCCTCGCCCGGTAAATATTTCACGGTGCGGCTGCATTCGTCGCACGAATTCCGGAAGAGCGATCGACTTGGGCGTGAAAAACCGCCGCGCCTCCGGGAAACACGTGTGCGCGCGCCCGGCCGCGACGGCCGCCTCGTCGAGCGTCGAAACTTTTTCCCCTGCGGCTCCTGACCGACGAGGATTTTACGGCTCTTCGATTTTATTTTTGGGCGACGGATGGATACATTTTCAGTGAGAAATGATTTTTTAATAACAGATGACTTTTTTTGTAATTAATAAGGTAATAAATTATGTAATCGGTGTAAACGTTATCACAGAAATTATAAGAAATTGATCTGATAAAATAAGTGGGTATTTAATTAATTTTTTTTAACAAATAATACAATCGAAGCAGTTGGAAGACTTTCACTAGTACTTCTTTTTAGTGTCCTTTTCCATTTGTGTTTTTTTTTTTACATAAGATTTCTTACTATTGCTCTCATCTCCGTTAATGGCACACATACAATTTTTGAGGGTTCGAATTACGTTTAAAAATATTAGAGAGAAAAATTGATGCGCGATTCTACTCTAAATCTGAATATGTGAAACACCACTTAAAATTAGATCTGAATATTCGTATTCTAGACAAGAATAAAACATCACATCCCCTTTCAAAGAATCTATAACATTATATTCACATCCAATCAGTAAAGCTTCTCATGCTTAAATTTAAATATTAAATCGATTTTTGTATCCATTAAAAAGTAATAAAATCCTGATCCGGCACTTGATGAAACGCATGACTAATTTACATCAGTATGCAATTGCCGAGTTTTCCTCATGAAAACGGTCGCGCCAAGTGACGATTTTGCAATAACATTAATTCCAACGACCACATCTCAATTCATTTGAAAAGATTCCTACGCGAGTCACGTCACTGCCAGACCACCGAGTCGCTCCCATCACCGGCGAGCAACTGCGCGCCTCATCGAGGCATCCAAAATCACCTCGGCGCTCGAGGCCTCGCTCGGCGATAAATTCGCACCTCGCCCAAAACGGACGAAGAAAAAGGTGGCGAGCTTAAATTCCCGGGGCCCCGAGTCGGCCGTTACGTCGCCCCGGGCGGATAATTCGCGCCGATTGCGCCGTAAAGTGGCCGACTCTCGCTCGGATCCAATTAACGGCGAGCGGAGCGGCTCGCTGTGTGTTTCGGGGCGAGTGTATCGGTGTGTGCGCGATCCCCGATTGAACTCGCGCGCCTCGTTGCATCCAGCGATAACCGGCTTCTTTTCCGTTTCCTTTCCTCCGCTCGTTTCGCCCGGGCGGGTAGCCGCCTTTTCTCTCGATGGGAGCTCGTTCGCCCGCGCCGATGGAGGGACTTTAAAGCTTGCTGCGGGTTAGAGGTTGCCGAGTGGCGTGTTTATTTCGTTTGTTGCGGGAGGTACTTTGTCGGGGGCTGTACGAGGTCTTGGAAATAGTTATTGGCTTCATTGGGTAATTTTTTTCTTTGCGATAGCGAGATTGATGGTGGTTAAATAAAATTTACTGACTTTTTTCATTTCATTCGATCATATTAATTATATTACTCACCAGTAAATAAACCTATATTTTTACTATCAAAGAAAAATATTTACCTGAAAAATAAATTTGATTTGAAATATGGTTTTGCAGGTGTAGTGAAGAGTACAAATTTTCTCGAATGATATATAAAACGCAGTTGATTCAGTGCTATTTTTATCGATGTCTACTGCTACTCTCAAAATGTGGAATAGGGAAAATCTACTCGATTCGAGTGCAAACTGAGCCAATCAAACTTCGAGTGGCTCAATTTTTTTTCTGAAAAAATGATTTCTTGAATTTTTCATTCCTCTACATTATGAGAGTAGATTTATTCTAAAAATAATGAAAAAATCTTTACTGATGAATCCATAACGTTGATTATACTACTTTACGCAATATAAGTGATAAACATTAAAGATGTAAAAGAAACGTACAGCTATCAATCGCTATGAACGTAACCCCTCGCCCTCAAGACTAGGACATCGTCAAAAAAATACTATCGAACTCCATTAAAAGCAGGCGCCCCCTATCTCTCCCTCTTCGCCCTGCAACACTGACCGTAAAGCTGCCGAATGCCTCTTTATTTCAACTTCGTACATTATCGCGCTCATCTGCACACACTCTAGAGCCCTATCCCCTCGCGCGATTATGTCCCGGGGTAATAGCCAGCCCGAGCTCGATCTATCAATCGATTCCATTCCTACGGCTCTTATCTCCGCTCCATTCTTCTTGTCTCACCTCGTGCGCGCATCGGGTCCCCGCTCTCTCTTTCTCGAAGTGGCCCTCTGCCGGACGTCGTAAAGCAGGGGGAGGGGGGCTCGGGGAATCACGGGGCTTTCTTTTCCCCATCAGGGGCCCTTCCGCTCACGTGCAGTCGCCCCGCGTATTTTTCCTCCGCCCTGCCTCCCGCGCGCGATCGTTAATTCTGCCTCGTTCTACTTCGGTGAGCGCGACTCTTTGATCCCCGCGCGTCCGAGCTCCTCGTTTATTTTTCCGTCTCTGGCCGAGCGAGCGGGCGACCGGCGCTAAAGGTCCGCAGGCTCTCGGACTCCGCGTACGTGACTTAGAACGGGAGAGGAGCGATGCTCCTTCGCGAATCACGCCGATATTTACGGCGCGTTATTTTTCATTCCGCGACGAACCTTCTGGCTGTTTCCCTACAGCGGACCGTAGTGCTGATTTAGTTGTCCACATTTTGACGGATGGATGTTCAGATTCTATTGTCATGTTTGTGTAATACTTCTTTATAAGTTTTTTCGATGCAATGTTAATTCATGAAATGTAGCAATTCGTAAATGTTTTTCTTTTAATAAATGTTTGAGATAAATCTTGTTGTAAATGTTAACATTATTTTTATTTATGTATAACCGTAAATACTGATGTGACTATTGTGAAAAGTCTCATGGATCTTACATGATCAATCCAACTATCGTATCTGCGTATTTATAAGCAATACAAATTTAAAAATTAGAGGATTGATACTTTATGAGAAAATTTTTAATTTCTTAAAACGTATTCATACTTTGTTTTAGTAAAAATAATTTCGGAGTTAGCGAAGAAGTTAGTTTTGTTGCTTATCGATTCAGTAGAAACGTCCGAGTACAGTCAGACAAGCTAAACGTCCCAGATTTTTTTCCATCGCATAATCTACTTACGCAGCTTTCGGCCGAGAAAGAAACTGCGCGCACAAACTCGCAGCGGCATCTAAGCGCTCAAACGCGAGAATATTAGCCGTCGGCGCCGCGGCGGTAGCTCGTCGAGCTCTTAATCTGTTTGCCTCGGCTTATCGGTCCCCCTTCTTCCTCTCTCCTCACCTCGTGCCCGGGCCTTCATCTTTTCACCGACGGGATCCTTTCGCGGCGCTCCCTCGTCAGCACCAGATTGTCGCTCAGCCCCTTTGCGCCGAGCCCTTTTTTCGGGAAATTGCATTTTAAACTTTACCTAGGGGCCTTGCTGCGACCTAAGCTGCATCGAATTTGCCGCGGTGCCGCTGGGTTTCTGCGAAAGTGGTGGTTCATGCTATAGTGTAATACTGTAGTAATTTAAAAATTTTGTATCACATTACTATACAAGTCTTTGCATTTTAAAGTTGCTACTAGATTATATTTTTTTTTGATCTTGACCTTTATTATTAACATCATTTTGATCTTGACCTTTATTATTAACATCATTGGAAGATTCACTTATGTTTTTTAAAAAAGAACCTCTATATTTGACTTTAAATCTTTAAAGAATGAAAATGTTTAGGTTCAGATGATTTCCACGTTAGTGATCAAAATGACCCGATCGAAATCTCTCCCAAAAATGTCAAAATTAATAAGGAAGCCTATTTTTTACATACAGAGAAGAGAGATTATTATAAGTGAGCAGCCAATATTATACTCTTTCTTAGTAATAAAAGTCAATGTTAGATTAAAATTTAGAGAGTAAAACTGTTATGTACAAGTTATGTGAACAATTGATATACGTATCGGCTTCAACAAGTTCCTAGAAATAAAATAAATTGATAATGGAAGTGACATATTTTTCGATGAATTGGAAAAACTCAGAGTGAAGGGCGCATCGAAGTTATTTTATGTACATGTACGCGGGCTGATCTATTGGAAAAGGATTACCATTTAAAACTGGTAACTAGCCGTTTCATAATGTCAGAGCGACAAGTAACGCTGAAATCCTATGCGACTTTAGTAAAAAGTTTGGAAATAAAAAGAACGCAGCCATGCGCAATGTAATTAAACTCGCGAACGACAAGAACCAAGCGGCCAAAACAATCGGCAGCGATAAAAGTCTCCCGCGCTCCTTCCAAATAACGAGCCGGACAAAAAAAAGAAGCTGGTCCCAGAAGCGCCCGGGCAAAAAGTAGCGCCCTGCTACGGGCGGTACGTATTCTCCCATCCTCAGTCAAATAAAAGTGCCATTAAAGAAGCGGAATTCTGATTCGCCCGCAGTCGCTCGTCCGGGCCGCGTGCACACGAATGCAAAAGTTCGCCGGCGCGCGCGCGCACTCCCGGACGGGGAGGTAAAAAGGCTCGGCTCTTTTTCTCCCGACGCTCGGATTTAAGTGCGACACGTGCTTCAAACAGAAATCCCGAACTCTTTGAGCGGCGCCCCTCGCTCAATCTCGCGCGAACGAGCAGACAGATACGGCGGACGGATGGGTTTCGATTTCCGGTACGTACACACGGGAAAGAGAAGGAGTACGATCGAACGGTTTTAGTCGACGACGGAGAGGTCGAGGGGGTGGGGGGGTCGGAGGAGCCCTTACCCTCATCGACCCACCCCACTAAAGTAAACTCCTGCCAGCGGGGTCGTGCCAATTCTCTGAAGAAGGTACGGGGCCCGGTTGCATGGCAAAGTAGAACTTTATTTAACTATTCGGACGTGTCTCCACGGGCTTTGACTCGATACCGGTCCTCCCCTGATGAAATGAGCCCTGAGTCTTTGTGGAGCTGACTAGGTGAACCAGCGTGAATTCGGTTCTGCAGTCGTGAGATAACTTTATTAATGGACTGCGGATTTTCTTTTTTTCTTTTATGTCAAATATGGGGTTGAAATTTTGAATCACTAGCCAAAGGAAAGAAGCATCGTGCGAATTTATTAATACTGTGTAACTGTCCTTACACAAAATTGCTAGAATAATATTGATTTTAAACAATGAACTCTACATTTTTTCTGTGAAATCCCTGGTTGAATAACTGTAAACGTATTTGGCAAATACATTTCAAAATAATTTTCCTTTATTATCTCTTAATTCATAGAACTCGACGTCTTTTCTACCGGTAAACCTCGACGATAAGGTCTTAAGCAGTTTACATCGACATAATCCAAATTTGCGAAATCTTCGGTTGCTACGATCTTAGCCGTAGCTGTCAATTGGAATTGCGATGGCGCGGCGGAGGTTGAGTGGATCGGTTAATTCGCCCAGCGTTTGACTGGCGCACCGGCCTCGAGGCGCACTAGGCGACTTTAATCGTAATGTATGTAATGGCTCTAGTCGGCAATTGGATAAGCTCCTTAGGGTAATGCGCTTACCACGTGCGGATTTCGTTCGTCGCTGGCCGTTTCTGCGGACGCGCGCGCGCGCGCGACGCCCCGTTAATGATATTATACCCTTGCACCGGAGTTTGGCAAACACGTGGTTGACCGATCCCGTGACCGGGATAGATCCTGGCACCCTCCTCTTACCGTCGGTGTCTATCGGCGACGACCCAACCCGACGGCTCCCTGGCTGCGACTGATTTGTTCCAGAACAGTAGGGACCGAGGTACCACTTGCACGGATATTCAGAAAACAGGTTTCTTATATTTAACTGGAAATTCACGACCTATTTGTCATTTGTGTAGTTCTTTAGTTTGATTGATCCCTTAAAAAAAAGGATGACAGGATGTTGGGAAGCATTTGAAGACGTGATTTGATTGCAGGTTCATGAGTATATCCGGTTTAATGGCGCCAAAATTCAGAAAAGATTTTCTATAAATTTTCTAAATTCAAAAATAGCGAAAATCTGAGCGCACAATACTCATTTAAAGTTGATATTGTTCTTTAATAGTTTACGGTACCAATGTTAGTAGGAGAAAAAAATGTTCGCTTTCAAACTGAGGTTTTAGAATTTATTTATTCGTAATCAGATTTTCGAAATTTCTATTCTGGAAATAATTCAAAATTTCTTGCCCTCTCAGTATCTAAAGTCAAAACTAGAGGTTCCAATTTAAAAAAGAAAAGAACTTTTTCTTCAAACAACTGAAAATTGTACTTTTTAAGCAACCTATGTAACACACTCTGTAGAGGCTTCTCGCCAAGCCGGCCCCTATCCATCGGGAAAAAAAAGTAAAAATACACGTACACCGATTTACCTTGAAAGCCGTGACGCGGCACCGGATCAGCGTGTTATTTGCGAACGCGTACGGTAATCGAGAGCGTCGGCAGAAGTTTCGCGCGCGAAACAGCGCGGGCGAAGTTCCGCGACCATCGGACTCGTCGCGCGCGCCGGCTCGTTCAAGGGCCGCGGGTGCGTGTCGCGCTCGGCGCTGGCGGATTTCCGACAACGGGAGGAATTACGACGGAGTTTGCGCTTGTTTTCCCCCGGCGATTTCCGCCGGGGCTCTTGGAAAGGCTTCGGTAATGCGCCCTCCTGCTCGAACGACCTTGCCCGGATCTCTCCTTGTTAGTTTTGGGGAATTAGTTGTCGGAGCAATGGCCATCGGAAGGAGAAAAAATTGATTATATTGGTTCGTAAAAATTGGTAAATAAAGAAAAATCGAATTATAAAAGTATATGGTAAGAGAAGTTAACTTTTTATAAATAGATGTAAAGGTCTTGCCGTATCCGTCTGTTTTCACTGAATGATTGATGCATTTTTCATTATTGTTTGCACACAATTTAATATACTTTGATTTAGTAACATTCATCGTCACAAAATTTCTTCTATAAAGAAGCAAAAAATTTAAGAAAGGTGGAGAGGACGATAGTTTAAGAGTGTATCGCTTCAGTAGAAACATTCCGAGTACCGTCAGGCAAAAATGTTAAATAGGATAATCAAAGATTCTCACTAATCAGTCAGTTAATGCGCATGTTTTTTTCATTATTGTTTGCACACAATTTAATATACTTTGATTTAGTGACATTCATCGTCACAAAATTTCTTCTATAAAGAAGCAAGAAATTTAAGAAAGGTGGTGAGGACGATAGTTTAAGAGTGTATCGCTTCAGTAGAAACATTCCGAGTACCGTCAGGCAAAAATGTTAAATAGGATAATCAAAGATTCTCACTAATCAGTCAATGGATTTTGAAACTTGCATCTCGCGAAAAGCGGAGAAGAGAAGCTAAGTTTGTATAAATAAATGTGGAGGTCTTACCGTACCCGTCTTTTTTCACTGAATGATTGATGTTTTTTTAATTATTGTTTATACACATGTAAATATACGCAGTCCAAAAATAATGAACGATTTTCAACAGAACATTGAGAAATCCGCAAAAAATATTTAACTTTGTGTTCATTTTAAAATTTTAAATATGGTAAACACTATTAACAAACATGTGTTCGCGATTAAAACTGTAATAGCATCTCAATTTTGAAAAATAACCTTAAGGTCTCTTGAATAGGTTTCTTGCACACCTACTTTAGAGACCTAAAGTTCTTATTCGTTTGCACCCATCTTTGTTTTGATTAGATCGATTCATGTATAAAAATAAAGCAAATAAACATGAATTAAAAACTAACTAACTAACCCGTAATAAAATACTTTTTATACGTATTTTTCAAGTGTTATTCTTTAAGTTTAGAATTTCCTCAATGGATTTAAAATAAAATGCTCGCCTTAAGGTACTAATTAAAAAGCACTTGATTGAAGCTTAATATTTAAGTCAGCGCAAGGCCGATTAAAAAGAAGTGGCTGTGAAATCCCACGAACTTTGCCAGCTTAGGCGGTGCATGTGGGTACACACGAAGACCACCGCCGACGTCGCTTCTCCGACGCCTCGATTCAACAGGTAATTAGCGACTGAGCGGAGGCTTCTTTTTCAGCTCGGCTCGTCTCCCCTTCATGCGAAATGCACGAGCGGCTAATTCCATCGGGCTTCCCTGCGGCCGCGTCCGGCGCGAGTGACGCGCGCCGCTCGCACCGATGCATTAGCGGCCGAGGCTCCCCCTCGGCCTGCACTTAAACGCGCCGGCCGGAGGGTTTAACGGCTGTCGTCTGCGGGGTGGAAGCGAGGGTCCGCCGGCCTCGTTAAACCTGACGTAGCGTCCACTTTTATATCAATTCGACTGAGTGGTCCTCACCCCACTCTGACGAGGTGCGTCGCGCGGACCCCCCCTACCCTGGCTTTGAGGAGACGCGTCCGTGATTAGGGGCGAGTGCCTCGAGTGGGACCTACGATTCGCCGGGGGAAAGATGCCGAGTGGGGTCTTTCAACTGAGCGAAATAGATAATAAACGAGAGGATGTTGAATAAAAGATTCGGGGAAATCTTGATTTTTTTCTTTTTCATCTTATCTGGCTGGTAGGTTTAATTATTTTCGATGGAATTTTACGATGGCAGATGAATGATTTTTTAGACAGCAGATTTAATATAAGGTAAAATATTACTTTAGTTAACTTTTCCTCCGCCATTAACGAAAGGAAAGATATTTAACCACAAAATGCAGCGAGTTCTGCGAACGCAATTCCAACAAATGCTTTGTAAAATTAATTTATTTCAGTGATTTATGGAACAATTGAGAAGCATGAATAACGAAAAAAAGAAGCCGCCTGCTTCTTCTTGGAATCAAATACTAGTGGTAGTAAAATAAATTTTTATAATGTTATATATTATACCGTAAGTTGTAAATACATACTTTCATTGCGAAGGAGGTAATTCTCCCATGGCAATAAAAGTCCGACGCTCGGAAAAATTAATTTTGTTTTAATCTTTTTTTTACGCGAAAAAGATAACGTAACTGAAACAAGGGGGAATTTTCATAACAATACTGAAAGTCAATTTGTTGTTTGACGACCAAAAGTGTTTTATAATTGCAGGTGATTGCAATCGCACTTTTGTACCCATCGCATTCATTTGCGCAGGTTGATAGCGTCCGGTTTTAATTGCGTCTGCTCCGCTCGTACTGACGCGTTATACGCGTTGTCTTTTGCAAATTATCTGAATATTTTTTAGGATAATCATTTTATAAAATAATTACTGTAGCAATTATTTTAGTGCCCTGAGCATGAATACATTGTACAGTATAATTGCGAATTTCAATGTAATTATTTAATTATAATCCCCGATATATTTAAAAATATTGAAATACTTTAATAATATTGTAACGATCATCGCGTAATAAATAAATAAAACAATTATTACAAAAATCTTTCAATCATCTCGAGGTTGAACATATTTACAAAACGTAGTCCGGACATCAACTAACTGAAAAATAATCGTTAGTCGACAAATTCAGATTGAACAGAGAACTTAAAAATAGCGATATATAACAATATATTTAACTAATAAACGGTAAACTAATGGAACGGTATAATCAGTGGAAAATTACTAACTAATATTTCATGAAAGACAATTATTATCATAGTAAATAGTAATTATTATTATTATTATTATAAATCCATTTAATTAATTCGCTAACATATATTAAACTTCAAATATAATAATAATTTTAATTAGTCGTGAAATAAGCTATAAAATCCCTAAACCATTTTTATCAATAATAATTTTTAATATAGTACCATCTATTCATCATTATTATATTTTTTCACTTATTATGTAAATAATAATAGCCTAGTCATTCACAAACAAAATATCGCCGTTGCATCGAATCAAATCATCAAAACAAAGTCTTCTCCCATCGAAAGACGCAAAGCGCTGAGCGCTGTATTTCCAGTCTAGAGGCATTTTTCTTTTTCGCACTCACGTAAATGACGTCACATTTAGTGAGAGCGAAAGAGAAAAATGCCTCTAGACTGGCAACACAGGCTGAGCACCTGAGATCATTGGGATCGCGGCGAGCACGCCCTTACCGACATCACCCCGCGGTAAACTGCAAGGCGCAGCGTAGGAGAAAGAAAAAAAAAGGGTGGAAGCTGGATGGAAGAAACGGGGGGCGAAACGAGCCTCGCGGCAAAAGGTCGCCTCGTTCGCTCTCCCTTTAGCGGCCGGAATAAAAGGCTCCCGGCGGATT
Source organism: Eurytoma californica (assembly GCA_035586675.1). NCBI lineage: Eukaryota > Metazoa > Arthropoda > Insecta > Hymenoptera > Eurytomidae > Eurytoma > Eurytoma californica. The sequence continues at coordinate 20,496,775 of JAXIUT010000001.1, read as the reverse complement.
TTCCCCGCGCGCGGAAAATGTTGCGCGCGTCGCGTAAAACGCGCGAGCAAGTGCTTTAACGGCCTCGGGAGCCTATCGCGGGACCGCCTTCCAGGAATTTAAGACTCGGGGCCGAGCGCGAAGCCCCCCCGCTCGTTTCGGTGGGCTTTCCGCTCCGCGTGCTCATCGCGCCGCGCGCGTAGAGGCCGGAGCTTTACAGTCGCGCGGCGAATCAAGTGAAGTGGGTTCAGAGTAATCGAAATTTTCAGTATTGTTCTGCCTTTTTTTCGTTTTCTCTTGGATTCGTTTTTTTTTTTTTTTTTTTCAGTGGAGGCGAGGATCCCGCGGAAAAGAGAAGATGCGCGAATTGGAACTTGGGGTGGATCGGCCTTATATTACGGTAAGGAATACTTCACGCATCAGGAGACTCGTAAAAAACGCGTAAGCGCTGACGGTATAGGAAAAAAAGCTTCCTAAAGATGTAATCAAAAAGAATATCCGTTAAAAAGGCCAGTTTTATGGTTATTTTACGGAGCGACGTGATGAACGCTGTCTTTACGTACCATGTAAATGCAGTTCCTTGAAGGAAACAAATGTGAAGAAAAAGAATTTTAAATTAAAAATAAAAAAGGTTCCTCTAAGAGGAAGCAATTTATTCATTAAAATGATTTTTTTTTGTTTTATTTCATTAATCGACTTTCAACATAATCAAATTTTAAATAATTTATCTGACTTTTCATGCTTATCATTTATTCTTTCATCATTAATTTAATAAATAACGAAAATGTTAAAGCAGCGATTTTATATTAAATATCTATAATTTACCCGTCAGTTATTATGTTATTTCACGATTTTATCACGATTGCTGATAAATAATCAAAAATATTTTAATATTTTTTAAATAAAAATCAAAATTAAAATCAATGTACAAAAGAAGCTTTTCACATTAAATTTCAAATTCATTTTGATCGCCACATCTCACTTATAACGGTACCCTCAAATAAAAGATCAAAGCTTCACAAAATTCTTAAAACGATACGTGTTAAATTAAAAAAAAAATAAACACTTAGGGCTAATCACCGCTCACAGTACGGGGACATAATATCTCGCCAGTCGCACCAAAATGTTTGTTTTGAATCGTCAGAGCGCCGCCGCTTTTTTCGTTCCGATCGCGTAAACCTCCGATCGGTCGAATAGACCTTAATTGAAAATCGGTGTTGGCCGAGGTCTCCAACCCTGTAAACGGCTTTAATCCGGAACACGCGTCCGGGCCCAGTCCGGCCTAATGGATAAAACAGTGCCGCGCAGACGGCAGATGCGTTTTTCGGGGATGAGCGCACGACACGCTCTAATAGCCGGCGCTGAAGGCAAGGAGCTTTTATTTGTCCCAGTCGCGTGTTCGAGACGCATTTTTCGCGAATTCACGACGATTTCAATGGTAAACGACTCCGTCAAACCTGAAATTGGTGCATTTTTACTCAAGAATTCATAATTGTTAACTGTTATCTTTTAAATAAATATTCAGCTAAAAAATGATCTTATGATAAATAATTACATGCCATTTAGAGGAAGTTTACCTGTTATTTATTCGTTTTTTGTCACTCTATTTGATAAGTTAAATTAATTATCAGTAAAACCAATAACTAACGTATTAGATTGTACGCCTAGTTAATTCCATATAGTATTCACTCATCTACATATCAATTAAAATTGGAGAAATTTGATATCCATGTTTATCAAGTGTCAACAATTAAATTTTAAAATATTTGATATCCTTGCCGATTAACTTTTAATAAGATCCTCGAGAAAAATTCACTTTCAATCAAATTAATTTCCGGACAATAGCGCTTGGAATATTAAAATCCGCATTTATGCATCAATTCATTAAATCAACAAGCGCTTCAATTGAACACCGCGAGCACACGTCGCCGAGGATATTTTTATCGTTCCTCCCTACCCATTCGACGTATTTACTTTTGCACAAATGCACAATTTATTCATTTAGCGCGAGCGCGCCCGCGTCGCTCGGTTAGCCGCAATTAATGCAAACAAAATTTTCGCGCTCCTGCAAAATCTCCCTCGTCTGCGCCTGACAGAAAATTTTGTGCGCGCATCGACGAAATGGGAGGGTGTGCATCGCGACAGCACTGAAGGTTATTACTCACACATTCTGGAACTGGATTATCTTTTGCTAAAATGAATAACTACAGGTATTACATATTAAATATAAACAATTACTTTTTAATTTGTTGATGAATGAAGATTCTCATTGAATAATCAGTACATATCGCATAGTGTACCGTATTACATTTTTATGTTTTAGGAAGAACGTAAAGAAATTTAGTATTATTTGTAAACGCAAAATTTATAACAAGTACCATTTGTTTTGAACGAATATCAATTTAACAAAGTTCTTTTCCTCAAAGCTTGTATAAATGTATTCGAACGAATTGTACGCATTCCGTTTTAGTAAGATGAATCGAGTAATCTGAAAACAAATTGTAATAAATATTTAAAAATAATCTCCACGGAGATCACTCCATCAACCGTCATCCGAAACACGGAAAATCACCTTCGCCGGGCGGCCTGCCCCTCGGTCGTTGGGAGTCAAAAATCAAAGCTCATCCCCGCGAGACCAAGGGGAGCCCCCGTACCGACAATTACGCCGGGATAATCGCGCGAGAGGCGAGGGGCGCCGGCGTTACCTGGCCGGGACAGGCACAATGACGAGGGAGAGTCCGGGCCGCGTGAAAGGGCTCGCGGTACAAGGCGGGCCCGGCCCGGCCGTCGCCCTGCGGAAAGAGGGGAAGCGGCGAGGCGAGGCGAGTTAACACGGGCCGATCTGCCCGGCGCGCGCGCGCGCACTGTAATTTGCTGTATGCATGCGCATCCAGAGACGGATAGACACACCGGCCGCTAGCAGCGCCAGCCCCTCGTAAGATCTATGGATTTATGCAAATGCAGGCAGTTAGAGTCCCGAGCAGCGCCCGATCCCTCCTCCCCCTCCGCCCCGCTGAATAATGCCTCGATAAGACAGGGACGGAGAGGGGCGGAGGGGAGGGAGGGGGTGGCCTGGGCTACACTCGGCCGCCATTGATTTGTCACCCTTCCGCCCGCGCGTCTTTCTCTATCTGATATCCATACCGCCGGGAGAGAGAGACCTCGCCTTCATCTTCGACGCCCCCGAGGATGTGTGTGCGGAGGCTCGGGCAGTGGCCCCCACCGGCCATTATCCACTGCGGGAGATGCGAACGCGGCTGTATTGCACACCGGAGGCTCGCGTTGGATCGTCGAGTGCCGTATATGCTCGGACGACCTACCTGCCCTTTCCATCCTCCCCCTCGACGCCTCTTCAACCCCTCTCGGCTTGACGTATCGATTTTCGAATTGCTTTTGGTTTTCTGCTTATATTGTTTATGGGAATGCGCACGCCGAGGGCACTTGTAAAAGAGATGCCATTGTTTACGGTCTGGTCATTCTTGTCGAGCACGAGAGTTGGAACGTTTTAATTGACTCTGCGTTGTAATGAATTTTTACTGCGGTAAAAATAAAAAAAGTATCGGCGATACACGCGTTATTATTGTTTGTTTTTGAGTAAATACTTAACTCAAACATTTAATTAAGAATACTAAACAATTTCAAATTATCAAATACCTGCGATTACTTTTTTAATCGATGGACTATTTTTATTTATTGAAAAACAGATAATTTACATAGTAAATCCTATTGGAGGTAAGAAATGTTACCTGTACATAGGCTGGTATAAAAAAAAATACAATAAAAACATACAACAAAAAAGACTTATAGCTAAAAACTAAATTCGAAAACATTTCTGTATATCATTTTATAAACTATATAAACAGAAAATATATACCCAGATATTTTATATATTCGATACTAATTACTACCCAACAGTA
>JAXIUT010000001.1:20463371-20480302 GCA_035586675.1 Eurytoma californica | reverse complement strand
CCGTTTATTTCTGATTTAATCATATTGCCTTATTTCCTATTTGTAAATAGGATTGAATTGATTCTTCTGAGCAGGGATTCGAAATTTAATTACGTTAGATCTGAAATTCATGCTAATGATATTTCGCGTCACACGTAACTTGAATAAATTAAAAAACTCTCTGGATATTGCAGGCGATAATGGAATTTTACCACGAATTACTCCGGTAGGGATAATCTGCTTTGGTCCTGATAAGCCTCGATTGAGATGAGATTACATAAAACGCTTGACGCAATTAATAACGCTTTGACGGGCGAAACTCGGCGTATATAAGTCAATAAAGGTAACAACGCCGGTGAAATTCCAAAGGGGGGGGGGGGGGCGAATTTGCCCCCCCTCCTCGTCGTGCTCCAAGAGAGCGCGAGGAAATTTGCGCGTACTCGTCAAACAAGGTTAAGCGCCGACGGCGACGTCGCCTCCTCGGGGCTCGCGAGGCATGTGCCGGGAGGTAAACATGCGCGTCCCCGGAATAAATTGCCGCCTCGAAAATGAAGTGCCTCCTCTTCGCATCTCTTCGGCGCGGCCCGAGCGGCTCCCGGAGCCCGCGGGGGTGTGAGAGCCCCGCGGAGGCGGGGCAGAGCGACAGTCGAGTGTCTCGCTAGATGCTATCGAACGGGGCGAGGAGGTTAGAAAGGGCACTTCAGCAGCAAAACAATATCGACTATTGACTTAGGAATCATCGCGATGTTCCTTTTACCGGAATTGTGTAACGCCGTCTCGGATTCCTCTAAGATGGGGGATGTATTAAATTTTCTTTTCCTGCGAGATTTTGGAAAAATTCCTGAACCAGTACTGAAGTAAGATGCTCTTTTTTTCGCTAAGATTTTAGAGAAATACTTAACGGGATGTCAAAGCCTCTTGTAGGAATCTGCATTACTGCCCTTCGTAAGTGGGTAAGGAAACTGTAAACAAAATTTCAGCCAATTACATCTATAAATGGCTTCAGGATATTGTTTGAAAATTTTTCAAATAATTTCGTAAAGTTAATTAAGAACGAAAAATTTTCAAACAATTTCCTGAGGCCATTTGTAAATGTAATTGGCTGAAATTTTGTTTACAGTTTCCTTGCACAATTGCGGAGGGCAGTACGTTGGCCGAATTTTGAAAAATGGTTACGATTTTTAAATAATAAATAAAATTTTCATGCCGGTAATGCAGATTCCTGTAGTAGGCTTTCATATCCCCTTAATTATATAATGATTTTTTATATTTTTTAAAAATTGTTCAAGTTTGATATATTTGAGAGTATAGTTCACTTTTATGTAATCTTACGATTTAAAGTTAGTCAAAGGATTATTGCTGTATACAATAATGTTTTTTAAAAAAGTATGTGGGTATATAAATACATATGTCGGTCAATCACTACAATTTATATCTAATCTTTATTTACAAGATTTATTTATTATGCAAGGTTAAAACAATGCTTACTTGGTTTAATAAAAATGTCGTTTATCGTTACCCAATATCCAGAAACTACTTATTTCCTTTAAACCTTTCATGACGATTTAATAATTTTATTTATTTTATTTTTTTTTTTAATTGAAGTTTATATCTCCAGAGGAGTTCTGAAACTTTTTATTATCCACACAAAATATATTCCAAGAATTAGTTGCTGCGCGCAAATGAAAATTTTCACCGAGTCATTGGGTTCGAAGCAAAATGGCATAATTCGCGAGGGGACAAGAGCGCAAGCCCGCGAGGGCTAACGAATCGGAGCCGATCGGCAATAACAAGGAAGGCTTGCAGCGACAAAGCGCCGCGTGCCCCGGCTGCGCTGTAATTGAACGCGACGGCCGCGCGAATTCCGCGGCCAAAGGGAAAAGTCGATGAGCGGGCCGATCGTGTTGTTCGCGCCCCCTCGGCCGGGATCGATCGCTTACAAATCCGGATTATCCGCCGATCGGACCTGCTGGCCTGCCGTCGCGAAGCGCACTCGAGTCGAGCCGTGGGGAGAAATTCGCAGGGGGAGCGAAATCGCGGAGTAAATTAACGTCGACGAAAAGTGGGAAATGATCGTGGGAGTCTGCGGATTTGTCGACAAGTCTGTCGGTTGATTTTGAAAGTCGAATTATCTTATCAATTATTGAGGATGAAATGTATTTTGTGTGAATGATGTGGTTGCCAGGAAATAAATAAGAATGCAATAGTTACCTAATAGAAAAGAAAAAGTACGATTTAAAATACTAAATATAATTTAAATTTAATTTTTTTGATTCTTGAACATTGGCTAGATATTTGTGCCGTTCGTACATTCCTTGCTACCAGATTATCACCAAAACTTCTACCTAATGATGCCACAGTTTTTTCTCTTTAATAGTATGGGTTACAACAGGAAAAACAAAGAAAAGAATTAGTTATATTGTTAGTACGTAAATTACTTCAAAAATAACTAGTTTTGTGTGTTTTTTTTTCTTGATGATATGATGGTGCAAGTGCAGCTACATTAAAGATCTTAATGCATTCAAAAACTTATAAAATTTTCCAAAGCATCGCAAAACAGCTCGATCTACCTGCATTACGACTTGACTTATTAATGACTTCTCGTCGTCATCTCGTCTCTCAGTAACAACTCGCCTCCAAAATGCTCCAATCCCGCTGCCTTCCCTCAAATCTAAATCCCGAAAAAAGTTTCAATGACGCGCCTTCGCGTGATTGACGCAGCTTAATTGAAACGCGCTGCATTCGATTACAGGCCGCGCGAACGATATACCGAATAATTGCGTTGCCGTGCGGTGGGGGGTTAAGACCTTAAATTACCTCCCGGGCGAAACTTTTGTTGAAGTTACGCAGAGCCGCGTGCTCCGCATCGCGTCCAATCGATTTTAAAGTTGGGCGGGATTAACGCCGGACCTCGTCTAGTTCGCCCTCCTTTTAACGGTCTAATTATGCTCCTTTGTTTTTCGACAGCTTTGTGAAACGTTGATTGCTCGGTTGCGTTTAATCAAATAATTTTCATTTACTGTGTATCAAATATGATACATTTTTTTAAACTGTTAAAATGCTTAACTTTCACTATGCGCCTACGGAGAAAAAGTAAAGGGTGACCCGGATCGCATTTAAATGTCATCCTAGCCGGGTGAGAGCAAGAACTCAGCGCCCGTTTCAAACACCAACTATCTCGGTGCTCGCTTCGAAAAGCACCTCTCTCGCCATCTGATTCATAGATAGGCATTAGTTCGGTGGTTTTCGAACCGGGTGTCGAGATAAGTGGTTCTTCCTCTCAGTCGTTCATGTGGTCTGGGGAATTCTGTGGTTCCTTTCGTGATACATATAAAATTTTTTCCTATCGTGGGCGAAAATACAACATTCTCGAACAGGTGCCAGTAGAGAGTGGTACTTTAGTTCCGCTAGGTAAAAAAAGATTCTATTTCGTTCAGGTCTCATGTAATTATTTAGATACAAAGCAGCGAACAAAGGAATTACGATGTTCGCACAAAGCGAGATTAAAAAAAAAAAAAAAAAAAAAAAAAATAAATAAATAAAAAATAAAAAGAGCATGGAAAGGTAGGCGCTCGTCTGCATTTGTCGGACTATATTTTTCAATTCGCGCTCATCGATCGCCGCGTATTTTTCGCGCTAAAAGCACAGTTTTACAAACTTCCACGCGGGCCGTTTATTTTCAGACATTGTTTCTTGCCCCGCGGGGGCGCGCATAGGGCAAAGTGTTTTTAGTTTCGAGTGATACGCGAGCTCCGATAGAATCCCCCTCGTGCGCGCTCGTGCGCTTTCTGAAAGTGGGTATTACGCGTGTCTCGAGAGAGGATTTCACGTGTTCGCTCGCCCGCTTTTTTTCCTTGTTTTTATTTATTTGTTAAATAAAAGCGAACATAGATGGACCGAAATGAGAGATAAAACGAAATCCAGCGCGCTGCGAGGAAGTAAATGCATTACTCAGGCGCACTTTAAATTCATTAACGGGAATGTTAGTTAGCCTCGAATTGAAAGCACTTGCTCGCGAGGATTTTTTTAAAAGAAAAACCATTAGTAAAATTAATAAAGAAAGAACTTAATTGAAAAATGCCGGTACTGTTTTCCTTCCTGAAAGTAGAAGCATGTCCTTCAAAATCGGGCGTGAAATTTTTGCCGTATTATTAAACGCAGCCCGGGGAATTGGAGCCCTTGAGCGTGCGCGCATGGAAAAGCCGGGCGATCTCCGTGAGCCGGGGCAACCTCCCCGACGGCCGACCCTCGGGCCGTCGGAGGACCGCAGATTAGCGTGAAAAATGACCAGTGAAATTGCCTCCTGTATTCTTAATGCCCCACCCCTCGCGCTAATTACCCATGGGGATTTTTCTCCCGCTCGTCCGCTCATTGTTTTTTCGCGTCCGCCTCTTTGTCGCGTTAAGCATTGCGAACTCGCCTTTTCTCCGCCGGCCCGAGTTCCCCGAGGACGCCGGGAGCTCGGCAAGCTGCGGAGCGGAGCGGGAGAAAGGGGAAGTACGCCGGACCCGCGCGGACGGTGTAAGTGAGGATCCCATGAAACTGTAGAGTAGAGGATTCTTATGCAGTTTTTTTTTCTAGAGGATGCTTCTTGGAATTTTGCTATTTAGTTTGTGAGATTATGCGATACTACATTTACTTGTTTTTTCTGCTACTGTTTATTTTATATGAAGATTATCTTTGATTAGTCTTTTTAACACAAAAAACTGTTTTTGTTAATGTACACATACGAGGTTAAATTAAAACTTTCGTAATTGGTTACAAAATAAATAGTGCGTAAAAAAATTGATTGTAGAGATTTTATTATGCTAGATCTATCTCTTATTTTTCGAAAAACGATGCATATTTCCTTCAGAATTTTCGCGAATATACTCGCGCAGAAAACACAGAAAAAAGAAGATGCGCCTTTTTCTTCCTCCTTGTGGCTCTGCGTCTTTTCGCCTTCGATGAAAAACGGGGATTCTGGACTGATGTGCGCGAGCGCCTCTGCGTATTTCATTGCGCCGCTTTTTGCGGGATTATGCCCACTCGGCTGGGCTCGGCTCTTCAGCCCGTTTTTCTCCGAGATACCGGAACGTCCGGTTTTTCTTCTGGCTTCACCGTTTTTCCAAGCTTGTAGATTCACGTTTGTCCGAAGTTTTTACTCGCATTCAACGCCCGGCGAAGATTACTCAAAACTTCAATTATAGTAAACATTTCATCTAATATTTTTATTGTCTTTTTACGTGATTTACAATTGATAGGATCACCTCGTACAATGCGAATGGATGTCCAATTCAAAAAATGTTTCAGATCATTATTCTCTAAGAAAATAATGTAGTAAATATGCAAATGCGTCAATTGAAAGCAAATTTTTTAAATCAAAATTCTAATAAAAATTTTATTATTTTCGTTGTTTTTCAAAATACTATGTACAAGTTCTAATAACGAATTAATAAAAATATCCTGCTACATAGAATTAGTGCAATAAATTAAAAAGAAAAATCTTTTAGAACATGAAAAAGAAAAAGGCATCGTCCGTGCAGTCCACAAGGAAAATTTCACGGATCGACGTGCCTCTCGTCTCAGCGGCACGGGCGGTAGATGTTCCTCTTTCAGTGCATTATTGCGGCTCATCCGGTATTACGCTTGTGTGTCGTGGACCTTGAGCAGCGTGTATCGGACACAGAATTACCTCTGCGGATACGCTCGCGCGTATCCGGCTTCCTCTCGTCTTTCTCCTGCGACGTTTCGCGCCAGGGCAATCCTCCCATACCGTTTTTGCCTCGGCACAAATATCATCTTTGTCTTCTTTATCTTCTCGTACTAGTACATGCTTAATGATCCACCTTTAGCGATGTAATTATTGTTAGTATTTGGTTTATATAAACACACAGTTAAGGTAAAATCGTTTTAATTCCCTTCTTATGGCCGTTAAAAATATGTTGAAAAAGTGACTTTTATTACCTTAAATAAAAGAATGAAAATATAAAAATTCTAAATATTGTTTTTTGCACGAATATAAAAGCGAATATTAAATCATAATAAAAATTGCATTTTCTGCTCTCGAACATGACATATGCATAAAGCGGATTAGTTACCATGGATTCTATTTTTATATTTCAATATTTTATAAATTTTATTAGTACCGTGGAAGTATATGTCATATTTGTAGCAGTCACTTTCTGTCTGTATCAATAATTAAAAAATAAGTCGCATCCCGCTGCTTTCCTCACCGGCGAAATCGAAAAATCCCGTTTCATCCAGCTTCATACAAATCTAGATCGAAACCTCAAACTCCATCGTTTTCAAATTGATATATTTCCATCTCAATTCGGCTCGATTGCTCCCACTTTTATCGCGGCCGCTTCATTCGCCTACCGCGTACCGCCGGCATAAAAGCAGCTTGTCCGTACTCGCCGGACAAAATTTTTATTGCTCGACGTCCCGCCGGAAAAGAGAATGATAAATGTGCATATCGAAAAATCATAATACGAAGGGAGGGGAGGTCGAGCGCAAACGAGGCGCACACGTTAATAACCCGACGGCCAGGTATCGGCGATCGATCACCCCGATGGCGATGAGGGGGTCGGACGATGCTAATGGCCCTTTCGTCGCTGCGCTTTTTACCTCCTCCCCCGGCTCGAGTTTGAGAAAAAGTTTGCCTTCCGTCTCGTCCCGCCGGAAGCGATCCCGGTGTGGGCGGGCGTCTCTCTGTCTTTTTTTTTTTAATGTTCCTCCCAACTACGCCTCGGATATTCCCTCTACGCGTCGACCGGATATCGCGGAAATGGACGGCTCGTTACGTTGTCGGAATAAGCAGTACCGAGCACAAAAAGTAATTGATAGTTCGTTTTCATCCTATTTGGAGTTTCTCCGGCTTTCTTTTCTTGTATCTTTCAATTGGCGCTGAGACAAATATTATTTTGTATAGTATTGTTTGATTAAACAATGTAGTTACACAGTAATTCAAAACAACAGGTACAGTCTTCTGTACTATAGGACTATGAACCTTTGTTGATATCTGGTGACTGTTGGACTTGATCGGGCAAGGACCAACGGAATTTCAAGATCTAATTTGTTAATTGCGGGTATTCTCTCTAGGAATATTTAGTATTGGGGGAAAATCTGTGGGTACTCGAGTTGTTCTTACAGAAGTAATAATCAAAGAGTAAATGATTAAAAACTTCCGCTAGTTTAAAATATGAAGTCAAAAATTGCTTTTTTATGGAAATACCAAATTTTTTTTTTTGTATCTGCTCTATTTTATCATAACTAGCCCATTATGATAGAAGTGCGCTATGCGCGTAAGTCTCTTATTTTTACATTGATATTTGTACGAGGAAATTGTCTTCTTATATTTCCACATCACGTTCAGTTCGGGAGTAAAATGTTCTCTAATTCGATACAATTTGCTTGCTCTCTTTTATAAACTAGGCACTTTTGGAATTCAAATGCACAATCGCAGTTCTCCTGTTACACGCCGTGATAAATATTCATTTTTAATTATCTATTTGTGCATTTAAATTGAAACAGCTACTTAAATTGTCCTTTGAATTTTCACACATATTAAATCGGCACAGAAAAAAATAAATAAATCAATTTTTCAATATTTTTCTTATAAAAAAAAGTCATTCCCTACTATTTATTACCCCTACCTCGTACACCTCGTAACCAATCCCGACACCAATGCTCCATAAGCCTCCGCGTAAAACTCGCCACGAAATGACGAAGAGAAGCCGTCGCGCGAGGATCAATAGCCAGTTCCAAGGAGCGTCGGAGCCGTCGCGGGAAGAAAAACGCGGGTCTCTCAGTGCCCCGTCGCATCCCCTCGCCTGCCATTCCAGGCCTCCGACGACAAATGGCGCCTCTAATGAACCCATCGACGACACATCGGGGACGGCCGCCCCCCCTCCCCCCTGCCCTGAGAAGAATACAGACGCCCGGAGCCGGGCCGAATGAATGAATTTCGCGCGTGCCAGCCGCGATAAGTATTGGAATGCCATAATGGAAAGACGTCCGCCGCATATCGGCCCGGCACGTCGCGCGGCGAACACGAAGTAATAACACGCTCACGGCGACGCCGCCGGCAGGGGCGGCGCGGCGAAGTGTAATAGCTCCTGTGGGCGTGCGCGCGCGCGCCCGCGCGAAAAGTATTCAGTCAATGGTGCGCCGCTGGATTTTCTCGGGATGCCTCGAGAGTGAAATTTCATTTGTTGCGAGCTGCGCACACCCTGCGCAAACTCCGTTTACCTTGGCTTTTGCGAATGGAGGATTGCAGGAGAAAACTGCAGGATTTCATAATGTTTTATGGTTGTCTGTAGTTGGTTTTATAATTTTATGTAATTTATTAAATTTAATAAAATGTAAATTATTACAACTACATGGTTCACGTGTAAAACTTGCATTACCATGTCTAGGACGTTTAGTAAGTCTTTCAACTTAAAAAACATAAGTGGAAACAGACAAGCAGAGTAAGACAAAAATATTCAAACTCATTATTTCGGGCTTTATGTTCAGATTAATGACTTTCTTTAAACAATGTTAGTGTAAAGTAAAAAATATCCTTTTTCACAGATTTTCAATATATTCTTTCTTTCTTTGCCTGCTTCGCCTCATTTTTTTTGTTTCATTGAATTCGCTCTCTCTCCGACATTAGCTTTCTTCCTCTTCGGTTATTTCTCCTTGCTCGCTAGCATCGCAAGAACACGGAGAGGCGGAGGAACAGTGGAAAGAGGAACGGTAAACATTGAAGCCGGTTAAGATAGGCTCAAGGAAAAGAAATCGTGCGGAAAATTCACGAATGAAAGAAGTGTACGCGCGGCTTAGTCTCCCCTCTTCTTATCTTCCCTCTCTATCTCTCTCTCTCTCCCTCTCTCTCACTCCCTTCCTCCCTTCTCTCTCTTTTTCTCTGCACATTTATCTTCACAAGAGTTCTTTGAAAATCATCCTCGCGCTTCCGTTTTGATAGAACGATGAGGGATGACTTCCATGCACTTTATTTTCCAGCAAGCGCTAAAAAATTGGTACAGCCATAGCTCACGGTATTAACTTTCTTATTATTTCAGTTCATTTATTTTACATTTTTTTTAACCACTGAATGTGGACTTTTGCCTTTTTTTGAATAATTTGACAAATTTTATCTCTCTTGAACTTTTGAGGTATGCATTCTTTAAAATTTCAAAGGTATTCCTTTGATATTATATTATTATTAATATGTAAAACCAGAATAATTGCTCGAAATAATTTTAATAAATTGGATCTTTTAAAGAAATATTGCAAATTGCACACAATTTATTGAAAATCTCTTACACCATAAAATGTAATCTGGATTTTCTATAAAATACTTCACTGCGCTATTTCAATAAAATATCCAATCTTCTAAAAACAATTTCAGGTGATACACGAGTATTTATCCCATTCAAGGCATTATCTCCCACTAGGCGAGGTTTTTACGAGATAAGCACCCATACCTTCCGAAATCCGCGAAAAAAAGAGTCTCCGGCTCCAAAGGGACGCGCGATAAAGCGCGAAATGGATTATCGAATTCGCGCGCGAATCGAGGAGGTCGATCGGCCGAGTTGAATGAGCCTTAATCAACACGCAGGAAATAAAACGTCAGCGCTATTTCACGTCGCGCCGCGGCTCGCTGCAGGTGCGAGGGGGAGGGCCGGAGGGTCGCGGGATGCCCGTACGCCGCCAATCGATCGCTTAACGGCGCAATCTCGTTTGGCGAGGACGTGAACGGCCTTGGAAATATATTTCGGATAGAGCCGCGGCCACGCGATACCCAATTCCGAGCTGACAATTATCGTCAAATCGCCGAGTCTTACAGGCCTTCCAAGTCCTTCCGTTCGATCTCGCCCCTCTCGGACGTACGTCGTTAATTTGTACGGAGAGACGCGAGGGTTTGATGAGGATTTTTTTTCTCGCTCAAGCTAGCGGCGTTAATCAATGGTGCAGTGCGGGGTTTTTCTTTTCTTACGCTGAGAAATGTTACTCGGGTAGTTTGTGCGTGTAACCCGATAGCTATAGTGGTATTTCTTTTTTTATTTACGTAGTGGGTTCTTCTTTATTGGTTTTTATTGACGAGTTATTATTTGCAATTGTACCTAAAAAGTGATGGAAGAATCAACTGTTAATTTTCTTAAAGTGGAACAATCTGTTTAATTAAAAAATTAAGAAACTGTAGCTAATATGATGTACATGAAGAGCAGCGCAACGATTCCTTAAGTAGTAAAAGAAGAAAATGAATGTTCTAATCCACTTGCTAATTGAAGTATCACTGACAGAAATCCGAACAGCAGAAAAAGAAATAATTTTTATACCAAGGGGCAGAATCCATTAAACATTCCCATGTCGCTACCCGGGATCCTCATTGAATTTGCCCAGCTCTTCCGAACGCAATACTAAAATCCTTTAAAAATCAGCCTTTCACCGAGGCAAATAGAATTAATAACGGGCAGGAGAGAGGCGCCGGCGACTCCGGGGCACAGTGGGCGAGAATAAGAGGCGGCGGAAATACATCGGCGAAAGAGACTCATCCAGTGAGAAAGGAAGTAAAAAAAATAAGCGAAGGAGTAGCGCGTCGGGAGGGTAGCACGGCACGGGCGTAGGACGCGCGTAGGAAGCGCGATGGAACGAATTGCGCTCTTGGCACTTGACTCTTAAACCCGGTAAGCGGATCAGTCTACTACCTACTTCTGAATGTCTTCCTCGCCTCTTCTCCTCTCGCTTTCTGGTGCCACCTCCACGGCCGTCGGCGGCGACGCTGCCTCCCTACGACGAGAGAGACACTTCCTCACGCGTTTCTACTTTCTGGAGGAGAAGATCGCTTGCCTGACGAAGATTAGACTCGGAAAATTGACCAGGTACTCGCTTTTGTCTTGTGTACGCCTTTTTTCCCTTTACTACGCCGTTATAAGATCTAGAATATTATTATAATCGTCGGGGAGAATCAAATTTTAATAAATGAAAAATGTTCACAGTGGTGTAATTTGACGCATCATGAATAATTCTTGCCTTTATTTATTATCATTTTCTTGAATTGCTTAATTAACTTCAAGTATTTAATTATTACTCCTCAAAAAATCGTGCAGCATTGAAAAATGAAAATTGCTATGTAAAGTCTACCCGCAAGAACGAATAAATTTCGTTAAAATGAAAAAAAGTGGAAGAAAGTATTTTACTTAAAACCATAAAAAAATGCAAAATATTAAATTTCAAGTTTAACGATGCAACTGGTACAATGATACGTTGCGTAAGCGGCGTTATTTACAGACCCGAGGCGCAGGCATCGTAAGAAAATAAATTTGCGCTTTTCCACGAGTCGCACTTCATATAATATCCAGAGCGAATTTTCAAAGCCCCGGCGGACAAACCGCGTCCTCGGAAACCTCTGTGACTTATACCTTGCCGGGTTCGCGGGGTTCATTGCTGCACCTCCGCGTCGGATACAATAACGCCGGGGCCGTCGGCGAACCTGTACACACCGCGGTCTTTCATATACCGCGGTCCCGTAATAAGCAACCCTCTTAAATAAAGAAGCAACCCACCGCCGCGAAGAAAAAACACTTTGTGCGCCGGCCGAGGAGGCCGCTTATCGCGTAAACGCTCCTTCGCTCTCGTAGCACGACTCGATTTGTAGACTGCCGCGGTAAGAAAGAAAGAGACAGAGAGAGGGAGCGAGAGGGAGAGAGAGAGAGATAGATAGAGAGAGAGATACCCATTGTCCTCGAAACTACTACGAAGCGCCCAGTGAAAGAAGGAACGGGTGTGTGTGAGGGAGAGAGAGAGAGGGAGAGAGAGAGAGAGAGAGACGGCGGGATTTAATAATGTAGAGAGCCACGGCCAGACGCCGGGTACACACTGGGATTGGTACACACGGCTTTTGGGCGTCTTCAATATCTGAGCAGCGCACCAGCCCACATCTCGGCCATTGTCTACGGGTGAGCGAGCCACCCCCTGAGTCCTGCCCTCCTTATATTATTCCTAAGGATGGCCGAAGGAACCGTCGAGGTGCATTGGAATAACGCCTTTTTGCGAGCTGATGTTTGCATTTGTTGCCACCTCGTTTTCCTTCCGAGTGACGGATATCAATAGATTGAAATCTGATATCTGCGCTAATCTTGTACATACAATGGTAATGTTTCCTGTTCTTACTGGTATTGTGTAACTATCTATATCTATACTCTAAAAATAATAGGCGAATAATCGATTTTTCTTTATTGAAATCGAAGTCGAAAGTTTTCGATAAGATAGATGACTAAACTAAATTCATAAACAAATAATGAGGTTCGATGTACAAACTGCTAGGCGCGCGAAGTGCGCTCAAATAAACTAGTAAACATTTAATTCGGTTGAAACCGGTGTATTCTTTTAAGTCCCGTCAGAGTGATGAACGATATTTTTATCGTTTATCACTTGTCTCCCGCAGATGTGTTATTTCCTTTCGCAATATCGCACGTCAAAACAATTCACATTGAATTTTGATATCAGATTTAATAAGTTACATTGTTGTAAATACGATAATCGGAGCAGTAAAGATAAAATTCCAAAGGCAAAAGGCTAACACCTGCATACCTAATGTTAATTGAAGCAGCTAAAATTTTAATGTAAAATTAATTAAACCTTATTTTAAAAATAAAATGAGTTATATCTTACAGTTTATTATTTATTTGCATGTATAATAAAAATACAATTTGCCATTAAATCACAACATTTTTTTATTATAGTCGAGGTATTTAGAATTTATTTTAGAAAGTATTAGTTGATTATTAAAAATAATTATAATATAACCTTACACGTTTACGTGGCAATGTAACCTCAGTTGTTATAGCCAATAAAAATTTACTTAATAATAAAACCTGTCTAACCTTACTCTTAAACTTTATTGACTCCTGTATCCATAAACAACATTTATTAAACCATACAAAATTGTTCTTCTAATTTTTAAATCAGCCGGTAATTAATATAAAAGTTAATGACTATATACTTTTACATATAAACATTATACTTTTTCTCTTATTCTCAGAATATTGCCGTATGCCGATATGGTCGTATGTTAAATAAGACAGTCTCTTTACACGTGATGATGGCAGAACCAATCAAATCAGGAATAGATCGGCTCCACTTTTAGGCTGATCATTTCTTCAAGAGAGGACGCGTAATAATATGTTAATTTATTCCCTTAATTCACCTCTAAAGTGCAACAACGACTCGAAGACAAATCACACAAAACCCCCGGAATGACAACAACTTAAACGCAGGTAACGCCTGCGGGGCGCACCCGCTCAACCCCTTAAATGTACGTAAAACAAAGCGTCGATGCTTAGCGAGGCACCGCGGAGGCAGCCAGCGAGGCGACAGGGAGGTCGGGGCTGTATGCATTTTCGCAGGAGGTGTCGCGTGAAATTAATTCCGTTCAAGAAGACACCGTCGGCGGCGCGTGCGCGCGCCTACGCCGGCGCTTCACAGGTCGGCAAGTCAAGGAGGCTGTGTATGACGACGACGGCGGGGGCGGAGAGCATAAAGGCCGGTGGGATGGGGCGCCGAGCGCGCGAGATGTCTGCTGCAAACAATTCCAATTAACTTGCTGAAATTGAAATAGGACTCGTCCGTCAGTCCGTCGCGAGTCAACGCGCTTCCGCGTCGTCCTCTCCCCCGCGCGCTCACCCTTCCCCCGCCTCCTCCTGACACCTAGAGCGCGACGACGACGAGGACGCCGGGGTCTTCTGTTCTCCCGTGATACATAATAATGACAAGGCCTTGCCACCGGTGGATCCTATCCCCCCCGGTCGCTCGACTCGTTCTGCTGCACTTTCTTTCCTTCTTTTTCAGAGATGCGACAAGTTTGATCGCAAACTAATGTAGCTACCACTGAGGATTGGAACGCTTTTTGTTAGTTATTATAGAATTCTGAGTATCAGTGTATTAGGCAAAAATACATTTACAATAGGTTTTAAGGATTTCAGCTTAGTTATTTTCTTTTTTTTAGCATTTATTTTACTTAATTAAACATTGAAAAGCAAAATATGGTTTTGAAGACATAAATTTTAAGCGATAAAGAAAATTAAATAATTAATTTTTCATTGAATGAATGGTATAGTTATGGATTGGAAGTTATAATTGTTTATTCATTAAGTTAAAAAAGGGCAGTGTGAAAATGACAAAAGAAACTCTAGATAATTAAATTAAAAATTCATGATATTATTTGAACCGATCTAAAACCATGTATCTAATTTTCATGAATAACAAAAAATAAATTAAATAATAAAATAATTGTGAATTGTTATATTGTACTTTTAATATAAACAAACTTATCTTCAATTTCATTTCAAATAACATTTTTTACTCTATAATTGCAAACGTAATTATACATTTTTAAATGACATGCTTTTACTTTTTTTTTAAATTTTTCATCTCTTTTATAAATTGAATTTTTTTTTTAATTTCAATAAACTTTTTCAGTCAAATATGCATAAAAATCGCCAAAAAGCTCAACGGCAAAGATCGCCTCGATGCCGCTTTCTTTGGCCCAGTAGAAGTTGCGTTGCAACACGGGATTCAGCTGAATTGCTGTACGGAGGTCGTGAAACTGCTGGGACCGTAACCCCAGCAACATCATCTTGAAGTTCTTGGACTCCCTGGCCTTGCGGCACAGTAACCGATGCAGCTCCTCCTTGGGTATTACCCGCACGATTTGACTGATCATGCCGGTGAGGCCGCCGACCTCTACGGGCGCCTTGCCACCTTGGGAGCTGGGAAGTGAATTCCACCAGCGCTGCGTTTCCTCGGACCAGCGAGCGGTATCCATACCGAGCTCCTTCGCTATGAACACGAACAGCTGCACGTGCGGGATACGCAAGAGCTCCTCGCGGACGAACCTCTTCTGGTCGTTGATGAAGCCCACGGTCTCGCCGATCTGGGGATCGTGGCGCACGTACAGCTCTATCAGTTGGCTTATCTCCGCGAGGGGCAGGAGGACAAGAATCTCACGTAGATCCTGCTCGAGGGTCGTGGGAGGTTGATCGTCAGCGACGAGGCTCGCCGGGAGGAACCTGCACGACCTGTCTAGGCGCCGGCTGAAGTAGAGGCTCGCGACGACGACGGAAACGGCTGTGACCGCGCCTACAGCGACTGCTACCCGACTCATCTCCTCCGCCGTCGCCTACTCCTCCTTCCCCGTTTCCTTCGAGATTTGATTACTGTGCGCAAAAGGAGAAGGAAAAGAAAAAGCGGGTGTGAACAATAGGAATATTTCAAGAACTAAGAGGGTAGATGCGATATCGGACGCGAGTAAATTGGATAATCTTTTACCTGTTTTCACCTGAGTCATATTTTATTGAAGCCAGAAATTCGAACGAGCGAAATTGAAAGAATGACAGAATTGAAATGTCCACGAATTCATTTTGATTTTTGTGAAAGCGAATTGCACGAGAATTTTGAATTTTTTACAGAGAGGTTAGGACCTTAACGTTAACATGGAAATTGGGTATGTTACGTGAAGTTAGTGACCGGTTTTGTTGGCTTTTATTCTTTTTTAAAAATTAGAAGGTTTTTTTTCAAATGAATAATAAATATTTATTTTGTTTTTATACTGTGTATAAATATAGTATGCAAATATACAATAATTAAATGAGTACAAAAAATTGTTTCAGCAGTCGCACTGAAAACTAAAATTGGAAGGTGGCAATATCCAAAAGATTTGTTGGCGTATTTTCCAGCGAATAGCATACCTCTAAAACAAATAAATTAATATAAATTATTTAACACGAAAATTAAAATTCTCATTAAGATCACTGAATCTTAAAACAGTCACGCAGCAAGGTCGAATCAATTCATACCTCGATTAAAAGCATCGAAAAAATTTCATACGAATGTTGATAATACCAAAAGTAAAATAGTATAATTTTTGTTTAATCAAAGTTGCACAAATAAATAGTAAATTTTTGCAATCAAAAAATATTTTAGAAAATTTTTTATTAAATATGAACCAATATAAAGATAATTAAAAAATACAATAATTATGCTATTTTGCAACTATGTGTGTAATATTCATTTTATATTGCAATTTTACACATTAAATATTAACAGAAACAATAGAAATTGCCTTTATACTTACATCAAATAATTTAGAATGGTGATGGTGGTCTTTCGGGGAATTTGACTCCAATCACAGCCAGAATAATTTCAATAACTTTATCAAAGTCGACTCCAAGGCCTTCAAGTTTAATTAATAGTAAGTTGAATCCGTCGTTTTGATTTAGAGCATTAATTGCATTTTGAAGTTCTTGTGTTTCTAACCGTCTCACAAAATCGTTGAACTTTTTATTTGTCTGACGTTTTTCTTCGTAGTATGCACGTAATTCTTCCCTAGGTATTAAACTCCATATGTCGTGAAAGAGACCTTTAATACCTCCGGTAATGTCGCATTCTTCGTCCTTTAACAAAGGCAATCTCTCTTCCATTCCGAGTACATCATGCAGTTCATTAATTCCCTTATAAACGTTTATTCCAGTATCATTAAAAAATTTAAAAAGCTCCTTCATTTCTTTAATATCTTCAATATCTAACAATATTTGCTTGAATTCATCGTTCAACATAAACTTAACTACTTTTTTAAAATCCTGGTCACATACTAAATAGTCGATTACCATGTTAATAATTTCATCTGTGTCTACTTTGGACCAAACATAGCGTAAAATTTCAATAACTTCCTCATTATCAGCCCTAAGATATATAGCACTTGACGGGAATTTCCATCCTAATAGAGTTGACAAGAAGTCAAGAATAGCCTGTACATTGACGCCCTTTGCTTCGGCCCTCTTTATCAAATCTTGCAATTTAGGGTTTGCCATGACTTTGTCAACGAGACCCTGGAATTCTTTTGACTCCAAGCGCGTAATCAACGTTTTGAACTCTTCAGATGTCTCGAGCTTCTCGTGGTACAGCTTCTTAATTTTTTCAATAGG
>JAXIUT010000001.1:20439342-20452410 GCA_035586675.1 Eurytoma californica | reverse complement strand
TCTCTCTCTCTCTCTCTCTCTCTCTCTCTCTCTCTCTCTCTCTCTCTCTCTCTCTCTCTCTTTCTCTTTCTCTTGACCATCCTTGTAGCGTGCGAGAAGGAAGCGCGCCAGCACGTGCGAATGATATGCAGCGCAGGTAATTTCCGTCGCGTGTCTTCGCGAGCGTAGATTTCCGGTGTGGGTAGAGAAGGTTTATGTAGCGGTGGGGATTTTTGCGCACGACGACAGGATGAATAATTATCGCGGCGATATGGGAGCCGGCGAGCGAGCGCTCGGATAAAAGCCGGGACCGCGATAAGGCCAAACGGCCGTGGAGACGGGGCTCTAAGGCCGAGGAGATTTGTTGCGAAGTATGCTCTCTCCTTCGAGGTCGGGTACTTTTGTCACTTACTTTTCGTTGTCGCTTACTTTTCATTGTCGGGGATTTCGCGGGGGGTAGGCCGGTTTTATGCGACACCGGACCGGATAGGATTTATGCAGTGACACGAGCTTAGAGCGCGTAGCTTGAGTGTACGTTGAGTCATCGACGAAGCGCCTGGAGATAGGCAACGAATACTCCGTTGCTGTATGAATTAAAATTGTTTACAGTATAATTTCTTTCCTTTTTCAATGTCTTATTGTGTTCATTTATGAATACTGATGAGTAGATGGTTTATTTGTGCGGTTGAGTTATTTTTTTCAGTCTAAGTAGATCAATCCGGTGCTGGTCAGACATGAGCTCACAGTGAAAATCGTCTAGTTTTCTTTCATTGAACTTTGCTATATAAAAAATTCAAAAATATTTAAAATAGCTTTTGCAGAAAACTAGTAGACTTTAATGAGAGATACTTGTAAAATTAATATTATGTTTTCCAGAAGACCTTACTATTACGTAATTAATACGTACTTACCTTCATACTTTCCAAATGGATGGATGATACATGAACCAAAGAAAATTAATACATTTTTTATTTTTACAATTCTATTAAAAATTAAAAGATTAATTTATAACTGCAAATGAAATTTTTAAAAATTAACAAAAAAAAATTCAATTGCCTGAACAACACAACAAAACATCGATAAAAAACTTCATAAAATAAATTAGTTTGCAGTATCAATTGAAGTAAATTGAAGGTAAAAAAAGGAACGAAAACATGTAGGGGGAAAAAAGAAGGAAGGAAATATCGTTTTCGCAGCCGTACAAGCGCTCTGTTTATCCGGTCGGCTGCGGCGCTCGTGGAGCCAAAGGAAACAAATGATTCTTGTCGCTCGCGTCGAGGGAAACGCCGAGGGGATTTGGTGGACGATCGCCGTAGGAGCCAAAATAGCGGGGGCGAGGGGGGTCGGGACCGAGGGTAAAGTGGTGAATAAAAAAAAAAGAAGACAAGAATAAGAGAGCGAAGTAAAGAAAAGAGAAACGAGTCGCCATTTTCAACAGGAACGTACGTTTATTTTGCACTGAGCAGAAATACAAGCTATTCATGAATGATGAGGTTACAGCGGCCGCAAGCCCCTCTCGATTTCGCCTCGGAACCTTTCGCATTCTCTACCGTAGCTCTCATCCTCTCTCACTCTCTCTCTCTCTCCCTTTCTCTCTCTCCCTCTCTCTCCTTCTATCTACCTCTATATCTATCTCTCTTCATCTTCCTCCTCCTTCGAAGAGGCCCTGGGCGCTCTGAAAAAAGTCCTCCCTCTCGTTTTGCGGATGGAGCGGCGAACGGGTGACTTATCGGTTAAAAAGACGAGTGAATGGAGGATGTACAGTCAAAGGAGATCAGATGACGGATAATCAATGGCTGATCGATGAGTAATAATTAAGAATGATAACAGTACATGAGAGCTTTTAATTACATATTGTGGATTATTAAATAATATACACTAAATGATGTACACGAAGATGCTACGAGTTTTTTTTTTTTTTTCTCAAAATAAATATGCATTATGTACATAAACATTTATCCGAGCTTTGCTTTTCTTTTATTTACTTTTTACTCCCTCTCTCTATCTATTCTTTCTTTTTGTGAGATAGCTTAAAAAGTGAGGACTACCGTCCCTGGCCTCGACTAACATGAGCGAAGAGCATTAGAAGGAGGCGGCCGGTGTATTTTCCCTTTTGTGCTTTTATCCCGCGTCTGCGAATGTGTGCGTGTATTTATCTTCATAAATAATATAAGAGTCATTCAAGAGCGAATGAGAGGAGAGAAAAGAGCGAATAAAGGCGCGGCTTTGTTCCCTCTCTTAATTTCTTCTTTCCTCGCCATGCTCTCCTCCCGCCCTCCCTCCTCCCTTTTGTACTCGCGCATTTCGCGATTTATCCGCCGCCGCCTTCTTTTCTCCTCCCCTTATTCTTCTTGGGACGTAAAATTCGAGATGAATTCGCTTTTTGTATCGTCAAGCGTGAAAGTTATGTATCTTGCTTGCGCAGGAGCGCTGAAAGTCCGTGCGTTTTAATGAAAAATGATTGCGTTAATGGTGGATAATAATGTGACAAGACCGAGTGCATTTTTTTCCTTCTTCTTTTTCCAAAGATGTAGTAGTGCGTCGATAAAACATAGGACTTGGATTTGATTTTTGTAAATTTTACATTTATTCAGAAGAACAAAACAAAGAAGTTACACTTAAACTTATAGAAATTGTACATCATCGTGTATAAATTTTTGTTCACAAGAAAAGAAGAAAATCAGCTTTCTCTCACGCTCGCTCGCTCGCGCACATAACACTCGCTCGGCATAGTCGACGTACAAAAAGCGCGAAAATTTGTTGTCACTCTCACGAATCCTCGAAGTCGCACGCATCGCATCCGGACTCCATTTCTCTTGCGTATTTTTTTTTTTTTTTTTCGTTTTGTCTTTTCTTTCACTGCCCTCCGCGTCTCGCGTGCGCGAAGAGGTAAAAAGCTCGCGCTCGATCTCTCTTGTCTATACACATGTAGGCGCGCGCTCGCGACAAAATTGCGCGCGCGGAGACGCGAGGAGGGGCCGGCGGCTCGATAATACAAAGTAAAACGAAGACACTCGCGCGTCGGTGCGTGTCGCTCATACGAAAACAACAAATGGCGGATGAGGGGAAGCAAAGGGAAGGGGATAGAAAGGGACGTCTCTTTTTTTTTTCCTCGGAACGAGAAGAAACGAGTGTCGAGAGCGATGGTTCAGAGTCGATGGGTGGTGGCGGTTCTCGAAAATCTCGAGGGATGTACAATAAATGTCTCCGGGTTTCTCGGTTTTTTTTTCTATTATTCAACATCGGTCGGTGTTGTTGTTTTTTTTTTATTTCTCTCTTTCTCTCTGCGTGTGTGCGAGTCTGTGTGTTTTTTTTTTATCTTACACGTTTATTCACTTGAAGCTTTGTCCGACGGGGAAAAACACGCGCGCTGTACACCTACACACATTTTTTGTATTTTAAATCTGTATCTGTACGTTTTTTTTAAGATTTTTTTATAATTTTTTTTTTGCCGCGCATACATTTCGCACGCACACAGACACACAAGCTGACCAAGAGGAAGAAAAAGCTTCGTTCGTTCGTTGTTTTCGTATTTTCATTTATTTTATTTTTTTTTTGCTTTGTCCTTGTTACGCTTTTCTCGCCGTTCTCTCCTTTTCTAATGGAATATTTCTCGGAAAAAAGTGAAAGTACCGTAACGGTCACTCTCCGGATTTTCTCGCTCGCTCGCTCGCGCAGGCACACCACTTGCACACACTTTTCGCCCTCTCTGCTCATTTACATTTAATATTTTCTTTTTCTAACCTTTTTCTTTCCTTACTTAACGCTTTTTCGCGGTCTTACACGCGGATTTTCAAGGAGGTAAGACGACTCGCGAAAGGAATTCCATAGCTTCAATTACGTAATCATTTACTTAGTTTTTTCATTTAAAACCGAAAAAAAGCTCGAGCTTTTTCCGCTTTGTTTTTTTTTTCTTTAATTCTCTAACTAATACAACTCTTAACAATGTCTCTTCATTTCCTATTACAGTTACGTTACCGATCGCTGCAAACTCGAACGATTTTTTGTTTCTCGCTTTTCTACGGAACGGAAAAAATCGGCGAAAAGAAAAAAGAAAGAAAAGAAAACTTATACGACAAGAGGCGATGAACACGATCGTGTCGCTGCAATAAGAACATCTTTCAATAATTAATTAATTACTCATGGAAAGCTTTTTTCGAAGCAGCGAAAAAATGCTCACGGAGCTTTTCGGGGCTACACCTTTCCACGTTTATTTCTAATTTAATTTCTTCAAATCCGCATTCTTTCGCTTGTCATTCAAAAGCGCGTCACATATCGCTAATATTTACAGAGAAACAATATTATTAATAATTATATAGATAAGACTTTTTCTCCTTACAAAGGTAATATAATTTTTTTACGCAATAGACAAATAAACAGCGGAGTGTGTGTATAAATTAAAAACTTCACTTTTTTTTCTTCGCATAAAAAAATAATCCTGTACTTTAAAAACGACTTTGTTTCCATCATCATCCTTTTATTCATTTAAATAAAAAATTAAAACGACATCGAAGCTTCAAAAGCGAGCTTACAATAATAGATATAACCTTCATCTCTCTTATTTTTTTTTTAATTCTCGTACGAAATAATCATATATATATCAACATCATTGCTATTTACAATTTGCACCGACCCATTGTTTTTTTTACTCTCTTACTCACTTTTTTCTCCTTCCTTTCTACTATTCTCTCACAATATTACTCTCATTTTCCTATTTTTGTTCGTTCGCTTTCAATCCCATATATTCTTTTGTTACAGAAGAAATTCCTTTATCGTGCATCCCCCTTAAAAAACGAATAATCGCCGAAGAAATGCGGAAGAACGTATTTTTGGCGTCGGTCGACAATAATAATTTTTTCTCTCTCGCCTCTCTTTCTCTCGCGCTTCCTTCCACTTCTTTAATTTCGCGCGCTATAACAGCTTAATCAATTTTTCCGTCATTTTTTTATTTAATTTTTTTTATACTTATTAAAGTTCGTATAATAATTAATCATTGATCTTACAAGCGACAAGAGGTTTTTTTTTACTTAGCTAAGCTTACTTACAATTAATTTATCATCTAATTAATTCTTTTGTACAATTAAACAGCTTAAAAGTGGTAATACAGAATCGATAACGAGTTAATAATTAATAATGAGAATTACAATAATAATTAATTAATAATTAATAATGACAATGACAATAATAAGCGTTAGCCCTAGTCAATAATTTATGTAAAAATCATATAATCTGAATATTCAACTTGTATCCCTTTCAATAATCACACTCACTTCATCCTCCTTACCTCCTAAAATTGTATTACCCATTTTCTCCCTCTCTCCCTATAGACACTCAGAAAAATTTGATTTTACTCTCTTTAAAATTTTTTTTTTCTCACCCTAACGACCCCGCTCGAAACGCACAAGACTCTCTCGCTCTCTTTCTCTCTCACGCACAGACCAACACATACGTTCATTTACAAATGCTTAATAAGAATCGTGGAAACAGTCTCCTTTAATGCGAGAATCCTTTTTTTTCCTTTTCGTTTTCTTTTATCGTCGGACAAAAAAAGAAGGAGACAAAAAAAAACAGAACTCGATAAAGGGATCATCACCTTCGGTACTTCTCAATTATATTGGTTTCCGCTGTGTGTTCTTTCCCTCCTCGCGCTTCGCACGGCGGTTTGGCGCGCGTGGCGAAGCGGAAGGTACTCGATGATAAAACAACGATTTACATGCACGCCTCTCGAGATTTTTCTTTTGTATTTCAAAGGTAAAGAAAAAAAAAACTCGATCAATACATATATTTAATTTACTTTAAATACACTCTATTGCGAATAAAAAGTATTAACGTATTAAATATTAAAAAAATAAAAATAAAACGTGGGTATAGATTTAAAAAATAAAACAACATAAACTATAGAATATAAAATGATTTCCTCTCTCTTATACTTTTCGAACTCGGAAAACATCGCTAATATGAACAATGTTGTACGAATCTTTGGTAGGTGACTTTATCTTATATTTTTTTTTTGTTTCGTCGCGTAAGGATCGCGTGTGCGCGCGCAGCTCTGCTTGCGATTCATCAGCGGAGACGTGTGTCCGAGTGTGGGTATATGCATGTGCGTGTGTGCTCGTGGCGGATGTCGCGGCCCTTTTTTTTATTGCACGCGTGCGCGCCGAGTGTTTTTTTTTGCACGGGCCGATCAACATCCAATGGAAAAACTGCGAGTTCGAGGATCGAGGCATGCGAATGAAGAAAAACAGATCGGCGCTGTGGGACTAAGTAAAGAGCAAATGCGAAGTCTCTCATTTTTGTGCTGTTCGTCTTAGTAGAAAGTTTCTTTTTTTATTATTATTGTTGTTGTCCGTTCTTTGTTTTGCTTTTAGTGCCAGCAAATAGGCCTATAACGCGTATGCTTTCAGAAGCGGAAACCTTTGTTTCTTGTGCTTGAGACGATTACGTCAGAGGCGAGTACTTTTGGATCGAAACGTAGAGAACCTTTTATGATTAACATTTTGTTCCATTAACGCATTGTGCATGTTGCACTGAAAAATCTCTTTTTTCCTCCTTTTTTTTTAAATAGATTTTAAAACTTCATCGAGTAAAAAGCCCTCGCATCTGAGCTGTGCAGCTCGATTCTTTCATTTCGTTTGTGCTGAAATTCATTCGCTCGAAATAACGGCGAAAAGCCTTAAAAACGACTTTAATAATACTGAATTCACGCCAGTGTAATCAGCGTATTTTGCGAATAAAAGGAAAAAAGAAATATAAAGTAAAAAGGGAAAGGGGCTTAAATTAAGTTACAAGGGGAACCAAACAAGAACATTTATAAAAAATAAAACATCTGTTTTAAGGTACGAAAAAGGGAGGAAGTTATGAGCTTCATGAAGAAGTAAATAGTTCGAAAAAAGCTCTAAAAGGAAAAATAATACTTGGAAGGGTGCAATAAAAAATTATTGCCCTCGCGCCTCCCCCGAGGCGAGTGGAGCTGTAAAAAATGGTGCGATGTATAAAGTAAACTGGACTGTTTGATCCCGTCGAACACTCGAAGGGAATTAACTCGTAATTTACAGTAAAAAAAAAAAAAGAAAGTAGAAGGATCGAATCGCGTGCAGTTGTTACATCGGAAAGTAGCGACGCGTGCGTTGCGCGAGTTCGGCGGTGAAGTTTTTTCCGCTCGAGCGTTGAAGGAGTCTTTTTCCCCGAGATGATCGATAGAAGCGCGTAGACGGCGAATATAAAAATCTATAGTTGCGAGGAATGCTCGTAATGTGCCGTGGAAAGGGAAGGGATCCGTTGCCTCTCGAGCGCAAGCGCTAATCGGACGATGGACTCGAAATTTTTGCTGCTTTTTTTTTATTTTATTCTCGAATCGAAAGTCACGCTGGAAACTTACGCGAGTGTTTACTGTGAGTTGCGCAATATCGTGGATGTGTGTACGTCGGTTTTTTTCTTTTATTCCTGCGTCGCACGAACTTTTTTTCGTACGAATCGAGGAACAAAAATATACTTTTTTTTTCATTTCACTTTTGAGTTTTCGAACTATGCGAGTGTATCTACGGTGAAGTTGACCGTTCGGCTTATGTGATGTACCTCGACTGTGTTTTTTTGTAGAGCTTTAGATAAATAACTTTTTTTTCGTCTAGTAAAGAAAACTATGATTTTATCTTTCTCTTTTGGCACGTGGTTAATTTCAATTCTCACTTATATTTTATTATCATGAAAAAGTGGTTTCACATCGGGTAAAAAAGTCGTTTCGCGGCGAAAATTGGATGCGCGATTCTGAAAAATCGCGCGGGGAGGGAGCGGGTCGGGAAGAAGGATTCGATGAAAGCGGTCGGCGATGGGAGCAGAAGATAACGATGCAAAGGGGAGGAGAAAAGCGCGACGGTCGCAGTGCAGCGAAAGCGCCCCCGTACCTTCCTGTCTTCTAAATTTTTTTTTTTTTCTTTTTTTCTCAAAGATCGCGCGTTGTGTGCGCTCCCTTCGAAACACCACTCTTTCACCCACGAAACGAAAGCCCACCGTCTTGATTTTCCCTCTTTTACTTTTAGCTAGCTCTCCATTTACGCGTTTAATGTTTACTTTTTTATTTTTGTTTCGTGTTTTTTTACTCTTTAAACATTATTATTATTATTTGTTTTTGTTTCGTTGCACGAGGCTCACTTCCCTTTAGAAGGTGTAATAACAAAGCTCATACCGCTCGCACATCCTTTCTCTTGCACACGGTTTAATTTTTTTTGTATTATTTTTCTTTATGAATTTTCTTTTTTTTTTACTATCTGTTAGTACAAAATTACATAGTCGCGCAAAGTCTCCGACGCTGTTTACGCGCGCGCGATTCCGATTTTTTTAAATTATTTTTTTTTAAGAGTGCAGAGATTTTACTTTTTTGTCGACTTCTTTCATTTATCTCATTTTTTTTAATCACACGTATAACAAATCACATCATCATACGTCTTATCGCTTATTCACAATTATACAAATAGATGATGTATACACAACGAGGTACGGAATTTTTTTTCTCATCGCGGAAGCATGTCCGCGCGTCTATAACGATTTACTCTTTCTCTATTTAATATTCTTCTTTTATTTTTCCTTAATTAGTTCACTTTATTTACGACCCTCTGGATTTCCCGGGACTTGGCGAAAAAATCTACTACGAAGAACCTTAAAAGTAAGTGTGCTGCTGCTCTTTGTTTTTTAGGCTCTTTTTTTTCGTGAAAAAAGTGTTTTGTTTTTGCGTTTTAAATTCTATACCGATCGTTTTGTTTACTTTGTTCGTTCGCGAATCTTACTTTGCGCCTTTGTTTTACTTCGGATGGGCGGCGAACGGCCCCCCGAAACGCGAGGAAATCGAAAAAAAATGCCTCGGCCGTCGCGGCGGCCGCTAAATTCGCACCTCTTTCATCATTACTCTTCACGCTCGTACTTTTATTTTACTTAATTTAAATCTGTTCATTCACTTTTTCGTTTAATTTATATTTATATACTCTTCGCTCGCGCTCAACTCACAGCAATTATATAATCATCGTCTGCGTAATCGTCATCGAAAAATCGTCTTGTGGCGATGATCCTTCGAACGAGAAGTTGAACGATCATTTTTTTTTATTTAAAAGTGGATCTTGGCTCTATTAATATATATTTATTTATATACGTAAATTCTTTGACGCTGGCTAAGAACATAGAATACGCATTGAATATGCCGCTTTTTTCTCTCTCTTTTTTTATTCTGTCCTTATTCATATATACTTCTTTAAACGTATATTTTACTTTGTTTTGCTTTACCATTTTTTATATTTAATATTCTTCTTTGCATGCTTGTATAAAATTCCTAAAAACGCTAGCCTACCTATGAAATCAGTGTGTTCGTTTGTTGGTATTATTATTTGTTTTGTCCATGGCGCTGATAGTGACTATGTGAAACTGACTCGTTTTGGTTGGAAGAGTTTCGTCGACCCCCGAATATCGAGGTATCGGGCTTCGATCATATTTTTTTTTTATTTGTTATTTCTTCAACTCTCGTTCGCGACTCCCTCGCGATAAATATTACCTATGTGCACGCAACGCTTTTTTTTATCTCCTCGTGTGGTTTTAGGCCTCGAAGGTACGAGAACCGACGCAACTCGGCGTTGCCCTACTTTCGCGACTCCTCGTTTCGCGCGTGTTTCTTCGCATCTCGGCGAGTTTTTAAAAACGCGTCGCACGAACGACGCGAGTTTCAACGGAATGTACGGCTTGTCTATTGGCTGTCGCTCCCCTGCGCTCCCGTGTAAGGGAGGCTCAAGTCGTTCGTCCTTGGGCTGCGCTCATTTATTTGTTTTCACCTCACTCTCTCTCTCTTTCTGTCTTCCTAGTCGCTAAAACTTATACACGTCCAGTAAGATCGGTATACGACAGCGAACAAAGGAAGGAATAGTCGGAGAAAGAAAAAAAAAATGAAAGGAACCCCTCGCGCGAAGAAAGTCCATTCGCTGCTTCTTCTTTTTTTTTTCATCTCGCTTCCGTCCCTCCGTCTCCGTCCTTTCATCGACCCGCAATCACGCACATAATCCACGTTCACACTGTATATCACCGCGCGCGAAGCACACGAGGCATGGCGCGGAATTATTAATGATCCCACGGATACAGCGCGCGCGCGCGAGACGACTCTTACTCACATCCTGCATTAGACTTCTTTTTTCATTTTCTTACCTCCCCACCCCAAGTTTCCCTCCCTGCTTGAGCTGCTACACACTCGCGCGTAGTCTGCTAAAATTCAAAACTTAATTTGGCCACTGAATGAATTGTCTGTCCTTTAGTTTACTCTTTTTTCTCTCTAAATGGCTACGTGCAACCTTTTGCTTTGTCTTTCGCTTGATTATCGGACGATTGGAGCTAGTTTCGGATGATTGATTTGTATATTTTGCGATTGTTTAGCGTCGGCTTTCTTGCCGTCGATACGAGTCGGTGCGCTCGATTTTTTTTCTTTTGCAAAACAAGTGCCTTTCTTAAAAATTAACGTCCATTTAAAATTAATTTAAAATCTTAAAGTATGTTTTATACATTTAAAAATTCAATAAATAATATAAAATAGACATAAAAATAAAATACTTTATCGATAAAACATGATAACGAACTAATAAATATTATTGAGATAAAGGAAAAGAAAATTAAACGAACTGGAGCGAACGCAAACGCATTGTTGCACCCCCGCGTGTCCTTGTCACCCTCGGCTTTCTAAAAGTCCAAAAATATTCCTTTATCTCGCGTGGCGAGCTTTCGAAAATCAAAAAATCGTATACAGACGAAGGGAAGCGCGACGGGGCTCGGCGCGTCGCCCGTGGCTTTTTTGAAAAACACCGCGGTACAGCGAGCCGCGGCCGCAAAAGGATCGAAAATACACGCTTGCCCATTAAACGAGGGAAACTGGACGGCGAGGGGGTGCTTGTTTTTTTTTTTTTTTTTATTTTTTTTTTTTTAAAGAACCGAGGCGAGAGGGATCGCACGAATTAGCGAATGCTCAGTCGCTCCTTTTTATCTAGTCTCTCGTTTTATTTTGCGCCATCGATATAGCGGCGCGACCCTCCCGCCGACACAAGAAAGGAGACGCTCGAACAATGTGACATTTGGCACCGCTTGGGCTTTGAAAATTGCTTCTATTGTCGCTCGCTCTGTCTCCGTCTCTCTATCCGCTCTAAATGATTGTGCATACACACGGCTCGGGCCGGCGCGCGCGCGCTCACGCTCGCGCGGAAGAACAATCGCCATCTGCGTGCGGCGTACGTAAGAACAATGGAAAAATTTCCTCGCATATATCTTTCGCTTTTGTGCCCCCTTTGCGCCCTTTCCCCTACTCCCTCCCGCGCGCGCGTTTTTTTTTTTTTTTTTAACCACCCGCGCGTCCATCCTCTCTTTCCCCCGTTGGTCTTGCACAAAAAAGCGGACTGCGAATCCGGGGCTAATTGTCATTCTCGCCGGGCGTGAGCGTACGCGCGTGCGACCCCCCGCGTGCGACCTCTTTCCTTTTTTGTGTCGTTTGCAGCTTTTTTCCTCGGCGAGTTGTTAGTCGGCGGCGCGCGCGCCTGCGCCGGAGAGAATTTTCCAACCGTTCTCTTCCTTTTTTTTTCTCCGCGAAACAAAAACAGAAAAAAAGTACCCGTCATTGGCTGATATTTTGCAGAGTACGAAGTTTGTTATGCAGTAATTAATTTTAAAATGCCCGATTATTTCATTGAACAACATAACGCACTGCGAATGATTTACCAAATGGAATCGCGTAAGTATTGTTATTTAACGATTTCGTACCGAAACGCAAGCCGAATGCTGAGCGTCGCTCGCTCGCTGTGAAAGCTCGAAAACGGAGCCGCAAGATTCTCTCCGCACGGGGTGCGCGACTCGTTCTCCACGTGTCGGTCGTCCATGGCTCGTCTCCTGAGTGGATCCGGAGGAAAGCCTGGAGACGGCGCCTCCGCGCGCTTCCCATTGGCAGTGATCGGCGCTTGCTCTGATCCTCGCGGGCGCAGCTCTCCTCTTGGCTCTTCTTCTCCCTCGTCCCTCGCATCGCGGAAGCGAGGGTCGCTCGCTCGTGTAAACGCAAGACGCTTTTAAAACTCGTCTAAATCTGGGATACACGTGTATACTCAATATACTCACGCACACTTGCACACGCATGCACATTTACACACAAGACTCTCGAAACAACGATCTATCACATTTGCAGGATCTCGGGGTCCGTTCGAGAGACGCCGAGGTATGTCCTCTCTGCGTCGCTCGGCGGTGATGGGGGGGCGGGTTGGGGGGGTGGGAGCGGAGGTGTCGGTGTCGGGGCGCGACGTCCGGGGGGTACGGTGTGTCTCGGTGGGCGACGGCCGGCCGCTCGGCGGACATTAGACGTGTCTCTTCATGTGGAGGGCGAGGTGATCGCTGCGCGAGAAGCAGCGGTCGCAGTGCCGGCACTTGAACGGCTTGGCGCCGGTGTGCTTGCGATAGTGGCGCGTCAGCTCGTCCGAGCGGGCGAATCGCCACTCGCAGCCCTCCCAGCTGCACTTGTACGGCTTCTCTCCTGCAACAGACGGCAAGCACGCTGTTTAGATTGATGCACTCCCGCTTGCTGTTGCTATTCGGGATTTTCGAGGCAGGCTGCGGGGGAGGCGAGGGGGGTTAAGCGGCGACTGCGTTTCATTGGGCCGCACTGGGCTCTATTGTTGGGCTTGTAAAATTATCTCGCGAGGACCAATTACGCCTCTGTTAAACTGAAGGCTTAGCTTGGTAATTGGATTTCGCCTGATTATGGTGTAAATTCTATTTTCGTTATGGGTGGATGCATTTAGATTACGAAATAGAATGATTAAGGTAGTAAAAATTGTTGTAATATATGTATTTATAATTAAAATTCAGGATTAATTTAGGATTTAAATTTGCGTAATTATAAAATACGTTAAAACGTAGACAGGCTCAGTTTTTTCTGAAAAAGAGTGGTGTTTTACTCAAATAGAGTGATTTTTTAACTTTTCTCCCTTCTACATTATGAGAGTGTACTATAATCAAAATAAATTATTAATGTTGTTTAATGACTAATGAGTGTTTCCTTTGAAAAACGATATCATCACTATTGGAATTCGTCTA
>JAXIUT010000001.1:20427132-20439242 GCA_035586675.1 Eurytoma californica | reverse complement strand
ATAAATTATTAATGTTGTTTAATGACTAATGAGTGTTTCCTTTGAAAAACGATATCATCACTATTGGAATTCGTCTAGTTTTTTTTCCAAAGGTGAATCAATTTTTAGAATACTTATAAAAATAATTAATCCTTCGTATGTACTAAAAGCATAATGATGTAGGAACGATCAATTCAAACCACGTATTGAGCTTTTCATCAAATCATACGTTTGAATAAGCGTATCCATTAAATATGGCATAAAGATCGAATCTCACGAATTCACTAATATCAGCCGGTGTCTTGACTCGTGGATTCGCCCGCGGCGTTTTTGGCGTATTGCGCGCAGACACGCCGACGAAGGACGACACTAGCATCAGCGGC
The DNA here is from genome assembly GCA_035586675.1 of Eurytoma californica. Taxonomy (NCBI): domain Eukaryota; kingdom Metazoa; phylum Arthropoda; class Insecta; order Hymenoptera; family Eurytomidae; genus Eurytoma; species Eurytoma californica. The sequence goes on along the minus strand of JAXIUT010000001.1, from coordinate 20,438,880 downwards.
AGCGTCGGCGGCATTATTAAGCCGTAAATAATCCATTTCGAGCGGTTATACGCGGAGGCGCGGGCGCGCTGCACCGCGGCCCCGCTGACGTTGATGAGGCCGCGCTCGCGCTCCCACCGTAAGCGCGGCATAGAGCGAGAGAGAGAAAGAGAGAGAGAGGGAGAGGGAGAGAGAGAGACAATGCAGGGTCACCACCTGTGGCGCGACGTTACTGCCGCGCTTAACAAGCCGAGGGAACTCGAGCCTCCCACGACACGTACACACATATCCGCGTGAGCGCGGCTGAGCTTGACTGCTCCGAAAGCTCCGAGGCTCGTATAATGCGCGCGGCCGGGGAGAGTGGGGACGGCGACCCGCCGGGGGGAAAGAGAGAAAGCCGCATATCGCTCTCATCGAGGCCGTAATAACAAACGCGGTTAGCCCGGGCACGAGATTGACTTCTGCCCCCCGGGCTCCCTCCCTCCCTCCGCCCTCCTCCGCGCCACCGACACGCGACGTCTGCATTACACGGACTGACTATTTTCAATTAGAGAGCGAGCTCGCCCGTCCGTCGGACTTCGATTACACGCCCGCCGAGGAAGACTTTTTTTGCCCGCCGCTGACGAATGGTCGGGGGTACGGGGCGGCCGGGCTCCTCTCGATTGGATAAGTTCGACGAGATGAGGTACGACTGCTGCTCGCCGATGATGAAACGTAATGAATTGATTTTAATGGGGAGTGACGGATTTTTCATATCATTACGATCGAGTTTTTCTTTGCCTTCATTTTGCGGTTCGAGAGATCAAACGAGCACCTAATTTTCGGCATGCCTGACTAAACTCGGCTTATTTCACTTATTACGAGAGGAGAAGGTGATTGGGGTCTAGACTTGTTACGAAACATTAGGGATTGTTTTGATACATCGAAAATTGAAGAAAATCAAACAAAATTAAACAAACAAAAATATATAAATAACTCTTTTCTTTCGATTTTTTAAAAGTTGAGATTGATTCTCACATTCAAATGTTCCTAGCTTCTAAAGTTTTCAAAGTGTCAGATATTGAATTGAATTTTTTATCGAATAGATTGATTTTTGCCATTTTTATTCGAGACAGCAGTTAAAAAAGTCGGGGTAAAATTAAATTTTTAAATGGATTTCATTGTAATTTCGAATGCGCAAAAAGTCATTAGCAGCGTCCGGGGCGAGATTTTAATAAATCCAGTTGACTAATGAAACAACCTATCGCACATAAAATTCTGGGCAAATAACGAAGCTGCGACAGTGACAATCGATTATTCATCCTGAAGAGGTAATGAATTAAATTTAAAAAATGCAACCGATTGTAACGAGAGGTGCTTTGTCAGTAACGATCAATTATAACGTTCTTCATGACTAAATTGATGAAAATACTTCCCCCTCGGTCCGCGCGCGAGGAAAGTCGCTCGAAAATAATCGAATTCGCTCGGCCGAAAAAAATGCTCGCGATGAACTTTAATGAAGGCCGTCACCCTCCGCTCCGAATTAAACTTTCACCGGGCGCGCCTTCGGTTCGATCGTGAAATTTTCATAAGCGCGTTTCCCAGCGACGCGGCGATGCGTCGATTAGACGTGTGCGCGCGAGTCCCGCCGGCATTCCGGAGCGAGGCTCGTCTGCATTTTTCAGCGCGTCGCTCGGCGGATCGGCCGGGCCTTGTTTATCCTCCGTCGGAGAGCGAAAAATTCCGGGACGCGACTCTCCGTCAACGTCGAAGCCCGGGCGGGGGTAGCGTAGGGTAAATTTATGCCCTGTCCCCGAAATTGTTTCGCGAAATAAGAAAGAGGCCACGGAGCGGCCCCCGACGGCGACAAATCCAGCCGGTACGTGGCGACGCATAAGCAAATCTCCAGCCGCGCCCCGGCCGAAATTCCGGGCACGGCGCCGCCGGAAAATACAGGCGTGTGTACATCGCGCGAGGGGGCGCGAAGGGACTCGGACGAAGATCCTCGCACGCCCCCGTCGGGCCGAGAGCGAGAGAAATGCTCGGCGCGAGTCAAAGGCGCGAGATGCGGCGGCGAGGGGGAGGCGCGTCGGCCGGATGGGGTAGGGTGGTAAAAAGTAAGAGAGGGAAATGTGGAGCGCGTGTGCGGTGCATGTTAGAGGAGACAATTTTTTAGGCGGAGCTTGTATACCGAGACGAGGTTCATGTGCTTTATTGCGCTCAGTCGCTTGGAATTCTCTCCGACCGCTGCCTGCGCACCCTGCATGAAGGAGCAGGATCCTGCTAGCATAAGAAGATGGATAAAGATCGAAATAAAGAAAGAGCTACTGCCTAGTGGATAAAATCACAAATTTAAACGATTCTTAGTATATTTTTAAATAAATTGTAAGTGAAGCCCACTGATATTATATAACTAGAGGAATTAAGTATGTCGTAATTAGTACACCGAGAAAAGATTTAGTTTTTATAATAATAGTACCTCAGTAAGCATTAATTTAAGAAAAATTAATATGCAATTGAAAATTTTATGAAATTTAGTTTTTTTAATTCACTATTTTTAAATTTTTCACGAAATTTATCCTTATCTCCAGGAGAGTCCAATAAAGAATTCTTTTCAACACTAAGCTTAAAAGTTACCGCTTAAGTGGATGAGTTTTATGCACGGAAAACACGGGTAATCCTACATTTCTAAGCGGGTGTTAAAAAAAGTATACTACGTTAATACTTTAAAAAAATGTGTATACATCTTTTACTATACTTTTCATTTCTTACATCTAAATCCATTTTTTTTAAATATAAAAAAAATTTTTAACCAAAGTAAATATATCTTTTAAAAGTCAAAAGGCGAATGCATTAAATGTTTACAAATCAAACGAGAAAAGTCACGATCGAAAGCCAAGAGCAAAAAGAGGTGTCCATTCTCATCCGCAATTTTCACGTTCGGCTAAAGCCACGGCCTAACCGGGAGGGAAGCGTAACAAGCGACGCGGCGGGCGGCAGATATAATAATGTACAATGTATGCTCGCACGTCGCGCATTTTATCACCGCGTAATGGCCGCCGGCGGGCCGGCCGGCCCGTAATAAAGCCGCATTAAACAAGACGGCTTAACGCGCGCTCGCCGTCCGGCCACCAGTGGAGGCGGTCAGCGTGCCGTCCGACCGCCGCTTACCGGCTGTCTACGGCAACCCCGGCCGCCTCCGCGCCTCCCCTCCCTCCCCTCCCCCCCTCGCCTACCCTTCACCTCTGCCTTATCTCGTCGGCTCTCGCGCGTCTTTTCCGCGTTTTATCGCCGCCGCGCGATGTTTATATTCGGATTTAAAACCGCCCGGCGAAGATGATTTTCGAGTGGATGTCTTAATAACTTGTTGCGCCGACGCTGCACCGAGGGGACGTTTAACGTCTTTTCCGCACTTTACCGAGGTCGAGGTGGCTTTAGAGAGCCGGTGGTTGAATTTCAGAGGGTTTCTGATCTTCCGGAATGGCGGTGATAAAACGAAAATCTACGTTTAAGAGATAAAAATGCGACGGCGTACATTTGCGGACTGACAAAAAATGTAAAGTTGCATAGAACGAAAATTGCACCGTTCAGCAGAAGTTATCGCGAATGGCAGTTTCATCCGGGGCCTTAAAAAAGCGATATCAAGTCGTTTTTTCACCGATAATTCAGCGCTTCTTAAAAGGTGTTAAAAAAAGAAAGCCTCATTTACGTCCCACTTTTGTATCCCCCGGTGTGCATCTTTACGACGAGCGAATTCGAATGACACAATTTATCCGTAAATACACAATCGGATGGGTAATCGTTCAATAACTCCCCGGCGTGTTCGCGCGAAAATTCACCGAAGCAGAAAAGCATCCCCGCGCCATTTCTCACTTTCGCGCGCGTCGCCAGAGAGAGAGAGAGGGACTGGAGCGGGGAAGGCGATCGTAAGGGCGCACGTGCGTTGTCAGTCCGAGCTGACATATCGGAGCAATAGAGGCGGCCCCGCTGCATCTCGTGGCGGCGGCTACGTGCTCGCCGGCGCCGAGACGTGGACCGATCGACCTCCCATCGCACGGGAGACGTACCTACCCGCGAGTCCCCGTGTGTTCGTGAGGTCGCGCGACAGGCGGCCTGTCGATCCTTTGTGATCTTCCTCTGGTGCACATAAAATCCATTAAGAAAACTCGCGAGGAACATATCCAATTGGTGTTTTGCGTGAAAATTTTGAAATATAATCGACGTGTTTTTTTTTTCTTTTTTCATTTTGATGATTATTAACAAAGATACATCGCTTGTTGGAAGTACTAAAATTTTGTGACTCGTGAATTCACCACGGTGCAGTACATATCACTAAATATTTTGAATACGAAGTTTTATTTGCTATATAAATATTTACTCTTTGTGCAAGTATTTAAATATAATTAAAAATTGACTGATGACTTTATTTTAAATAAACGACACGATTTGTACGAATGTATAAACGCTTACAAAATAAACAGATCGCGGAATAATGTATCCATCAAAATAATGTTCTTGTTCGTATAAGCGGAAGAGTGACATCTTACAAGCACGGATTTAGAAAGTAAACACGACACAATCAGCGACCGCAATACAACCGAGCTTTCACAGCTTCTCGCTCGAGTGCACAGTCTTCTGCGCAGTTATATTTCTCGCTCCAGCCGGCGCTCGTTCGCTCTCGTTGTCTTTGCATTTTATTAAGTCCGCACTCGGCGGCGGTGCGTTATATATAAACCTATTCTCCGCCGACGCGGTGACAAGCGGCCGGAATTTATGGGCCAAAAAAAAGACGAACGAATCCTAGATGTTCTCGGGTTCCGCCGCCGCCGGAGCACGGAGGTTATACTCTCTCTCTCTCTCTCCCTCGGCGGTGAAGCGGGCGCGCGAGATCGGAATATCATTTTCGCGGGCCACGCGCGGGGCGAGAAATTTTTTACGCAGTCCTCTCGGACGCCTCTCAGACGTCGGCGAAATTTCGCCTCGGGTTCGTTCGCCGGCGCTCCTTAACATTCAGGCCGCGCGGGCACCTCGCGCGGTCGTGATATTTCTCCGCGCGAGGTGGGGGTGGCGCGCGCCGGCAGCCCGGCCGCTGTAAATCAATGTTATTTGCTTTGCTTATCGCGATCGACTTAATGGGCTCCCCCCGTATTTTTCCCCGTTTGGAATTTTAAAAAGCGCGCGCGACCGGATCCCCGATAAATTTTCCTCGTTACCTGGCCGAGCGAGAATCGGCGTGCGATTTATTCGCTTCGCGGCGAGATGCGCGCGAAACGCGAGTCGAGAAAGTAAAAATGGAACGGTGAGTCGCGTCGATTCAACGCGTCGACGCGGAAAAGGTGAGGGTCTCTACGTTACGTCGCGCCGCGGCGGCTGAAAGGCCGCGCCGCTCGCGCGGAAGAGATTATATTTTTCAGCGGGTGGCGGAGGCGCAACTCGCCCCGGCAGTTTTCTTGGAAAGTGGCCGCGGATTGCGGGCAGCGCGCGACGTCTCCAACTTGTATGGGACATAAAGTTTAACGTCGAGACGGATGCGGGAGGGGGAGATCCTCGTAACCCGACCGCAGGCGCCTGCGGTATCGAGTCGTACCGAGATAGCGAGGACCGGGGGGCAGAGGGGGGATACTTTGAATTTGCGGTCGAAGGTAAGAGGATACGCGTTCAATCGCGCAGATGCACTCCCCCCCTCTCTCGGATGCCGTATTCGCGACGCCCCGCATATTTATTTATGGTCGCCGCTTTGCGCGCGAGCCTCGCTTTTTAGCGGCGGCCGCGGGAGCCATTTATTTAGGGGGGGTCGCATTACGCGGATGGAGCGTCGCCGACGAGTCTCGGACGATTTCACCGCTGGGAAGTTTGGCGATATTTTCGCGGAAACGGCTCGAATTTTCGGGGGACACCTTTTCGATTGCCAAGCGCGCCGCGGAAGTGAGCCATTTTTTCGAATCGCGGCAGTCGTTGCATGATTCACATGATGCGTGAAGCTGTTATCATCCGCGCGATAAAAGTTCAGTCCATTCGGTGGCGAAACTTTTCCAAGGCTACGCGTTCACTTTTCGTAGGCGATCAGCTTTTAGGTACGCGAGAAAAAATATTACTCGTGCCGTTTATTGTGCAACGGCAAAATTTATTTTGGAGCACGCGAAGAAAGAAACAGTGTTTATTCGCGTATTTTTCTCACTTCATAGCGGCCTCCCGGGAAAGCTCGCTTTCATCGGACAAAGAAAGAAGCCATTATTTACGAATCGCATTACCGGGGCGATCGGAGGAGCGCCAACGCAACGCACTACCCAGGCGCTCGCGGAACAAACGAACCTGGCGCTCCTCCCGGAATCGGCGAACTAACGTAAACTTTTTATCGGCGCCGAGAGCCTGTTTATACTAAGTTTTGCACAATTGCGCGGCAACTCCCTGTATATTTCTAAAGGAGAATAGACGCGCCGCGGCGGCGGCCGCCGCTCTTGTTGTTTCATCCACCTCGGGATTTACGAGGAAGGAATCAACGGCGAAGTTGTTAATGTTGTTGCGAAAAACTACACGGCGCCGAGACCTGCAAAGTGCATTTACTCGGAGGAGTGCTGTAACTATTTCTTGTTCGCGGGCGAAACGTAATTTCGGATTATATTCGATGAAGAAAAGATTCTGCCTGCAGTAAATTAATGTTTGTTACCGTTGCTATAGTACAAATTCTGTTTAGTCCGAGTTTACCTTTTTTATTCATACGAAACAGATGAAATGGCCTTTGAAAGCGCAGACGGCACTCAAAGAAAAGTAAAATCAAATCAAACAGTCTCAATCAACGAAATTCATTATCTCCTTTATAACAATGGCTTTCATTTGATCGCAAAGAATCAATTTCACGATATCGAGTGGCGGCTCTTTGCGCGGCGGCAAAAAACTTGAAAATTACGTGAAAAACAAAAATAGACGTACGTAGACGCGCGCGCGCGCGCCCCGAAGGTATCTCTGTTTGCTCACTCGCTCCTCGCTTTTTATTAAGCTCCCGGGTAAGTCTCTTACGCCCGCGCGCGAACGGGCTTTCCACGGGTGGAATCTATTTGCCGGCATTTATTTTTTCTCCGTGTTTACAGAGAGCGGGGATCAAAGTCGGCCCTGGACAATGCGGACCGGGCGAGAGGCGCAAAGTCCTCGTAATTGAAAATTCCCGGCAATCGATGTGTCTCAGTCGAGTCCGCGCATGAAATGTTTTGGTCGAGGCGTACGTATCAGAGTCGCTGCGAAAAATCCCGAGTCTAGTTTAATGAAAACTGTGTACATTCAAAAATAATGAAAGAGAAATAAAGTAAAATATAATTTTAAGTGAGAGAATTTTTTTAAAAAAGAAATGCTAATACTTTCGTAAGGGCGTATCACTTATAAAATTTGGTAATGGAGTCGATAGGAGATTCCAAAGTACATATAGAGGGTACGCGAAGAGGCTTCTTGATTCACCCCTGAAATCCTCCTCAATCTCCTAGTGGTCTTACTCAAAGATCGTTTATTAATAGCTCATTAAAGTGGTATTAGACCTGTAGCTACCAGAATATAGGATGGATTTACCTCCTGATTTGTGATGACCTAATACGATCTCAGCGAGTATTAAAGCGTCATTCAAAGTTATTTACGTTAAATGCAACTTATTAAGCGTTTTATTCACAAAAATTACAGCTAAATTTAAAAAAAATGCTTGTAGTAACTTGCGATTAGATAATAATTCGAATGAATGTTTATCGCGGTATCTAATTTAAAAAGCAATTTACAAGAGAAGCCAAACTTTTTATCGCGATGCTCTACCGACGGTTCTCATTGCACGCCAGCCTTAAACGTAGGAATTTCGCAATCCCGAATAACACGAAGTAAAATTAACTAAAAGTTCCGGGGCATTCCGGCGATTCGCCGAGTAATCCCCCAAGTCACCCCCTCCCCCGCAGCCGTCTCAATATTCGTAAACTCGCCCTAAGATACGAGCGGCGGATAGTTAGAGGCGAGCGCGGCGAACGTCGCCGTCGCGCCGTCCCCCTCCCCTCCCGGTGGACTCGTAAAGAACCTTTTCGTTTGCCGGCTTGCTGACCTTAAAGACACACGAGTATCCCTCCTCGTTTCGTCTGATCCCGAGGCTCGTCCCCCTCCCGGTCCTTTGGACGCCGAAATTCGATTCGAACGGGACGCGAGATCAAAGTGCCCCGTTACTTTCTTTCAATCTCCTCCTCGCCATTGCTTTTTCGATTACTCCCTTCCTCTCAAAGTACCTCACGAGGGAGGGGCGCGCCGCTTACAAACAATTAGATTGCAAGTGGTACGAGAGGAAGGCGCGACACAAAGCTTCAAACTGCATTACGAGAAGCGACGTCGCCGATTTCGCCGGAGATACGAGTTGTTTTGGATCTCGGACCGTCACGCGCGGCAAGCACGACTGGACGCTCGAATCAATTAGCTCCGTTGAAGGGAAAATCAACGTTGACCCGTTACTTCTACTTCTTTTTGTTCGTCTCCGTTTCAGTCCGCTGATGATCGAATCGAGACAATTGCGCTGCCGGGAAAGTTCATTGGAAATTTCTGATTCCGTGTGTGACCGAGTCTTTCGCTACGTATCTTTATTATCCTCGTCCACTAAAGCACCGGCGTTCGTTGCATCGGAGCACCGCGGTAGAATTAAAAGCGAGAACCTTTAATTTGTCAGCGATTTAAGCCAATGAAAAACTTGTTTCCGAGCTCCCAATTTTTCTTTTCGAAGCCGTGAATTTAGTGAATGAAATGAGGTTTAAACGCTGAATTGAAAACGATCTCCTTATCACTTTCGAAGTTAAGCATAACAGCCGGTGTACCTTACCCCTCGCGTAATTCGGCGATAAATTAACAAACTGTTGGAATATGTAAAAGGGGGAATCGCGGCACACCGGGGCCGTTAAAAAATTAAAATTAAAGTCAAAACTCGACAATTGATGACCGGCGATAAATGCTGGCGGTACTTTAATAACGCGCGGCGCGCGGGCCTGCTTAACGGCGCGCGTAAAGCAATTCGCGGCTTTCGAGGCGAGGCGCCCCACTCCCGGCGGCCCCTCGGCACCGCAGTTATTCCTCCGCTGGCTAACCTCGAATCCGAATAAGCGTTGATTTGCATTTCTCCGGGCGCGTCAAAGAGCCGGCCGACAAACGACGGCGCGCAAATGAGGAAAGCGCGAATAATAGCCGGCGATAAGGGGGATTCTCGCGGGGGCAAAAAAAAAAAATATGACGAGGGTAAATAGGGTGCGTGCCTATCAAAATTGGGTTCTCTGCTCATCGGCGGGAAGGAAAAAATGCTTACGGAACGATCGGCTTTTGCTTTGAGGGGGTTGGGCCCGCCCTCGCATTTTGTTGGCAAAAAAGAACTGATAAATATATCTGGAAATATATTTCCGCGAGATGAATTGTATCGATGTTATTATTTATTTATGGAAAATTCCCGAAGATACAGAGACAAGTTTAACTTTAACTGTCGAAACGTACAGTGCGTGTAAAAAAGAAACTTTTATAAACGACAAAAGGAGAATTCTCCCATATTTACCGCTGCATTAATCCGAGATACAATCAAGCCTTGGAAGCGAGTAAAAGAAAGTTAGAAAAGAAAGCCACTTTGCACCGATAAACGCGGCGCTTTTCCCCCCGCGCAGTTAAGGCAACGCGAGAAAGAGTGATTCACTCGCGGGAAGGTTAGATAGATAAAAAAAAGAAGGAAGGACCAAACGAGCCGGGGCGAATCCTCGAGCGAGCCGTTACAGCACGATCCTGACTTTGAATTATTTCGGCCCTCCGGGAGCGGCGCAACCCTCTCCGCGGCGGCGATTCTCCGTGTGTCGGGGCTCGCTCCATTAATACCGTATTTGTCTTCGGGAGGGAGCGAGGCGGAGCGATTCGACTCGCGTTTCGCAAAGGAGGGGTGGAGACGGCGCCTCACCCTCCCTCCGTGGGTCCCGCTGCGACGCTCTGATTAATTATGCATCGTTATTCGCGCGATAAGGGTCGCCCTTATTTCGGTGGCTGGGCATGGGAGTTTCCGCCTCGCTCCGCTGGCGTTTTATTTTTATCCGCGCGAGCCCCACGGGCGAAAGAATCGTGCTTTATCGGGGATATTTCACTTTGCCGGCCCCGCCTAGGGTGAGTTTGTTGTTTGCGGCGAGATCCGGGGTCCTGATAGCCATCGCGTGTTAACGAATTATTCCATGGGATTGCTGATCTTTGCAGCAGGCAAATATTATTTTCCCGAAAATTAGTTTGCGATGCGAAAATTGTATATTTTGTACTTTTTTTTAAAAGATTACATTGGTAAACAGTTTTTATGACGTTGTAAAGTTTATAGCTTGCGTCGAAATTCGAAACTTTAGTTTACTTGAATTTTATTTTAAAACTACATCGACTCGAACGTTCACGATAGCATCAAATTCACCTGCAAACATTTTTTAGATTGAATTTTGATGTAACAAAAACTGACGATATTTTTTAACTACTATAAAATTAAGTTAGATGTTTATTTTTTGGTAACGATTGTAGCAACCTGTATTTACTTCACCATATTGTGTCCTATTACTATTTATGTAAATCTAAAGCTAAACCTTCATCAATAAATTAACTATAACTATCTCAGAAAGGCAGTCGACTTTTTATCAGAATACAAATTACTCTGAATGCATATACATAGCAAAATACCGTTTATAAAAGTCTTTTAAAATTGCTGATTGCAGCCCAATGAAACGCAAATTTTTTGGGTTGGGTGGGAAAACTGGGGTTTAAGAGTAAACGCGACATCAGTATTTGAGTACGTACCCGTATGCGTCCTCTGGTGGGCCTTGAGGTGCGAGCTCTTGGTGTAGACCTTCTTGCAGCCGGGGAACTGGCACTTGTGTATCCTGCGTTTCGTGTCGGGCGGACTGTGCTCGTGACTCCTCGCGTGGTGCCTGCTGTTGACGCTAACGCCGGTGGCCACTACCGTCGCGGTGCCGGCGTGCGCGTGCTGCGTCGTCCCACTCACTGCCGGGAAGCCGCCGTTCGTCGCCACCGAGATTAATCTTCAAGGGAAATTTATTGCTATTAATCCCCGCTGCGCTAATCCGTGTCTTCGTTACATTAGTAACGCACTTTTCGGTTTTGTCGATTTTAACTTTTAAAAGAAATTTTAGAGATAATTGAGTTTCTAAATCCAATTGGGGAAGGCTCGAACGAGCGCAACGGGCTAAGTATCTACTTTATTAATGAGTTAGTCTGACCTATTTGCAAACTCTAAAAACCGCAGGACCAAAAATAAAAAGTTTGTTTCGGTGATCGTCTACCTGCTGGCCGTAGTCATACGACCCACTGGGCTAAAGTGTGCAAATAAAAATAATTGAGTAGAATTGATTGACGTACCTTGCGACACTTGCATTTGTAGTGGTCACCCTGACGATTGCACTTCTACCGTTCGTGCCGTGGAGGTTGAGATTGTGAACGTCAAGCATCGAACTGCCGGTCGACGATTGACTCGAATTCGAGTGACCCTGCCCGGACTCTGGACTCGAGGGTGGCGTAAGGATTTGCCCCTCGCCTTCGCATCCACTGTCCTCTTCCTCCTCGATTTCCTGCGCAATTTTCATCATTTTACAACGATTAAATATTAACTTAAAATTTCGCGCTCGAGAAAGCGCGGAAGCACATGTCTCTCGTCTACTAATAAATTCTTGTCTACCCTCATAATCTTCAAAATGTGAAAAACCACTCGAAACGAGTGATAACACAGCCAATCGAGTTTCGAGTGGCTGTGTTTTTTCTGAAAAAGAGTGA
>JAXIUT010000001.1:20416056-20426912 GCA_035586675.1 Eurytoma californica | reverse complement strand
AAACGAGTGATAACACAGCCAATCGAGTTTCGAGTGGCTGTGTTTTTTCTGAAAAAGAGTGATTTTTCACTCCAATAAGAGTGATTTTCTGAATTTTTCACTCTTCTACATTATCAGAGTATCTTTACTTCTCATAAAATTTTTCCAAACTATCCCACTTGATTAATAATATTCTTAATGTTTCCGCATTTATATAGCGTAAGCTCTGCCATGAATCTTTGAAATGAAGACGAGCGTATCCATTAAAATATCCATTAATTATTGTATAACGTTATTATACCATGAGAAGCTTCCGGGGGTAAATTAGACGAGACACATTAAGGTGCTTTCACGTTCCCTTTAAAAATAAATGTCTCTTTTTCTGACCTCGTGCTCCTCATCCTCCTCGAGGTCCTCGCTGGGCTCCTTTTTGAGGATGAGCGCCCGGCAGGAGAGGGAGGGCGAGCCGTCCCAGGAGAGGGCCGAGCACGCCGAACTCGCCGACGACATCGACAGCGAGTCCAGGTGTCGGTCAAGATCCCTGTCGCGACCGTTGTGACTGTGTTCTCCCGGGCTCAGCTTTATGTCCTCCAGGCAGAGCGTCTCCCTGTCGTCCGTTGACGTCGTCACCTATTTTTTTTAATCGAAAACATAACGATTATATATTCATTAATGCTTTATCATCAGATATACCTGACTTTAGAGGAATTAAGATTTTTAATTCGATAGATTTCAAATTATGGATTTTAAATTTTAGTTTATTTTCGTCATCATTATCAACAGTTTTTTATGAGTTAATCTACGATACTTAATTTTGAAGTTGTTACCGTTTGGAAAGACTCTGACTGTTTTAAAAGTTTATTGCTCTATTCAATAAAATACCAAATTTCACCAAAAATATCATTCTGTAGAATTTAAGCAAAATCCAGGACAAATTCTTAGTCATATCCTTGTGAAGAATATTCTTTTTTACTAGAGCATTAAATCCAGACAAAAGATTTATCGTAAATTTAGATTTAATAAAATATTATTGCTACATTACCTAATCTCTTTTAGTCCGAAATATTTATTCAAATAAACTTATAATTTCCAATTATTCTAATTCATAAAACATTTTATACATTTTTAAAAGTGAAAGTCTCTCCGTATAAATATCGTAATTTATAAGAAAGAAGAAAGAAAATTTCGATAAAATATCCTTTTGATTACTGACCTCCATTTTGATTGAGGGTTCGAATTGTGCATTTGTGGTGCCTGTAGTGGCGGTCCAGATCTGCGGTGCCCTGAATAAATTCCACGGTGCCGTGTCCAGCTCCGTGGGGAGCTTTTTGTACGAATGTAGCTTCGGCTCGTCCTTCAGGTACCTTTCCATCTCGTAGCATGTCTGCAACAAATCAAACAAATTCCCGTTAAATCAAGCCACTTCTTCAACAATTAAACAATCGATAAACATCATCGCACACGCATAATCAACAAAATCCCAATTGCACGTGATCTCAACCATTAACGGATCCGCGAAGGAAAACTTTCGGCAATCTCGAGGCGGACGTCTCAATCCCTCCCCTCGGCGCGACGGTCCGAACTCCGGACAATGGGTCATCTCCGCGCGGCGTCGTCGTTCGCCAAAGAAAAATCGCCGGGCGAAACTCGCGGCCGCCTCAGATGAGCCGGAATGATTGTCCGGACCTCGTCCCACCCCTCCTTGCTTCTGGTATCGATCGCTGCAGCCGCGCGGAGAGGTGCACGCGCGTCGCGCACGGACAGATAGGAGAGAGACGCAGAGAGCGGGAGCCCCGCCGAGGGCGAGGACCTATTAACTTAACGACAATGCGGAAATTACTCGGGCCGAGCTTCCGCAAAGCAAAGCAGGCTAGTCAGCCAGCCCCCGGAGCCTGTGTCTACAGCGCGGCTGCAGCCCCCCTCCCACGGGCCCAACTTGGCCAAGTTGCGCGTCCCTCCACGTTAGGCCGCGCCAGTTCGCCCGGCACTTTGCCCCGTCGAGTCGGGCGGTAGAGGGGACAGTGTGCAAAGTTATGCCGTCTACCGCGATGCATTGTGCGGGGAGGGGAAGCTTCCTTCGCGGTGATATTGCGTTACTCCGGCCGGGCTCTGCGCACCCTCTTCGCGTGTCCCGCGATGTTCTCATCTTCCGACTTCTGTTTGAGTCTCGCGGGGAAAGTAGCGCGTTCGCAAAATAGTTTCATGTAACTTTCGCCAACGCTTCGTTCGGTTTGATGCGGTGTTCCGGAACGGAAGAAAAAAAAAACGTGGGCTGGGATGTAATTTGACGAGCTGTCGCTTTTGTGAGGGATCGCCATATCTCGCTACTTTAAATGATCATTTAAGGAGAAAATAAAGTAAGTCGCCTAAAAATTTTTCCGAGAAATTCATCGTCCTCGCCCACAAAAGGAACGAAACTTTTATTTGCGTCCTCGTAAAGATTCCCTTTATGAAGAACTCTCGGAAGTTCTAATTAATAGTTCAGCAATTACACTTAACGAGCACTAATCCTTTATTTTCGCGACTCATTGTGGCTCCGCGCTAAAAAATCGCGGAGGAACAAAAAGCCAAGAGCAGTAAAGAGACTCGGCGGTGGGGAAAAGAAGTTCGATTAGATAAATATCGGCTGAAAAAGGAAGCCCGCGGGATGGAGCCCGCGCCTCGTACAAAACCAGCGAGAGCGACTGATTGGTCGAGGCGCGAGGACAAAAAGCCGAGAGGAGAATCAAGTTTGTCTACCACCCCCCTCCACCCCACCCCCGCGCGATCTATTGTCCCTGAGAAATAATCGCGTTGGGCCGAGGCGTCTCCTCCATTATTCACGGTTAAAAGTTGGCGGAACGAGTTCTTCGGGTGCGGAGTAACGACATTATTATAACTTAGAGGGAAAATTTTATGGCTCGCGCAGCGTCCGCCGCTCGGTCCGCCGGATACCGGCCGCGAGAGCCGAAACCCATTGGCCGAATTTAGCTAATCCTCCTTAGTCTGGAGTTCCGTAGGTGCTTCGTAGCCGTCGAACGGGATTCCACATCGATTCGGCGCGCGTGTAAGACGCTACCGATCTCGAGAGATTTATGGTCGAGATAAAAGTTTTAGCGATTTTTCGAAAGGATTAAAATGTTATCCTTTTATTTACAAACTTTTGATATTAAACTCGAAGTGTATTGATCAGTTTTTAATTCAAGAAGACGTCCGTTTAGTAAAAAGAAGAAAATAATTGTAAATAAATAGAACAAAAAAGGACTTCAGTTTAAAATTAAATTCCTGCTTTTCAAAAGCTTTTTTTATGGAGCAAGTTCATCAAACTAAAACTTTGATTGCAATCACTTCAAGCAGATAATTAGATCGCCGGTCTCCTGTGCGCGGCGAAGTTATAATTTTTTAAAAACCATCTCATTCAAAAAATAACGCGGAGACTTTTTACGAATTCGAGCGCCGTCGCTGCCTGTACATCGTTAAACGCAAACTGCAACTTTGTCGCTTTTTCCCCGGCGGCGCTTCGACTAAAAACTATCGAAAAGCCCGTGGAGTGGCGGTCGGGGGTGTGCATCAGCTGCTTTTTCAGGCGGACGCCGGTCGGGCGCTCGTGTCACTTTCTATTATTACAGCGGCATCGGCTAATGGCAAAACTGCGTAATAATGCAGAACTTTCGTAGCGGGTACGGGGCGCGATGCGCCCGCGCCAGGAAAGGGACGAGGATGGAGGATACCGCGCCCCGCCGTCGTCCCTCGTTCGATCTCGCATAAATCAAAAACACGTCAGGGAAGCTCCTGACTGCACATTTCCATCAGTGTAACGCGCCCTGGCGCACTGTCACTTACCCCCTCCCCGTACCCTCCCCCCCAATCCTCTTTTAGCCCGGGATACATCTATATGTATATACACCCGTCTCCGTCTCTGTCGCTTAGCTCCCCCGTCCATGATATTCGCGGAGCGAGAGCCTCGTCATTCGAATTCAAATTTGAATTTCAATTCTAATTTGAATCAGAAAGGACGAGCGAGCGAGCTGCGGATGAAAAAAAAGGAGAGTCGCACTTCTCTCTTGCAGCGAGTTCTGTAATGAAAATGGGCATCGGATTTAGCGAGTGGAAGGTAACAAACTTTTTTTTTAGCAGTTTCAGTAGGACGAAGGATAACTCGTTCTAGGGTGTAGTTGGAAAATTAGCTGCAGATTGAAAATTGATTAAAATTACGGTATAATGAGAAAAACTCGGGGGTAGTTATTTAAGCGAGGAATAAAAGTTAGCGTTTGCCCTAGAGAGGATAGATTATTCATGAGAAGAGGACGTAATTTGAAAATTTTTAGAAGAATCCGATTGTACGTTAATTGCTTCTATCTAAATTCGTAAACGCGTAGCGGAAAATCGATAGGGTCGAAAAAAGAAAATCCTTTACAATTTTAATAAAAACTCTTTTTAAAGCCTGACTTAATTTACCGACGCACCCGTGTGAGATAAAAAAAAAAACGCGCACTATTTATAAACTGGTGAAATAGTCTATTGAAAAGAAAAAAAGAAGTAGCCGCAAACGAGAGAGAAACAGATTTATTTCAAATGCATAAA
The DNA here is from genome assembly GCA_035586675.1 of Eurytoma californica. Lineage (NCBI taxonomy): Eukaryota > Metazoa > Arthropoda > Insecta > Hymenoptera > Eurytomidae > Eurytoma > Eurytoma californica. The sequence goes on along the minus strand of JAXIUT010000001.1, from coordinate 20,422,370 downwards.
AATATTTGCACTCGGTGAACAAAAAAATTCGAACGGCCGGCCCAAAAAGCAGCAGTGACAGTCGATTACTAAAGAGTAGCGATATGGAGGACGTACCCGCAGATATTGCGCGGTCGGAGAATTTAAAGTGAAAATTTTGAAAGCTCACCGAGCGACGAATGACCGCAAGCTCCGAACGATCCGAGGCTTTAATAATCGCGGAGAGAGATGGATATGCGCCGCGGGAAGGATGGACCCGAAAGGGGACGTTCGCGCTTTCGAAAATTCACGGGGTTCGCTTGAAATTTTCAAAGAAATTTAGCGAATTATTGTTTCACTGGGGTCCCTTGAAAATAAAATAATTTTTCAGTTGAACACGTACATCGCCAAAAGTGATATAATTCTGGCTTTAAATTTTAACGACGCGACGGTGGAGAAACTGTTTTAAAAGAAGTTTCACTATTACGTCAAAATTTATTCAGCTACGAAAATTTTCAAACATATTTAATAATGAATTTCGTTTATTTTTTTTATGTAACTTTATTTTCTGTGCCTGTGCGATTCGGTCGGACAAAGCGAAAGATCATTTAAAGACGACAATTACTCATTTACGCGGACGAACTGAGAGTTGAAAGCGGCAGCGGGGCCCTCGACCGCAGGCGCGAAACTTTAAAACGACAAAATTGCCACTCCTGAAGTCCCGCGCCAAACTTGAAGGCTGAAGTGAAAAACTAAAGTAACTCGAGCACTCGACGCCACCGGGACTGTATCGCGTTTACGGCGCGGAGATGGAGGAGGGCCGACTGCGCTTGAAGGGCCAAGTGCTCCCGTTTCAAGCCGTCATTTTGCCCCGGCGGCTCGATTGTGTCGAGAGGGGGGGCCACGGAGACAAGAGGCGCGCGTCGCCCACGAAAGAAGGCGGACACGCCGCGTCCGCGAGATTTTGCCCCCTCCCCCCCCCACCGGCGAATCTTAACTCGATCTCACGGGTATAATGGATTAATTGTTTACGAGGCGGGAGCTCATTGTTCCCGCGCGAGCTCGTTAAAGAAGTTCCGGGAAAATTTGTTTTCATTGCGCGGGGGAGGCGAGTGGGACTTTGCCGCGAGCTTTGCCAAAGGTTATATAATTAAAATGTCGCCGTTTCCGTCGAGTTACTCGTTAAACTTTACGTATTTCAGTCGGAGGCGGCGTCTCGCCTTTTGTAACGAGGCGCGCGACGGATTCGTTTAATTGTGTGAAATTTCAATCGTGGACCGTTTGAATAATGCTTACGAACGATACAAATACACAGATTTATCAGCTCGGACGCATAAATAATCCCGATTGGCCATTAATGAAACAAATTATGGTTTTACCTGCTTTTTTAGATCGATAAATAATTAATAATTGCAAATAAATCGCGGCGATTTCCGATTCCCTTCTTAATATAAATGATTCAGTAAAAAAACAATTGGTTCCGTTTTGATGAATGTTGCGAGCGAGGGGAGGAGAGCGGAACAGATAAGGCACGCGAGAAGGTAAAACAGAAGCGTAACTCCCGCTATTAAATTCAAATCCGATCAAAATTCATTAAATATTGATAAAATTGAATGATTAATATTTTCCCGGTGAATTTAAACGTGTTTTAATATGTAAATAAATTAATAACCGCTGTGTTATCATACACTTTAAATTAAAAGTAGTTAGATAATTAATTGCTATTAAACTGCGATGTTTTTTTTTAATGTCATATCGTTGTTTTTTTACTTATTTAATATTAGTAGATCAATATTTGACAAAAATATTAAGTAGTTTTCAACTAGGTCGTATTATAAGATAAATCATCAGTATTTTTATTAGCATGTTGACGTATCAGAGTCTTATAATCTAGTATTGTATTACATTTATATATTAGATACAAGTTAATATAGACCAACTAAGTCAGCGCTCGACTATCGCCCGATAATCCACTATACCTGGGATATTTACATTGGTGACAGGGGTCGAACCCAAGTCCATTCAGGACGTATCTACTAATTAAGAAGGTTTATCTGATGTGCAGTAACACTATTATCCAAATGAGAATATGATCATAGCAAAGTGTATCCTCATTTGCTGAAAATTGATTACCAATTGAATTGGTATAAGGCCTCCTGATTTCGACTCTACCGTCCAAATCATCGACACTCCTATTAGATGCAGGTAATTTACTATTTTAAATCTATATTTATTTATTTGTACATATGTAGTTGATTATTACACGGCTGATTTAGTACCGGGGATGACATTTTCAATATCTAATTGTAATACTATTTGTTAACTTCAGACATGCCCTAAATGAAACTAAATTGCTTAATCTTGAATTAATGAGAATGAGATCTCCGCATTAATTATTATCCGTAATGATCCGCTCATGCAGGGCGTTTAACCAAATACTTAAACTTGCTTTTACTCCGCTGAAACATTAATCCAGTACCGGCTGCATCATTGAGGCCGCCATTAATTTTCCAGCGCCGTCGGGGGCGCTAGTACCGCGGCAAAAACGGGCGTCGCGCGAAATCAAAGCGAGGCCGTGCCGCTGGAAATCGCGTAAACGCCAATGGATCTAAGCGCGCGGCTGCGATGTTTGTTTCCGCCGCGGCGTATTAGAGCAGCGCGGGTAGCTAAAAATAGAGGGACACGGCGTCTTTATGGGCCGAGCCGGGGAGGGCGGCAGGCGACACAAAGCCGCGTCTGTTCATTCACGAGGCGGCTGAATCAAAGCGCCGGCGAGGCGATGCACACGTCGATGCGCTCGTTTTGCCGCCGACGCCGCAGATACACGCCGGTGAATTATGAATGGCGCGTTATCTCCGCCGGTAGGTGTGCCTTGAATGGAGCCTTGCGAATTACTTCTCAGTTTAATTGGATTGAGGTTGAAGTTTATAAACCGCCGCTCTGTTTTCGCCGGGGTACGGGTTATCGGGACTTATTGAAATTTCGTTTCGTGCGTTATTTAATGCAAGTTGATTAATTAACGGATTTTATAGCTTCGAGCTTCGTAAGCATCGTGCGCTGCGGATGGAAAAAATTGAATTTTTTATTCGGGAAATTCACGTGAAAGGCTTTCCTTTTGATGATAAAAGCATATCCGTCATACAATTCAACAAGACGTTTTAAGAGGAACATTAACCGTGCAGTAAAGGATAATATGTATAATTGCTTTTTATATCCCGTGGCATTTACTGGTCGTAAGGAGGAACAACTTATATGATTTAGGTGTCACGTTTCTGTAACAGTATCTCCTTTCAGAACTTTATTAAAGTTATAAATTCCTGCTTTCTTCCTTTTCCCGTCCGATTCTAAAGAGTTCGAATTTATAACAAAAATAAAGTTTTCAAGAGGATTTCATACTTTAATCGAAATTTTACAACTGAGCTACGCAATTTACTTTTATCGCGCGTAAATCTGCGGATGTAAAGGATATTACAAACAATTTCTAAGAGCCCCGCAAACTACCAGCAGGTAAGAAAAAAATCAGCCCATCTTCTCGTTCGGGTTTTAATTATCTTCGATCGGCAATGCAAATTTCCCGAACTCTCACCGCTAATCAAGCGGCGCGGAATAAATGAGGTGGGTATACCGTCAGCCTAGATTCCCCGACGTTCGCGCGGAGCTAAGAAAAGGTCCCCCCGATTGATATTTAATTATCTCGATTGTTTCAGTCGTACCTCAGAACGCCGGTAATAGAATTCCGAACTACGAAATCCTCGGGATCCATTAAAAATTCCTCGGCGCGCGCTCCGCATCTATTTCCCATCGTCCGCCTTTTATTCTCGCCTCCTCCCTTATATCTGTTCCCCGGCGCGCTCCGCGGCCGAAGAAGTTTAGCCTCGGCGGGGAGTAATAAGTACTGAAAGGGATGAAAAGAAGAGCCCCCGGAATTTCTACGGGCTCTCGAACTTTCTTATCGCTTTCCCACCCCTACCCACGTATATAAAGGATATCGGAGCCGAGATGGAGACTAGGACGAGGGGGGGAGGGGAGCGGAGAGCGGAGGGGGTGGTGAGAAAAGAAGTCGATCGGTCTCTCTCGCTCGCTCCCTCTCGTGGCTCGAAATTTTTCGCCACTTGGCCGAGGAGCGATGCGCCCCTAAGTGAGAGCGAGAGGCAGAAGTTGACGTGAATGGGCGCGTGCATCGGCTCTTACTCGGGGGAAAAAAGGCCCCGATAAGGGGCGAGCTTCCGAGCTCGCTGACTTTATTTTTCAACGGCGTATCGGCGAAACAAACGTTTTTCTCTCACACTGTCCCCCTTCCCCCCTCACTCTCTCTTTCTCTTGAGGAAGAACTTTTTTACTTGATTATAGGTCAAACGTTAACTTTCAAGATCTTTATTCTTCTAAACGAATAGAATAGAAATTTTTGTATTGGGATAAATTGTTGGTTTATGAAAGTTTTCCTACATAATATATCCATAGGAATATCGATTTTAATAGCTTATTCTTAAATAAGTCAACAAAATTCTAGAAACTATTTTTATTTTTTAAAAAAAGAGTGTAAAATTCTTGTAAATATTTTGGGTGCGTCTTTTATGTATAGAATTAAAAATGGCGGTTTGACATTAACAAAAAATTTAACAAATTTTCAATAACGATTTTAAATAAAAAGCAATATAGTTGTTATTGACCCATAAAGCACGACCGACAGGTTTTTCATTTTCCAAAAATCGTAGAAATTGATACACTTCGGTAAAAACACGCAAACACATTACATATAAACTGCCTTTAAATAAAATCGTAATATTATATCTAAGCCAGCGAAGCAATTAATTTCACCGTCAAAGGCAGAAAGATATTAAACGGAATTACGGCAATATAAATCCTGGCGGCTCGTAGCCGTCGTTGCGCGCCGGGCGTAAGTCGCCATTCTCCGAGCGACATTAGAAAAGAGGAGAGCGCCTTTGGGTAAGCGCCGAAAAAGGAGAGAGGGGGAAAAAAATGTGCGAGAAAAGAAGTAGCGCACTCCGCGAGAGAATAAAGAGAGCGCGAGGCATAAACTGGTCCGGAGGTAAAGATAATCTTCCGCGGTGGTGTCGGAGAGCCGGAGGCTCGCGCTTATACACACCCCTCTGCGCGCGCGCGGCGACGTTCTCCACTTGTGGCTCCGCCGCACAAGTTCCGCAGTAATTCCGCGGGACTGTCATTAACAGAGTCGTAGTCGTCGTCGTCTCCGTAGGTACGCTCACTCGGGAGAAAATGAATGATAACTGCTACCGCTCACTCTTACTCCACTATCTCCCTTATCCCCTAACTCCCCGCTCGCTGCACCTGACACTCCGGGCCTGCAGCCACTATTTTTTTTTCTCCCCGCCTTTTCGTGCACTCGCCCGTATTAGTTCTACTTTCTGTGCGGCTGCCGCGATGCATCCTCCTTGAGTTCCTTCCTCCTACTTGTGCTCCTCCTACTACTTCTTCTTCTTCTTCTTCTTCTTCTTCTTCTGCTTCTTCTTCTGGCGGAGCAGGACGACGAGGCTGTGGTGGTGGGTGGCATTCTGCCAGGTCGTTAAAGAGATTCCCGCGCAACTTTAAGGGTCCCGTAAACCCGCGAATTTATCTTGTTCTTCCTTCTTCTCTGTGTCTCTCAGCGAGCGCGGAGTTTCATTCCGCGCGCGTGTGTTTACACCCGCCGGCGTGTGGGTGCACCTATTGTACGTGTGGAATTTCAAGAGAGATGAGAGGGACGCGGAGCCGGGAGTCGGACGTGCCGCGACACGCTGTATTTATCGTCGTCCTACTCTCGGTAATCTGATTTGGCCTTTTGGCGTTCGATGGCGAATTTTCATTTGGCTCTGCCACTTTTTTTATTCGCCCGGGCGACCGAGTTTTCTGCGCTTTGCAGCGAAATCCTTTCTCGATACCAGTCTTTATTATAAGATTAAAGGAAGATGTTCCGTCTATTGCAATTTTTACTTGACTTTTCGAAGAAGTTCGCGCTTCTGAATGTTATTATTGGTGTGTTGATTTGCATCGTAGTGGAAAATTTTGCACGTGCATAGAAGGGAAAAATGATGGACAATTGTTTTGCTCTCGTGATTCAAAGGCATGTGTCGGTTCAGGCAACATAATATTATTGGTTGAAATGTCGAACGAGCTGCAAGATTGCATGTGACATGACGGTAAACGATTGACGTAGACGCGTCTGAGTGACGTTACGTCTATTCTAGGTCTCTGGCGTACCAGAAAAAATCAAAATTCAGTACTCATCTTTATTTCGTTAAGTCAATCTGAATTTATGACCAGTATAAGAATGTACAAGCCTACACAAAATGTATTACCCACTTCATCAAACTGAGATTAATTAGGTACAATAAATA
>JAXIUT010000001.1:20382342-20410184 GCA_035586675.1 Eurytoma californica | reverse complement strand
ATTTTAGGCATTTGAATTATTCTTTTTCTTGTATTTGTTGTGTGTTGAGCAAAAGCATCTTTTAGTTCTTTGTAATGCTAACATAATGTTTAACATTGATTTTTTTTCTCGAATCGATTTTTACATTTCTTCGCATTTCTCCATCCTTGTTTCTTGCAGATACACCGTCCTTGCAGGGAATCGCGTACGGAGGCGTTCCTCGGGATCCGGCCGAACTTTTCGCAGTTTCCAGTCGACGTGCTCCCGCCGGCAGTCGTGTGTAAGCCGCGGCGCGGCCAAGCTAAGAGAGGCAAATAGCCAAGGCGATTCTTTACGAGCCCGAGCGAATGTGGGCCACGCGGCTCCCCGGACCGTGGCGCTAGAAATGTCACTGGCCCCGGCGTCGGTCCAACGTCGGCTCCGCTCACGCGCACACTCACACTCGTGAAGGACTGCGCGCTTCGAGCGCATATCCCCGCGTGCGGAGGTGGGCTGCGCTCGCGGGGTCTTTGTGCGCCGATAAGACGCTTTTTACTGCGCAGTTAAAAATTTGCCGTTACGGGACACCCGCACGCCCGTCGGCCGTTCGAAAATTTTGCGATGTCGTTTTGAAAGGCTTCAAAGTGTTGGCCTCCGCCGGTCTTTTATGAAAAGTGTCTTTTTTCTTCTTCCCTCCTTACCCCCGACCTCCGCTCCCCTCGCGCCTACCCCCCCTCGGCTTTTACGCCGGGTATATTACATTTTTACGTAGTAAAGGCACTAGAGGAAATCTTTATTACGCGGCCATGTCGTGCATTTTGTTTGAAATTCGTTCACGGTTGAAAAGAATTTTAATGGAGGCCGGGGCTTTAAAGTGCGTCCTTACACCGGCTCTTAAATGATTTTGCGCTCCGCGCGGTTATTCCGCCTCGGCCTGTAGTTTCACTGATAACTACGTGCGCGAGCGCGCGCGCAACAAAAAAAATCACATGAACGCTTTAATTCGAACGAGTATCGATCGAGCTGCAAGGAGGGCGACAAAAAAAAAGAGAGGCAGTGCAAGCGGAGGACGAAAAAAAAAAGGAGCGGTCGTTGTCACGGGCGATTGTTCGAGTCAATACGGCCGCAATTACAATATTGCACTTGCCACGAGGCTCCGGCTAATTGAGCGCGCGCGAGCGTTCCCCGCGATAAATTCCCCGGGCCGCGTTCGCGCACAAAAAGCCGATAATACGGCCCGATACAAAAACAAGCGATTTACATTCGCGGCGCGCGGAGGAAGTCCCGCGGATCGCTTTATTGTTTCAAATTAGCATTGTTCCCCCGGAGAAACGCTCGGCTGATTAAGCGGCCACCGGCGGGAGGGATGGGGGGTTCGCGCGCCTAAGCCGATTTCCCGGCGCTCATTCGAATGCGCGCCACCACCGCAGCTCGGCGAAGATACGCGCGGAAGGTCGCTCGTTTTATCGGCGACTACGTCCTTCGTCTGGCTTTTCTCCCTTTTCACTACTCGCTTGGAGCTCCTGGGTTAACGACCCGCTGCGTGGTGCGCCTCTTTTTTTTCCTTCGCTCTCCTTTTTTTTTCGTCTCCTTGTCGAGCCGCGCAATTTACGGGCGCGCACGGCCTGTTACGGATTAATCGGTTATCGCGATCGCGAACTTCGTTATGCCGTGCGCGAGTGCAATGCCTTTTGGTGCGTAGCGGCTGACGTTTATTTTCTTGCGTCTATCGTGTTTTCATTGAAATATCCGGAGAGATGATTCCGGTGGTGGCTCGTAAATGCGGCATCGAAGAGGCAGTCCGACTTGGCGAGTGGATCGTTAAAAGAGCATACCTACATACTCGAGGAGTTCAATTTAATGGGCAATAATATTACAAATTTGAAATAAATTCATTACCGTTAATTTAGTACTTAAGTGATTCTTTTAAAGTCGTATTTTCCTTATGGACAGTTTTCTAACTAACGTAAAGTAGATGTGGATTATTTCCAATAAAATAACCAGATGAATATTTCTATTTTTAATTATAAAATGAAGACAATAGTGTAGACAACGTCAGATTCTTTCAATTGTTTGGTATTGTGCATACAACTTACTATACCTATACTTTATACTCTGTATTTCGACTACACTTGTCTTAATTATTATAAATATCTTAAATTATCAGAATAATTTGTATGGTTGTCTTTAATACAAATTTATATAAATATTTTTATTTAACAATGTTATCAATCGCAAAATATCCAATTTTCTTTAAACTTCCAAGTAAAATTATTTCTTTTTCTACAAATATTGAATAGCATTATATTAACGAATTAATCTTACATCCAAGAGGCCGAACAAAACGAGGGTAAAATCCGCAACAATGATTTTCATTTACAAGTAAGATATTACGCTGGGCATCGTAGCAAAGTGAGCCCCGTCGTTAATTCGCGTATAAGGTACGCACAATGGACTGCGAAAAGCACGGCGAGGTGCCCCATCGGCGGAATGGAGGCAGAAAGAAGGAGCGAGACCGAGGGAGATCCCGGGCTGCGTATTACGGGGATTGCGGCTAGGTGGGCACAATGGAACGAGCGCCTCGCCTCGGTGAATTGCCGGGCTCCACGGCCGGGCTCCATAAAGCCGCTCTTTACGGGCGAGTCTAGCGTGCCTCACGGTCTCGTTGCCCTGACCACGCGCGAGCCTCCTCTCTCCGGCGACGACGTGTCTCCTTGGTACCCGACTACGTCCCCCATCTATTTTTCATTTATTTCTTTTTTCTCCCTCCTTTTTTTTTTGTCTTCGCGTCGACGGACGGAGTTGTTTTCGAGCGGGCGAGTCGTTCGCGCGGCCTTTTTTTCGTTTTAATTGCGACGGAGGTCCCAGAGGTTGACGGTCCTCCTTTTTACGGGGCTTTGTTGGCCGCCGTGGTCGAGAGAAAAAAGGGATATTTATTGGCGCTTAAATTTCATTGCTCGGCCAGTGATTAACGTGATTGTGGATGTGAGTTTTATTGCCCTCAAGATGCTAAGTAATTTAGTGCGCGAGGTCGGGCAGTATACATCCTGCGGTTATTTCTTATTGAACACATGATTATTTCGCTTTACGATCGACGCGCGCATTAACGAGCCGCTTGATTAGAATGTAACTTTCAGCGGATTTTTTCAACTTTAACGACTGCACTTTGCCGGGATCGACATTCGCCCTTAAAAAAATCGAAGCCGCAATCAAAGTCACGGGAAGAAAAGGTACGGCGCGGATCCATCGAGGCCTTAGCCGGGAAATCCCGTGGAGCGCCGGTGTCCTATCTCTCGCGCGGGCGTAAAACGCGACACAAAAGAAAACAGGCGGCGGTTCGCGTTCCGCGCCGGTGAGCTTTTCCGTGAATCGCGCTGCTGATGCAGCCCCTCGTAAAAGCCTCGCCGGCAGGAGGAGCGAAAAGAGGGCATAAGGGAGTGCGCACACGAGCCGCAGACTAACTCAATAAGCGAGTGCCCTCGCGACATTTACGTTCAATTATTTAATTCAATCGAGCGACGCAGAGCCCGGCCGAGATCAAAGCGAGGCGGGGGAGGCGAGCGAGCCCGGGCGTCAAAGGAGGTGGGCCGGAGGTGAATGGGGGAAACTTTGCGGTCCGCGGTCTCCGCGCGCTGCTCCTCTTGTCTTTGCCCGGGACTTTGTTTCTTTTCTCGCGGTGGCTCTCCCGCTTTGTCGCCCGGAGATTTTCTTTTCTTCCTCTTCTGTTTTTCTTCCCTTTGCCCCCTCCGTCGATCCCCCGGCCAAACTTTCGCCTCGATCTTTTCTTCCGGCATGCGCGCGCATACCTTCGCCCCGTAACTTCGTTTTCCGAGGAGCGGCGAAGGATCTTGAAGTTCGGGAAAAATCTCGCGAATTACTTGCCAGCATTCCTGGCGCCGGAACTATTTTATCAGCTGCGAACTCGCTCGATCGCGATCGAAAACAAGAAGCATCACTGGCATAATCCGATAAATACTCATCGGGCATACCGAAAATTCTCCGAGCGAATACTTCGCGAGGGGATGGCAGCAGCCCCTCCCGGCGCGCTCGCTAATTCGTTCGTTTTCTTTCTCTCGCCTCTTTATACAATCCAGCGCGGAGTGAAAAACGAGATGGCGCCCGGCAACATTATCCCCCTTGCATTTTCCGCGCTCGAATATTTCCCGAAGAAATTCACAGGAGCTTAGCCGTGCGGGGGACGCGATAAATCCGCGCCGGTTTCCAGTGTCATATTTCCGCGAGCGCGCGCCCCGTTGAATTGTTAAAACGTAATCGCCGCAGTTTTAAGTAGGCTCCGCTGCGCACGCGATCGCGTAATCCCATAATCTCGAGCAGACAGCTCGAGGAAAGGCGCGCAGGGAGAGAAAGGAGAGAATGGAGAGGGAGAGAGGAGGAGGAATCGATCGCTTACGGCCTCGCGTGTCGCGGCGCGCTTAATGCTTACTGCATCGTTGCCGGCTAATGAGGGGGTGAAAAAAATCAACGGCCGATTTTCGGCGAGATCCCGGGAGGAAATTGAGATTGGATAGGCGTTTTGCTTCCTACGGATTAAGAATGATTTACTTCCTATTCGCCCACTCCTGAGTTTTGGAAAGTTTCAATATCTATGTTTATTTTTTCATTCGAAGAATTTCCAAGTTTCTAATCATTGTTTTGGATAATAAGATAATTTTGTATTAAAACATCTCCACAATAGAAATTTTTTCGAAAAATTATGCTTTAATTTAAAGATATACATAACAATTTTAAATGTGTCTAAATGAGTTGTATCTTTTTTACGAGCGAAATATACTTTACATACATAAGTAAATGTATGTACCAAAATTGATTCGTACTTTTTGATATACTTACATATACTTCTACGTGAAAAATAGAAAAAAATATAGCAATATAAAGCATCCTCTGTGAGAAAGCAAAAAGTGCGAAAGCTATTTTCGAAACCTCTAAAAATCAAACGAATCCCGAGTCACCCGAATGCCGGCGGTCCCCTTAATTAATTCCCGTCGGTTCCGGGGCGAGGAGAGTCGCTCGCCCAGTCATCCCGGTTACTCGCCGCGTTTCTTTTGCATTCCCAGATCTTGGCGCGCGTGTGACGCAGTTTCAATTTCTCGCGGGCGTCCTCCCGAAGAATTTGATATCGAATTCCTCTCCTCACCCGTCCGCCCGCCCACGCGCGCCGTTCGAAAAAGTGCGGCGGGGCGCGCCGGGAAAATAGTCGAGTCAGAAGGTCCATTATCTTCGCGGGTGGGTGTGAGAGGGCGAGAGGGGGGACGTCGCGGCATTCGACGAGCCATCGGAATCCACGAAATTACGGGCTCCAGGGCGGGGAATGGTTAATAACGCTTTACGTCGGAATTTTACTCGCGTTTCACGGGTTGTTCGTACGTGCTAGTGCCCGTAACTTTTCGTGTTACGATACGAGACCAAGTCGAACGGTTTTAGACTTTTTTTCTTTTTTTTTATTATACCTGCGTCACATTTTTACTTGATCCTTGGAGCTATATTATTTTTAACGGTTTATTTTAAACTTAAAATGATTGATAGAATACGGCAAAAATCACCACGCAGTAGTAATTCTGAAATACAATCAAAGCGCAAATTTTTCTTTCAACGTTTAAATTGGAAAAGATGAAAAGCCTTTTCTAGCTGAAATCAACCAAGAACCCAATTGAGCGAAAATAAAATAGCTCGGTGAAGAGGGGCTGAAAGGTAGCTTCCGCGCGCAAATAGCGAGCCGCGAATGAGAAATAAAAAGGTATCGCGTCGGCGCATTCCTTCGTTGCATAATGAGCCCGCGCAGGAAATTTCTCTCCCTTTGAAAAGTATGGGGAAAAAGAGAGGAATATCCAGCACACCGTCGGCCGACTTCGGAATCCCAGTATCGTCCGAGCGGAATGCCCCGCTGCATTTCCATGTCTCCGCGCCCGATGCGTCCTCGCATATTGCCCGCGCGTGTCCACTGCCGTCGGATTTTCGCGCCTTTATAAAAGTCGCTTTCAGCGCGATGTCGTCTTGCGTCGCTGCGGCTTTTTAAAAAAAGGCAAAGAAAACCCGCGCTGAATCATTAAATGCGACGCCGTTATCTGGAGATCCTAAAACGCTTTTAACGTTTGCGCTTATTTCCTCGATGTGAAGGACTTGGGAGAGCGAGTTGGTTTTTTTAATTGCTGTGTCCGATGCATCGTGCACTACGTTCATTATCTATAATAAAATGATTTCTTTCCGTGAAAAAGACAAGTGATTTAATGTATAATGATTATTTTCATGAATAAAGAGGTTATACTTTCTTTCGTTTACTGATAACATTTTTAAATTTTATTTTTGTCACACTTTAACAAAAAAATGTATTCCCTTATAAATAAAATAAACAAAATTCCACAAGCAACCACGAAGTTGATCATAAAAAAAACGCTTCTTCCTCGAAATTCTCCCCAAAAAAATACAACTCGACAATCCTCATCAAATCGTAAAACTCCTCTCATTAAAAAAAAAAAAAAAATTCTCACAAAGAGAGTTACCCGTCATCGCTTCTTGCTAAAATTTTGCACTCGGCCCGTTTCATTTTTTACTGCTCGTCCCGGCGTTAGGAAGAAGAAGCGGCGTCCCCCGGCGTCGATCGAATTTTCGCGCGAGAGGCCTGTCCTCCCCCGTTCCCCTCGGGTCCCCTTTTATAATTTTGCCGTCTCATTTTTGACGGCGCGAGTAATGGTCGAGCTGGGTGGGGAGGCGAGAAAGGGCCGACGTGCGATATCCGGCTTTGGAGCTGCCGCTGCAACGACGTCGGCTTTTTATGGGACTGTTAAGGGTTAACTACGAGCGCGCGGCTGCAACGACCCTGCACCTGATATCCTTCCACCCCTCCGGTCGCCACCCCCGACTCCCCCCCTCCGGGCTGCTCGTCGAGCCTTCGTTTTCTTCTTCCGGGGCGTCAAACGTCCGGGAGAGGAGGTAAAGCGACGGGGGCCGCGCGTTTATGGCACGAAGATAAACGATCCGCGCGCGGAATTGTCTTTAAAATAAATCCCCCTAAAGCTCGCCTCCATCCCCGTCCACCTGGCTGCCTTCCCTTTTTTCGTTGCCTTTTACTTTACTTTCTTCCCACTTCGCGTCCTTCCACCCTTTTTCTGAGTCGCGCGGGTGTGCGTGGGCGGTATTTTTATAGCGAGCGACGACAAGCTGACAATAAGAAATTAATGAAAGCTGGATGGCTTCTTTATTAAGGACAAATTTTTCGCGAGGCAAACTTTTTACAGGCGCGAGCCGCCGGGGAGCGTGTAGTTGCATTACGGCGCGTGTAAGCTCTAATGAAAGGGCTTTATGTCAGCCATACAGAGCGTTTGTTTTTCCTTCTTTGTTAAATTTTTTATTGATTGATTGTTTTTGCGCAGAAAGTTCCCGAGAAAGTATGGCTTTTAATAAAGAAAAAAATTGTTATTCAAAAATTAATCTAAAACATGGCAAATCACTTTCTTGTTGAAAATTATTTCATTAAAAATTGAAAAAATAATTTAATAACAAAATCTAATAATCTGTATAATATGAAATTAAGAAAAGAACTTAAGAAAACAAGTTACGTAATTTTCCCGTAAAGATATCGCAAAAAAGCAAGCTCGAGGCGTTTAGAGTGATATATCGTCCGGGCATTAAAATACGACATCCGGAAGCTGTTCTCTTGGGAGAAGAGTCATAAAAAGTCCTCCGTTAATATCCTTCGACGACCTTGAATCTTCTCCGAAACGGAGCTACTGTTAATCAGGAGCGCCGCAATATAAATCGAACGTCTTTCCATGATTCTTCCAAACAAGAATTATTGACTCAAACTCGTAAACTTCTTTGTCTTTTTTTGCGTTTAGATTTAGCCTTATAAAGTGTTGTCAAAAAATCTTACTCCTACAAATCTGCCATTCAAAATTTGAATCTTGAATCAAATCTTGTTTTAAACCTCATAATACTTAAAAAAAAAAAAAGAATTCTTAGTTGCAGGTTTAAAGATAAGATAAGGGGACACATCTGTAATAAGCATCGCGGCTCGTTACAATAATGGACTACCGAGACGAAATTTAATCCGGCGCAAACAAATCCAGTCGGTCCTAATCACTTTTCTTCTTTTCGACGGCGCGCGTCCCTGTTTATCTTCTTTCCCGTCGCTTCGGAGAGCACTCGACATCGGCAAGCCCCTCGCGTTCGCTGCCGCCGCCGAGTGTCGTAAAAAGCTTATTTGCATTCTGGCGGAAACCTCGAGGCAGAAGGAAGAGGGCCCGAAAAAAGCGCGCGCATCTCGTCGTGATTTTAGCCTCGAGAAGACTTGACGCGAGTGTCTTACTTACCACCCGTAGCGACAACCTCTTTTACCCCTCGCATTGAAAGCCGAAGATGCTCACCTGAAACGGAATAAGATATTTCGCTTTTACTTTGAATTCCTGCAGTTCCATTCAGAGTCGTATATTTTTTTACAAACTATGCATTTTTCATTTTGTCTTAAATTCGTTTGTGCAGTAATTTTTTATACGAAACAGTTTTTATTCCACAAGTTTATATTGTATTCTTTATCCATTTCTAGAATGCTTTCTTATATTTTCGTATGTTTCTTTTATTAATACGTATTTACGCAGATAGTATTATTTATAATTGCCCTCTAGAAAATTAGGGCAATCGTAACGCAAATCGCATACGTGATGAATACTTTGATTATGTTGGTCGATTTAGTACTTTCCTTGACAAAGTTGAAAATTTTTTTCTAAAATCTTACGTCTTTTATTGAATAAATAACGCAGACTTAAAAAATGTATGTCTTTAGAAACGTTTCTGTTACTACATCCGCTTACACATTATGGTTAATGGAAAGAAACGTAGGCGGGGTGGAGAGGAAAAAAGCAACGTATTCCCCAGTGCTCAATCTGACGCGCTCGGCAAAACAAATTCGCGCGACATCGTCGCCTAATAAAGCGTCGCCGCGGCAGCGTCGTCGCAGGCAGCCGCGCGACAAGAAATAACAGGACGCCTTGGCAATAATGGTCCGCAATTGTTCCGACCACTTATGCAAATCTCCCGGGGCCGACTAATTCGTTCCGCGCGCGCCTCGCGGTAGTAACAGACAGTCGTCCTCACGGCGAGCGCGCGCAATGTTTTCCTTCCCCTCCGCATAACTCGTCCGAGCGCGCGGCAGCTCCCCGCGCCACTTGAACGCCGCGAAATTTTTGCGAAATCTCCCCGCGCGCCTTAAATTTTCTTTCCCTCCCCGAGTCTGTTTATCCGGCAATTTATTTATCTCCCGGAGAAGGCCTCGCCTCCCCCTCACGGTTTATTCGCCTCTCTCCCCCCCCCCATCCCGCTCATCCGTCGCTTCGGCTCTTATGTTTATTTCGACTCGTCTCGCCCGCCCCCTCCGCCTCCACCCCCTCGTCGTTGCCAGTCGACATCAACAAACATCTTGATTATACCGTGAAAGCCGTCCGTACTCGAGAGTTGGCTGGAAACTCGAACCTCCTCCTTCTCTTGCTGCTACCCCGCGGACCGTCGAGCCATCTCTCCCGGAAACCTCTGCCTTCCTTCCCATCTTCCCACCTCCTCTCTTTCTCCCGCTTTCGCCGTCTCGCTCTTTCCCTCTCAATCTTCGCGCACTCGCGTCTCGGGACTACCCGCGCGCTTTCTCCGGGCGCGTATTTTGCATCTCATTTTGCGTTGTTCCCTCCCTGTACCGCCTGCCCGTCCCGGCGCACGTGTACGGCGTGCACACGCGCGCGCGCGCACACACTCATGAGGAGGAAAATGCAGGAAAGGAGAAACACCGGCAGACACGGCGGAAAACACTGCCGGCGGCTCCATCGCCCGGCCGAACACGCGCAAACAGAGTTAGACAAATATGCATTGAATTTTATGTAAATGCATGCACACTCTATTTCATCCTGCAATTGAAGGGGCCGTTAACTTGGCCGTGTACCGGGCGAGCTTACACCTAGTCGGGATCTCCTTCGCGTGAGCGCGCACGCACACTCGCGGCGCGATTATTCGATAGCGCTCGCGCGGCTACGTTTAATTCCTAAGGCATCAGAAAACCATCTCGTCGCGCTCTCCACTTCATTCGCTCGGCTGTGGTCCCGCCATCCACTTCACGCTGTGGCGCCGAGAGAGTTACTTAATTCCTTTGTCACTTCATTTGCGAATTAAATGCTAATTTACACGAGACAAGCTGCGAGTAATCACTTGCTCGTCAGGTGCGTTTATTTACATTTGTCAATTAACACGAATTTTCGGATCCTTCCGGAATAATGTTTACTTATCGAGTATTAACTAAGGTTGTAAGAAGCTAATTATTAAGAATTAATTAAGTTAATTAAGAAATAGTATTTAAAATTAGTATATTTACTTTTATAACCATTACTTTATTTTTACGGATACCAAAAAAAAAAAATTTCAATTGCAGACTTGAATTTAAAAAGAAAGAAAAATACGAAATACTTTTGAGCCAAGAGATTTTATCGAAAACTTTTATAAGGTAATACGCGAAATGTCTTTGCCAAATAAAACCGGCTAATATTCGAAGATTTTCATCCGGCGCGCCGCAGTCATTTTGCTAAATTTGAAATGTAAACCCGCGCCGGGGGGGTCATGAATTTATGAATGAGGCGCGCGGGACGAGAAAGAAAGGGGGAGAGAGTCTAAGAAGCTCGCGCGTCTATTGAAATTTTCTTATAGACGCCCGGGCGTATAATGATTTATGGAATGACCTCGTCCGAGTGGTGTTCCGGCATGAAAATAATTTATGATGGGCAAGCCAATTAAAACTCGACGTAACTTTTACTATTCCTAGGCTACCGTTCGCCTCGGAGTTTTTGCCCCCGACCGAGTAAGCTTCCATTTGATTTGTAAATAAAAGAATGACGTCGGTTCGCAGAAAATTCAATTAATCCCCTGCGCCGAATTCGGTCGACTTAATTAAAAAAAAAAAACGAGCAATTAATGAATTATACACCTAGTTTCTGGCGAACTGATAAGTCGAAGTGGTTCACGAATTAATTAAAAGTATAGTATAAAGTCGTGTAGATTGAATTAATGGATAAATTACTTTTAATTAAAGGTTCTTGTCAAAAAGGTGGTTTAATGAAGCAATCAAATTTAATTCAATTAGAACAAAAGAAAAATTCTTAATACCCAACCCTACTCATTCATAAAAACATCAATTTAATCCGCGCTTAATCCAATTCTCGAAAAAAGGCAGCGAAAAAAGTAATTTTGGCATCACATCGCTCACTTTCATTTGTTGGATAGCTCACGAAAAGGCGGACCCCTTACCTAGACGTGGACACCGGTCCCTCATGCCTAATCCAGCACGAGCCGGGCGAGATCCGCGCGGGACTGACACTTTGACGCGCGTTATTTTAATAAGGATCGCGCGCGGCCGAGGGAAACAATGACGGAAGAGAAGGCAGTAACTACGGGCAACGCCGGCAATTCGTTGCGTAAACCGCGTTTAGCCGGCTCTGACGCCTTCGTTTTTTTTTTTTTTTTCTTTTTTTGTGTTACCGGGCGCTCAGCCTCGTTAGCAAGACGGCCGCTGGCGGATTTTGTTTCCTGGCTGGTGTGGAAAAGAGGCACCGAAACGCGAGAGGAGCCGCTCGACGGAAATTGGACGGCTGGCCGTCGAGACGGAGCGCGAAGCGAAAGAGACGATACTGCCTTTTTTAATCGCCCGTGCGCTAGGGGATAGCGCTTAAGAAGATTTAGGAGTATCGAGTTTAAAATTTCTACAGAGTGGTACGTAATATCGCAATTTTTTCTCTTTCTCGTTCATTTTACTTCTTCCTTTTATATTATTCCCGGGAGGAGGTGCACAATTTTTCAAATATTAGCCTTTAAAGAACGACTCTTCCAGCCAGTAACCGTGAACTTGCCGTGCGTGTCTTATCTGTCCTTCTATTTTCGCTGCACCAACTCAAGTCGTGATAGCGGCCGATTTTACGATATTCCTTGAAAGCTCTCGATCAGAGTACCCTCTAAAATTATCGTTCACCTACGCTCCCTCCACTATCCACAAATCTCCGACCTTATCATTATCACATTTTTAAAAAAAATTTAATACACCTCTTCTCGAGTAAATTTACATGAGAAAAAAAAAGTCTCATCGATAGAAGAGAAAAAAAGAGAAAAGCTCGCACCTGACTGCATTTACAATTTAAAGTTAGTACACCTCCGGCCAAATTGTTCAAGTGGCGCGAAATGTTTATTTGGTACGTGGCGGACGAGCTCGATATACGATAAGTGCGATGCTGACGGGACAGCCGGGCAATTCGTATTCGACGGAGTACGTCACGCGTGACGAGTCGCATTCCCTCCGCGTAGACGAGCGCGCGCCTCTGGTGAAAAAAGCGAGGCGTCTATCGCACCGGGCAATCTACACCGTAGCGTTCGACCGCGCGTTTTATCAATGAGCCCTTGACTGCGAGGTACAGTCCGTTGTACGAAATGGGATTTTATCAGTGCTGCTATATACTCTACGACTGTCGGCGAACACCGAAACAAACGCTGCCCTACGGAATTTTTAATGGGATTGACGAGTTAGTGGATAAAGCCGGATACGGCCAGACACCTTTCTCGCGGGTAATTAAACTGTTATACAAATTGGTTAAGGAGCAATGAAACCGCGACTTGACGACATGGCAATTCGAGAGAGTCTAAATCAGCCGGCCGTAACCAATGCAAGTGACTCGCGAATGCCACTCAGGAGCGCGTTGTAAAAATTCACTGCTCACTGGGTGCACCTATAAATGCGACATTTAGGACACTCCTGGGGCTTCCGCACACACACCCACTCGCAGGCGAGCGAGCGAATGTGGACTCCACCTTATCCTCGGGGCTCGGGCTAGTGCCCTATAAACTCGGCGGGATATCCCATTGGAATACAATGGCGAGCGACGGAGGGGCGGTAACGGCGTCATTAAAGGTCTCCGTGCGAACCCGAATTTCCCGGCGCCCCCTTCATTTGCATCGGCCGCCTCGTAAGAAGGGCTACACGAGCGGGGCCGGATGAGCGTTTTTGCGACGGGTAGGTGTAGCCGCGCGCGGGCGGGATTGGGCTCTAAGTGATTGCCCCGCCGGCCGCCGCCGCCGGACGAAGAAGCTGCCGGTGCAGGCGGGCTCGCGTTTAAGACGATTTTAATAAGGAGATTCGGGCCGGACCAAGAAGCTGCGCCACGGCTTTGACGTTTTGCTGTCTGACTCGGGATTTTCTTTGGCTGGTATCCCGGGATATTAAGCGATGCCGAGGTTGCAGTAAATCGGCAGTATGGAAAGTAATTTGCGAAATTAAAATAGATTTTAAAGAGGTTAGATTTATTGTTTCATAATGCACGGAAAGAAATTTGGACATTGGTAAGTGCGCGTGCTATATTCAAATAAAAGTGAAATGATCAATTGCAAAATTTGTTTTGTAAATGTTCAAAGACGGATTCATTAAATAAGTGCATGCTTACTTTCAATATTATGCAGTTCGAATTGGCATTTGAAAGTCTCGAGAGTTATCGAAATATTGTACTCTGGAGCTTGCACTAATTAACTCTAACTTTAGCAATCTGGACCCTAAAAGGTTGATGGATAGATGTCGTTAGTGAATCGTGAGATCGTTAAATTGTAGTTTTGCAATTTGTGGAAATACATTACGTATTTAGACATCCAAAACTTCGAACATTGAGTTAAACCAAGTACTCTACTTTATACTTTATATTTCTCGATCCCTATTCTCATCTATATGTTATAATTTTCAAAATTTTCAAATTTGGAAATGTGATGTTTCCAAATTTGTTTTAGTATCATGCATTAAATTAATAATTTAATTTATGCAGAATATGAATAGTAGTTAAAATGAAAATCCATTTATATTAATATCATATAAATTATTTTAAATTTCGGGTTCGAAAGCTGCATTTACCGCGGAATTTAATCTGACAATATTGACAAATAAATGTTTGATCACGTAATGGACTTGCAATTCGCAATCATTTTAACAAAAAAAAATTGTCATTCCAGTAAACAAATGCAAGTAAAGTTCCAAAATTTCAATAGCTCGAATAATTTTTCGCCAAAACGAATTTCCGATGAACTTAATGACAGAGGCATCGGCGCGTTAGCGTCGGTGAAGCACCTAAATATCCGTATAATATTCAGGAGCGAGAGACCCGCTCACATTGGGGGCAAGCGCGCGCGAGCCGACGAGTACTCCGAGCTCCAGCCTATATTAAGCCGATAATCTCCGAGAACGGGCAGCCAGGTTCTCTCCCTCTCTCTCTCTCTCTCTCTCTCTCACACACACGCACGCACACTCTCCCGCGTACGCGCTGATAATCGCGCACAGCATCATCGGAGCCCCCGAAGGAGAATGCGCGCATGGAGTCTGGCTCCTCCTCGTGTTTGCGCTGGAGCGTATATTGACGCGTAAGTGGCGCGCGAGCGCGCAAGCTCTGATCAATTGTCCGCCGATAGCAATGGCCGGATGTGCTCGAGAGCGCGCGCCGCGATTCTCGCAATCCGGATTGCTAATTCGCACTCGCGTATGGGCATTTCTCCCTCACTCTCTTTTTTTTTTTAAATTCGTTGCTCGAGAAAAACACGGAAGGGACTTTTGTGTTAAAGAGGGTGAACTCTTCCATCGAACCGAAGTAAAAAGATTAAGATAAGTAAAAAGCGGTTAATGAGCTTGCAAGTAACATGGGGTTTCCATAATAAGAAGAAGCTACATCCTGATACCTTAAGATGGACGGAAATTAAATTACACTTTTACGAAACTTTTATTTAAAAGTAATAAATGAATATTTCTAATGAGCAGAATAGAAAGAAATAGAAATAAGGTGCATAATTAAGTCCGACCAAACTTACGTATTTCTACTTCCCTAAAATAAAAGCTGCTTTTTCCCGCGATAAATTTATTTACAATTACGAAGGATACGTATTTGACCTGTAGTTCATAACCAAACGAAAGAAACGCACTGTATTTAATAAACAAAAGTTTCACTCATCCAGGAGAGTAGCGCTTCTCGCGTAATATCAACGGAAGCTGCAGCGCGAATCTGCCATCCACTTTCCGAGAAAAATTGAAGCCCGCCTCTACGTTACATCAGCGAAGTCGAGAGAAAACATGACGCGAAGACGAGGCGCAGGAAATGCGAAAACAACAACTTCGAGAAAACAATACTTCCTCGACGAGAGATGTACGTCTCGTCTGGCACGAGACGCACCCCATCAACAAGTTCCTCCGATATCGAAACAGCGCGACTTTCACTTCACTTCCTCATTTCATTTTCCTCGTGTTTTGGCTTGGCAGCTCACCCCTCGCATCCCACTCCCGCCCGTCCACGGGAGAAAAACATCTCGTCCCGTTTCATAAAACGAACCGTATTTCTCATCGACGCGACTGTTCTCCGCGGGAGTTAGGAAGGAAAATTTATCTCTTATCGGCTCCGCGGTTATTATTCCTCTGTGCAGCGGGGGAGTAAAAAAAAAAAGAAAAAAAACGTTGAATGGCGAAACGAGTCTTAACCCAGTTTTTCGAGTGCCCGCCTATTTATACTTTGAAGTGTAATGGCGTGGGCGAGCGCGCGATAAAGTCGGCGTACGCAGTGATTTTTTTCCCCCCGTGCGTTTGATTTACGCCTCCTCGGATTTGCCGGGGTTTATCGCGCACTCGAGGCAAATAGCTTTCTAGTGCCGCCCGCCTCGATACGCGGCACGCCAATTTTTTTTCCATCGATGTTATTCAGCCGGCGTGTTCTCCGTTACAAATTTTTTTTTTACTCCCTCCCCCCCCCCTTCCGTGAAATCGTGTCGGCAAAAAGAGAAGGAAAAAGTGACTTCGAGAAGGAGGTCTATACAATGCTAATCCGGCGGAGCGATATTTTCGCTCTTATCAACTGTGACCGACGTGCCGTTGTAAAATCCGGAGCGTGGGTTTAAAAAACATCGCGCCCGCTCTAATGATTCGAAGATAAAAACATCAGTTTCTCCGCGCGGGAGATAAAAATGGGACGCGACGCCTCCGAAAAACTTTTGCAGATAAGAGTAGCGAAAGTTGGTGCCGCGGATGGAAAGAGAAAAAGCTCGCGTCACATTTCAACCGACGTCTCCTTTACTCCGCGGCGCAAATGTACATGTTTATCCGACTCTTTTCTTACTCGCACCGAAGGGAGCACTTTTTGCGCATTTGCGATTTTCTTGCTCCCTCGGCGTTTAATTACGATTTTAAAAAAATTTTCGAAAAATATCGCCGTCTGCGCACTTGAAACAGAAAAGCGGCACTTCGCAAATCAAAACGACGCGAAGTCCGCCGCGTGTGCGCTCGTTACTCACGCACCGGCACTTCAGCCGAAAAGCCTCGACGCGGTGAGAGAAAAAAAAGAGGGAGAGCGGCGCGAGAGGCTGCGCGCGTCGGAAAAAGGGAGGCAAAAGTTTCATTGAACGGAAACGAAAGGGAGAGGGGGAGGGCCGATCCCGGTCCAGCAATTAAGCGGCTTTCGCGCAAAAACGAATTTCCTCGGCGCGGCGGCGTTGAATTAACGTTCGTTGGGGGCTCTGATTGGGGACGCGGGCAGCCACCGGTCCGCCGGAAATCGAAGGTGAGACGATTAATCGATCCCTTCCAGCAGTGGTTGAAAAGGGACGGCGTCGAGCCGACAGGCGGGGGGCGAGCGAGCCTATATCATCGACGGTGAAAAAGGGGAAAATTTTCTTCACGCTTGCATGCACGTAATAAGCGACTTGGGTGTATGAGCTACGTTCCTTTTTTTTTCGCGTACTATTTCGGGGGAAAAGTTTAATGAAGATCGATTGTGCGAATTTGTACTTCATTTTCTACAGTAAATATAGTGACCATTTTACCATGAATTTATTGTGTTAATTAGTAGACTTTATCATGTACATACATATTTTAGAAAAAAAATGAGTACTATCGCAAAAATAATTTTTCAGTATAGAAATTTCGCAATGCCGTTTGAAGTGAATTTGCCGAGGATAGTCGAACAAAAGGATACGCGTCACGGCTCAAAGGTTCGAGGATCTCGTGAGTCGAAGATCGAAAGTCGGTTAAATCTTGTTTCGTCTCGCTAGAGATTGCACCCATTGACCGAGCGCGATTCGCCGCGAAACTCGCGTGACCCGACGAAAGCGTCCCCTTTTCACTGGTGGTTCTTCGACGCTGCCTTCGTGGAATATCGTCCTTTTCGTCGACAAAAAAAGAGAAAAAAAAATGGGGTGTCGGAGGGAACGATGTATATACACGCGAAAACGTCGATCGCCCACGTCCGACTTCTGCCCGTTTCGGGGCCCAGTCGAAATCACATTAAGTCCGTTTCGGTGCTCCCAGTCAAAACTCTAATTTAAAACTTCCCGCCGGGGACGGGGCGCGTCGACGTGTCGCGCTAGCGCCCGAGCAAGGCGAGAAATATGGATTCAATAAAATTTTACGCAGTAGAAGCCGTTCCACCTCCTTTATTAAATCCCACGCTCCAACGAAGTTGTTTCGTCCGGCATTGATAATTACGTACTTCGGAAAATTCCATTTGCTCGGCTTGTATTTCACCGGGAAAATTGCTTACCGTTCGACGCTCACATATATAAATATCGGGCGGATGGGTTACGTCAAAGCGAACGATCCCTTACCTGAAACAGAAAAATAGATTTCGTTTATTACACGCGGGAAGAAGTTTAATTGCGATTGAAATGACATTTAATTTCATGAATTCGCTGGGAACTTTTTGAATGTTCCCACATTGGAATCTCGACGAGCCGTCGAAATGCAATAAGCGTCGATTCCCCATTGCCCGGCTAAAGAAGCCTCGGGATACCCAACTGTCGCGGAGTCGTAAAATTAAAGTGCGCGCGCCGCTCAAAAAGCTCATACTCCCTCGCCGTGGCGAATTCCAGCGCCGCGGCTGCATTAGAGCCGAGGCGAAGAATTCGCTGAGCGACCGATGTAATTGACGGGCCCCGCGCGATATGGACCGAGCGAATTAAAGGCATTCCGCGCGCTAATCAGTTCGCCGGCTCGGAACTTTGCGTCGCGCGCCGCAAAAAGGAAGGCGAGAGAGAGAGAGAGAGAAAGGAGGCCTCGCCCTCTTCTTTCGCTTTAGCAAAGCGGGCGGGCGAAATCACGGCGACGATTGGCCGGAATGTCGACTTCCAGCGGAGCGAACTGGGTGACAGCTTCCAGAAGTCGACTCGCGAAAGTTTCGTCCTTTGAGTTTAACTGCACGTATATATATACGTAACGCCGGGGGATAAACACAGGGATTTCTTTTTGCCGACAGGAACGGGGGGAGGGGGCCAAAGGCAAAGGGAAGCTGCGAGCATGTGCGATTTAATCTTTTCTCTTGGATAAATAAGAGCGCGATTTTTCCCTCTCGCCGGCAGACTTTGCTTTCAGAAGATTACGAGGCCTCAAAGGGAATTCGCGTGCGCGAAACGCGTCCCGCCGGCTTCGCCGTTTTCCGCGTTGTGAGAAATTTTCATAATAAATTCTTGCGCGATGCGTGCTCGACGGGAGTTAAAAAAAAAAAAGGAAGAAAAACGCCCGAGCGCTTTTCGCTTTAATCAAGCGATTGCTAATAAAGCGAGTTCGGCGCGAGTATTAACGGGGCGCGCTTTTTTATTCGGCGCCTTTCAACCTCTCGTCTCTCTGACGCGCGCGGCCCCCGAGGGTTCGACAAATTAATGAGATCTCGGAGGAAGCGGCCATCTCGGCTACTCTGCGAGCGGATATTTCCCCGTTTGACGAGGGGCGAATGGAAAAATTCTCGGAGCGCCGCCGCAAAATCTCGTTGCGATTGAAATACCGCGAGGAACTCGAGAATGAGCTTCGAACCGTTCCTTCCACTTTTTTTGCTCTCTTTTTTTTTTGACAGAAAAATTGGGTTTTCGCCTGTCCCACGGGGAGAAAATTAGATTTCTGTAGGAATTACAAGATTTTTGGAATTCTCGTTTAAGCGAGAAAAAGTGTTTGTAAGGCAAAAAAAGAAAGGTACGAATGAAAGTTTTCGTTTGGCCCCGTGGGGTGAAATTTCCCTTTCAGTCGGCCGCGTTAAAACTCGCCATTTTCATTCAGGTCATAATCAATTTTCCGTGAAGGTGGAAATTACTCCATGACAGAAAGGAATAAATTTGAATAAAAACAAAAGCCATTACAAGTTGCAAGACGCTGATGTTGGCATAATCGCGGAGCAAGGTCCCGTGCAAATTTACTTAAATACAGTTTCAGTCATAATACTTCCCTTCTCCAAACGAACGGTTTTTAAACGTTTTTTTTCGCCGAAGAGATAACAAAAGGGAAGTTAAATTACTCGCTTGAAACTTCGTCCCGTGGTGCCGTCAACGGGGAACTCAGGTAACTTCGGTTTTTGTCTGCAAGCGAAAAAGTCGAAAACTTGCAAAATAATTTCTACCTCGAAAGCTATCCTTTGTACCGAAATGAAAAAAAGGAGAGGACAGATAGAGGCCGAGGAAACAAAGGGGAAACGAATCGAAGGAAGTACTTGACGAGGAAAAGGAGTCGCGAGACCGGCTTTTAAAGGGCACTTAGAAAAAGAAGATTCAAAGAAGGATTTAAGTTAAAAGGTTGCTCTTTCTCGGTCTGCTCCGCCGATTTTTTTTTTCACCCGCAACCGCCGGCAACGGGACGAAAGTCAGACACTGTTTTCCCCGGGGAGACGTATAAATTTCGTCCTGCCGCGTATTCCCAGGAATCGAGCATCCGCGACAGCGAATCCAAAAGGGCTAAGTTCCGAGTGCGCGAGAAGAAAAAAAAAGATTTCGACCGGCGGGGAGGGGTAACGCGACGCGCGTGGGATATTTTTCCGACGGCGATGGGGGAAGAAAAAGGAATCTCATTAATTCGGGCTCGAGTGCGCGAGCAAACTGTCAAAACTTTTCTAGACATCGGAATCCCGGACGTCGAATCTTTTCTTTCTCCGCGCGAGTTTGGCGTCCCACCGGCCTCCCTTCTCCCCCCCCCCTCCCCCCACCCTTCGCCGTCCGGATTTTCAGCTGGGAAATGCAAATTATTCTATGAATGTGGAGTAGGCAATAAGAAGCGCGCCACGCGGCTTCTAAGCTCTTGAAAAGCGAATTTTCGTTAGGGCGAGGCGACGTTTTCCCATTAAATAAAGATTGCCGAATCTTCGGACGCGCCAGCCGCTACCCGCGAACTTTTGAGGTCCCAGCCGGGAAACTACTTTAAATGCGCTCGGTCCGAAAAATACTTTGAATTATACCAACTTCAGCACGTTGACAATAAAGCAATCTCTTCACAAGGTGCACGGAGAAAAATGTTGCATTAAAAATTACTATAGTTTCTACCAAAGTAGAGACAAACTCGATTTATCAAGAAAAATTAGTATAATGTCTAGCAAATTTTAAAATATTTATATTAAATTTTACTATAGTTATAGTAAAATTTGCTAGACATTATACTAATTTTTCTTGATAAATCGAGATTGTCTCTCCTTTAGTAGAAACTATAGTAATTTTTAATGCAACATTTTTCTCCGTGTAGACTTAAAAAATAGACCTTTTAAAATAAAATTATTATTACGATTATTATTTTTTTCCTTTGGTTGTTTAACTGCAGCTATTTTATTTTTTTCCCTTCCTAAGATGTCAGAGTTTTTTTAACGTACTTCGCCCGGAAATTACTGAATGTAAAACGATTATAATAAAAATTTTATTTTAAAATGTTTTTTTTTTTTTTGGTGTTAAGTTTATATCCTAAGCCATTATAAAAGAAAAAAATCATTTTTGCTTTAAAGAAGCAAAATTCATTTTAAACAAAAAAATAACTCGAAGGTAATTTCTGGTGAAAGTCAATCCTCGATCGCGAAAAACATCAATAGAGATGATCCGTTTGAAGTGCACAGCGCGAATTCTCAGCTGTCAAAAATTTTTGATGCACGCGATGTATATAAGGCACGCCGAGGGGATGGAGAAGCGGGGGATCGTGGAAATGCGCGTTGGGGGCGTCTCAAGGTCGGCAGTCTTGACGTAACGCGATTGAAGAGGGATGAGGCAAGGGTGAGGGGAGGGAACGCCGATAAGCATTAGGCTTGGTATTTCCAGGGGCCCCTTCTGAATTCGAGTCCGAACCGCTCGGCCGGAAACTCCATTCCCCCGGAGTCGAAGTTATCCCTTCCGACTATCCCTCCCTCCCCTCGCTCTTGTAACGCGCTACGGAGGATACTAGGTACCTGTCTAGGTACTTTTGCCAAGCTCTTGAGAAACGATGTTTATATTTGCGTGAACATCCGGAGTTTGCATAATTTATATAAAGTATGTTGCCCGTCGAGGGTCAATGAACCTGAGACGCTGGGGGTCGGAGCGCGCTGTCGGTCTGGAAGTGCGCACACGAACCGGAAGTAAGGATGAGATACAACCTAGAGGGAAATGAGTTTAAAAAAAAACATGTTGTTTCGTCGTTTTATTAGAGTTTTTACGAGCGCACCTTATTAAACGTAAAGTAATCAAAATGAAAAAAAATCACTTTTTGACAGATAGTGTCTGCAAAAGTCAAATTGATTATTGCAGTAAAAACATAACGATCTCGTCGATGATGAAAAAATTTACCTTGTAAAAGAAAAGCTACCACCGAATCTATATACAACAGTTGAACAAGAGGAAATAATCGCATCCTTTCATTTATTCAGCGAAAATCCCCTGAATATTCCGAATAACACGATTCCATTTGCTCCGCCTTAATGGGCACAAACGTTAATTAAACTTTTTAATTGGTTACGAAAAGTTTATTCAATGTCACCGCAGCGCCTCTTTAAAATTCTTCGGCCCCCTTCTCCCGGCCGCTGGAAGCCCGGCAGTCGCTCACATCCAACGCCGCGGAATATTCACGCGGTGGCGGCAGCCGAGGCTCATTCTGCGAACTTGTTCAAGCCCTTAAAGCCGAAGGCTAGGCCGCTGGAAAACCGATGAACTCGCGAAGTC
Source organism: Eurytoma californica (assembly GCA_035586675.1). Lineage (NCBI taxonomy): Eukaryota > Metazoa > Arthropoda > Insecta > Hymenoptera > Eurytomidae > Eurytoma > Eurytoma californica. The sequence continues at coordinate 20,388,260 of JAXIUT010000001.1, read as the reverse complement.
TTTTGAAGATTAGCGCGAGAGCGAGGCCGTGTGTGGGTGTGTGTTTGCGCGCGGCTGTCTGCCCCGGCACCGAATGCCATTGTGGAGCGCGTCTGCATTTTTGGGGGCTTTGCCCCCTACGGCGAAGTGCACGGCGACGAGTCGACGATGAAAGGCTGAAAGGGAACGCGCGCTTGGAAAGGGAGGAAAATTTATCAAATCTGTGCCGTGAGCCTTCAGACTAACCAAAAGGTGCCTGGAGGGATGCAGTTTTTTTTTATGCAGATAGATGTTGCGAGTTAATATACTCCGCCTGTTTGTTTAACGATTCAATTTTGAATTTACATTATCATTTTTGTTTGATGTGCGAATCGATCAACAACAAAAGTGAAATTTTTCATATCGGATGATTTAAATCAACAAATAGAGCTTTGCATATTGCTTTTTTTTTGGCAATATTGATGTTCACAAATATTTGACTGCAAAAACTCCAAGAATACAAAGTAAAAATTTAGCTAGATAAGGTTAAATTTTTATAATTTGACGGTTCAGTTAATAAAATTTTCAAATTTCACAAAGAAATTGTTGTTTGCTTTCGCATATCGCGCAAACAATAAAAGAAAAATGTTAAAGATTAATATTCTCCACATAAAAGTAATGAAAGCTTAATAAAATTTAAATCACTAGTATAACATCAACCACCGGCGACCTTAGATTTTGTTAATCCACTGAATTATTTGGCAACGGGCTCTTCTTCAAAAATTCTTTAATGGGATTTAGAAGCTACACTAGCGGCTTATTGTGGCCCGGGAATTATTTATCAGCCAGGATAGTAGATAAGCAGGAGATTTTTTTCCATGATTAATGAAGCAAGAAAAGTTCTAAAGTCCCCCCTCCCTTCCCGCCTCCCCTCGGCACCTATACCGTCTGCCATTTACTCCGGCGAGTCGAGCGCGTCCCTTTCGATGTTCGCTCGTGAAGTCGCGAATTTACGCGTCTCCTCGCTCGCTTATTAAACGTCGGGCTGCCCCCGCGGAAAAATGCCGGCGGGCGCACTCGAATAATTCATGCCTCATTATGTTTTAGTGCCCGGCCGTCGTAAATCAGCGACTTTACGCCTCGTTACCTATACCGCTATACCGATTTTCGTCCACATAGCGTCGGGGGAAAATTTATTCCGACGTTTTCCGCGATGCGTCTCTTCCTCTTTCGAATCGCGCGCAGCCGAAATTGAATGAAATATGACGAAGCCACTCGGACGGTACCGATCACAAGCGTAATAATAACGCGGCGGTCATTAGCGTCACTTCCGCGAGCGGACCGAGCCGGGAATACGAAACAATATTATTTACGCGAGCGGCGCAGTTAAAGCTTGGCAGCTGCGAGAAAACAGTCGATATGCCTTCCCTGGCTTATGCCTCGTAAAAACTGCGTCTCTCGCTCCAGCGATTAGCATCGCCGGCGGAGTTACCGCGGGGTGCGGGGGGACGGAGACTGCGGTATCCTTTGATCTGCGAAACGGCACGCTTCCGCGTCGCGGATGCGAGATATGCGCCGGAGAGGCTGTGTACACGAGTGTCTGGGTGTGTTTAGCGCTACGACGGGCCGAGTGAATTCTTGACGTTTCTTGAACCGTGGCGTCTTCGAGATTATCGAGGATTTGCAAATTTTATCGACCTTCGAAGATTAGTTTCTATGAGTCCGGTTTTTTTATAAATTTTTTATTTGACGTTCAACTTCAGTATGATGCTTTCAATAAATACTGAAATGTTTAGCGACAATTTCATTTATATTTTTTTAAATGGCAAATAAACCCACTAGACGCGTCTCTCATCGATTTACCGTCTACTTCACTTGATTTTTAACAAATTCGAACGATGACAAATTAAAAAAAAATAAAAAAAGAGTAAAACTAATTTTCAACTAAATTGTACTCGTGATAAACGCAAATAAATAAGCAATTAAATCCTCTCAAATTACGTCAATCACATTTGAATGGCCGGCGAGGGGGGGCACTTAACGTCGCCATTCATTCGCCAGAGAAAAAGAAGGAAGGCAGCCGTCAGCATCTCACTTTCGGCTACCGGGAAGCTCTCACAAAGGTGCCCATTCATCAATGGTCGTTTAAAAATGAAACGGCTCCTATCTCGGGGCATCTTCTCTCACGCGAGGGCCGCTACGTCACGACTTCCCCGCGGGGCGATCGCACGCGGCCCTGGAGGCTGCGCAGGAAGAAAGAGCAAATCCGCGCGTGGTTAATTCGTGTTAATTGCTAATTGCTCGTTCATGCGTGGCTGCAATTAAGCACGCGAGCAAGAGTCACTCGACCCACATTGCCCAAACGACGTCGAGTATTTTTATTTTTCGCTGCTGTGACTTGCCTATTTTTTTTTTTAATAAATACGGATGGAGAAGTTGTTGCTCGCGAGCGCGATTTAAACAAGATCGCGACGGTGGATTTTGTTGAATCGTCCCCTTTTTTACTGCTCTTTTATCGGGGGATACGACGAGTAGTCGAGCTGAAGTGGGTGTTCGTGAAAAGAGAGTCGTTTTTTCCGCAGAGGCGTGTAAAAAGGAGGGTAAAGGGAGTTTAATAGTTACGGGTCTCACAAATGTCAGTTTTTTTGTGGTTTTTATTTTGAACGCTAATAAAGCGTGGGTAATTTACGTAAATGCTGTTTAACTTAATAATTAGTTAAGCACAACACTTGGGTTTAACTCGCTTACGCGATTATTGAATCAAAATAAAATGAAAAAGGTGAATGAACTGTTACCGTGAATAACTGACATTACAGAGGGTAATCTTTTACTCGTGAGGTAAAAGGTATAGTGATTATAAAACGCAAATTTCCCTGTGAATACTTGGTCTTGTGCTCTTTCACGTTTCCAGCAGTCAGTTCCAACCGGCAGTTGTACCTATTTCAATAACTGTCATTAACGTAGGACAGGAAAAAAAGCAACTTTCCTTTCAAATGTCCTAACTTCATTATGTTTATTACTGTAATTCGAAATCACTGAAATTACTTATCGCAGCTAACAGAATCCCTTTTAACTTTACTTCCTGCAATCACTTTCCTTCCCACTTTGCAGGTAATGTAATATTCTCCCCCTGCTTATTTTCTTCTTTTTTAATATACCTTCTCCTCAAAACTTTATTAAAATTTTTTAACTGCATCAGAATTTTCTAAAGCAGACGCAATAAAACTATTGCGCGCGACGTCATACGCCATTAAAATTATCTTCGGCTTACAATCTATTCATCATTCCATTCACGAACTCAAATATCATAAATAAACTCCGCGGCTAATTATGCACTCGCCGAACTACATTCAGCGTGTTTATCCAAAACTTTGGAGCTCACTTCGCCGACTTCGTCTTCGCGCGTTTCTCCCCGGCCGTCTCTTCTGTGCTGCCGACCTCGCGGCGGCGCGAAATAACGAGAGTACTTTCCGCGGCTCGTGAAAAAGAAAAAAAAAATGAGGAAGAGGGGCGAGCTGCAAAAGATCGGCGCGCTGCAGAAAAAAAGGCGGCTTGCGGACCGCGATCAAAAGCCCGACTGAAAGGAGTCGAGTATTTTCTCGAATTAGGCCGTGAATTTTCCCGCTGCGCTGATTGGACGAGAGTTTGGGGCATCCGCCAATCGGGCCTTCTCTCATTGACGTAAACGGGAATTAAGATACTATACTTTTTTCCGTGTCTGCTCTAAGCTTGAGCTTTTTAACGGGAGCATTACGCCGGAGGTTTACTTATTGGAAGGCCTGTGCGTTTTTCCTACATACGAGACGCGTGGTCAATGCTTAAATTCGCCTTTGCACGTGTAAAGAAAAGCAGGTTGAATTGCCTTCCAAGTCATTCTTAAAAAGGATTTTATAGAAACTCCGCTGCAGCGAAAGTAACTTTTTTATGTATTCGTTAGGTTTCATTTTAGAGATCTTTTACATTCATCAAAAAGATTTATATTTTTAATTATGACTGTAAGTACCTATATTTGCATAGAGAGCATGAAATCGTAATTATGAAACTGGAATATTTTAATGATTTACATCGTAAAATTACCCACTACTAAAATAAGAAATCTCAATTTAAAAAACGTGTAAATAAGCTTAATAAAGTAAGCTCTCAATGAATTCTTTTTTCAAATCTAAGATTCATGCTTTTTGCTTGACAAAAGAAAATCTGAGCGCGAGCGCACGAAATCACGTCAGAAATCAAGTCAAAGCAGCGCGAAAGACTGAAGGAAAAAATAAATGAAACCGAAAAAGTTTGATAAATGATAATTGCCTGCGACGTTAAATCACGTCTCTAATAGAAATAAGTTCCAGCGCGGGTAAGAGTCAGTGCAACGCCTGATGTATAGCTCGCTCGCGAGGGATATAATGCGGACGAGGGGGGGACAGTGGCTCATCTCGTCGACGATGAAAAAAAAAGGAGGCGCGGACGACTCCTCCGAAGGAAGATAAGAGAATCCGGGGAGGATGCGGGGGGGAGCGTCGTATAGATGGGCTCGCGTGGAGAGTAGGCCTCCGCCTCGGTAATCAACGGTTGCCATGGCGACGGCTGCGAAAAGCTCCTGCGTGTTTTCCATCTAAATTATGCACCGGCGTATTTTGCGTCCTCCCGGCGCCGGCGTCATCTGACCTAGATTCCCGAAGAAACAAAAAAAAAAAAAAAGAGACGAAATTTACGCTGCCTTAATGCGAAACGATTTGTGACGAGTGCTGTTTTTCCTCCTCCCCCGCTTGCTTTCTCATATCGGAGACAAGAGTCTGTCAAGGAGGGGGTTGCCTCTCGGGAGAGCGATAAGAGGACGATGAATAGGCCTGCGCTTAGACCCGAATCAATGAAGTGCATTTTTTATTCGGCCGAGGCACTTTGGAAAGCGGAATCGCTCCAAACGATCGCATGAATCGTGTGCCGATGAATCGGCCCGGGAGTCATGCATGAGTAATTTGCACGCCGGAGGAAAAGAAAAACTCCTCCATTTCCACGGCACCGGCGCCCACAAATTCTCATCAAAAGCCTTGTTTGCCAATCCCCCCTCTTCGCCCGCCAAAGGTAATTTTCCGCAGCGATGCAACGCCTTGCGCTAAAACCTCCTGGAACGACGAAACAGCGGACTAACCAGAACAAGCGCTCCACAGGGCTAATCCCGACCCGAAAAAAAAAGAGAAAGAAAAAAGCAACACAAAATGGCCGGAGCATCAATTTTTTAGGCGAGCTTACCAGGCCATCACGTCGGAGGCCTGCGGTAACAGTCCCATTATTTTGCTCGACCGAGCGCTGCCGGGCAAGATTGTCATCGGAGGCGTCTTGGCGATCCGGCGGCGTAACGACGTCGTTAGATGAGAGGGAGGGAGGCCGGGGGGAGGGCCGTGTAACGCACATAGGCGACATCGTCGTCGCGTCTGCGCCACGGGGCGATTATAGCATACCGCGAGCGAGCGGGAGCTTGCGGCTTCATAAGCCCCGAGACCCCGGCATAGTTCGCGAGCCGAATGGGACCAGGGCGACGGGGGGGACCGGCGAGACGAGGCGTACGCGACGCGTCGAAAATTCGAGGAGTGCAGCGCACCGACGAGCCGAGGTATTATGTGAGTGCGCCCGACTCGAAGACCTCGCGCGCGCCCCTAAGCCCGCTTTATATTTGCGACGGCTGAGAATTCGCTGGGCGACGGATGGGGTGAAGGATGACAAAAACATTTTTTTTTTTTTTTCAATAGTTTCTTTAGTATTGATTATGATTTGTGACTCGCACAGGTAATGACTACAATTTGGTCCTATCGATCTACATCTATGGTCCTTTATTATTAAATGCAATTGAGAACTATATTATGCATTAAGGGACTATGGGACCGACTGAGTAAGTCAAAACAACGACTATACACTCACACACACATAGCCTTGCGTACATATGCACAAACACACAGAGTGACACTAGC
>JAXIUT010000001.1:20347984-20382242 GCA_035586675.1 Eurytoma californica | reverse complement strand
CTTTGTAGTAAGTAAATAAAATTGACCTCCCATAAGAGCCCGTGTTAAATATGCTAATCGGAAAATGCTAATATCTTCTATAAAAACCAACCCCACCTCTCAAAAATTTAACTGAGTCTTCTATATGTGTATATCTTGCAGTTTACCCAATATTATAATTTTCTTATCGTTAATTCTTAACTGTCCCATACTCCCATAAGTATGATTTCTGCAATTCTCTATTAATGACTATTTAAATTCAGGCATAAATTTCTAATTTGTGTACGTTAATCAATATTTATTGCACTGCGGTATTGAGCACAAAAGTAATATCTATCGGGAAAAATATTTCACTATTGCTGGCACTACACCGGCACCCAAGGGAGCTCCAGCAAAATATGCTGTTAATAATCCACAATTACGCAACGCATTCGTGCACCGTATAAAAATCCAACAATAAAATGGTAATATGCGCGTATTAATTAATGAGAGCGAGAGAGGCAAAGAAAAAAAAAGTGGAGGGTATAAGGGAGGAAGGGGGGTGGCCACGCGCACACGTGCCTAAAGAATCGTCCCATTAAAGCGATTTATGGGCCGGCGCGTGAAAAAATAAAGTATACACGACGCTACCTTCGCCACCTTGTGACCGCTAATGCTATATCGCCCCCAAGTCTTTCGTTACACGTCGCCGCACGAAATCGTGTCGACGCCCAATCCTCTTAAGGCAAACTTTGCAAGCCACGAGGGCGTGAACTGCCTTGTAATTTGCGATATCTCTACTGCCGTTAAGGTGTACATTCGTTTCAGCAGCCCTTCCCTATCATATTTTCTGTATCTGCTTTTTTTTTTTTTTTTAATTTAAGAGAGTGGATCATTCAGCGTTTAAGTGACCCGAGAATTTTTATCAGCGGGGTTTGCGTCGAGCAAATCGCCATTAGGCTAATATAATTTACAGCCCTTCCTGGTGCAAAAAATCTTATTCAAACGCAGCTCCCTTTTTTCGTAAGTTATTGCCTCTACCGAATTTCATATATGAATCTGAGCAGCCCCGACAAGCCGTCGCCCTAAATCACCGAAAACGTCCTTAAGAAGCCCGCGTCTACGTTCCTTCAAAGACAAAGAACTCGAGAGGGATATTTCGAGATGGACCGGCAGCTGGTTGGGAAAAAATCTTTTCGCGCCCGCATCTGGAAGTGCTCGCTCTTTTTCCAAACGGACGCCCATCGCTGCCTTACTCATTGAGGCTGGAATTCGTCGGGGCTATTTTGAAAGCGGCGAATTCCAGCCTCGCTGTATACGTCTTCGCGAAGTACATTAACTTTTATCTATCGCGCGCTACATACCTCGAGAACTGCTCTTGCAGCGAATTAGATTTGGTTTATGAAGGGAGAAGCTACAAGGTGAATGCGGGCGAAAAATACTCATTCGGTACAATAGAATATCGCAATAATCATTTATTATGTGCATGAAAAAAAAAGAAAAAATTCGCTATTTCGTTTTATCAATAAACATCCGTTGTTCAGTTTTCTTTTTTATATGAATGTAAATTTAGAGATGGCACAATAATTGTACTGTTTACATAAAATCGCACGTATGGATAAAAAGTTAATTTCACTATTAATTAGCAACATTGATCCCTAGTACAGCAAACTAATGAACAGTCTTTGAAATAGTCCTAAAACCAAACATTTATCCCCCATTGATTTCAAATACGCCCCTCCGGTGGCCCGATAAAATTTCCCAAAAGGCCAGCCCTTTCATAAACAAGCGGTTCAATCAGCTGGCATTCTCGACGTCTCCTCTATGCTTCGTGCAATTTTAAAGGCAAACACTGCGTCTCTCTCCCTCCTCTTGAAAAAGACGAATCCGGGGGAAGCCCGGGCGTAAGCGCGAAATCACGGCACAGAGGGCGCCGTCCCCCCTTCCCCCCGTGAAAAAAGCTCTCCAAATGCAATTTGGGGGGGAGACCGAGCGAGAGATAGAGAGAGGCCGGCACGGGCAACGACGTGCCCGACAATGCCTTTAATCAACAATAATTCCGGGGCCAAACGTAGGACAGGAGCGCGATAATAGTTTGTGCAATATTCCGTCGAGTGGGCGAACGCGCGCCTGCGGATAATAACGTCCCTCCTGTCTAGCGCGCTTATAATAACGCGCGGCCGGTCCCGTGCGCCTTTGTGCGCCGGATCTTTCGCCGGTGCACGTGCGAAAATATGCATCGCGCTGACTAGGGGCTCGTGCGGACTAGGCTCGCACGCGCGGAATACTGTATACCCCGTGGATAGTCAGTCCGCCAGAGACAATTTCACCCTGCCGTGAGAATTGTTTGTAAATAAGTTCGTTAGAACGGTGTTGTGCATTTGTTAGTTAAAAAACTATTGCTATTGCTGAAAAATTGTAAAAATAATTTTTCATCAAAGAGGAATTTGTAACCTTTAATCTGGATTTGTGAAAATCTGTCTGTACGATATATTTTTAAAACAAATCGTTATAAGTCCTTGAAAGCTAAAAAGTGCTTTTAATTCGCTTTTTGTAAAGCCTCTCGAGGTTAATTGCAACCATAGTTATAGAATAAAGTTTTTCACTTTTTTTGGGTTAAATAAGTACTCCCTTAATCCTGCATTTTCAACTTAAATACTTGAAAACACATTTCATAGGTTATTCATTATTGCATTCATAATTAACGAATTAAATGATTAAACTCTAAACAGGATTGGCTCGCGCTTAATTATGAATGCAATTTCGAATGACTCGATTTAATAATGTTTACCATTGATAAACTCAACAACACGAAAGCAACGCGAACATTACGAATTCCTATTTAAGGTGTTGAAATCAGCATTCGAATGCTTATGCTCGCATACCTCCGACAATGCGTCCTCGATTCGCTACCACAGCCAGGCGGTTCGGAAGCATCATAGCCGTCCCAATTACCGGCGGTTCCCCGATTCATGAATGTTTGAGATTCTTCCCTCAATTCTCTGCCGTCCTAATTCCCGTTTTATCAGTTACTCTTTACCCCCATTAGTACCGATCATCCCCGCTCGCGCGAGCCCTCGGGAAGATTAATACCGCCGCCGGGACGGGTCGGCGCGCCGCGATTGGTCGGCACCTTGCATCAACGCGACTACGCCGCTACCCCTCCCGTCGCATATTTTCTTTGAAGCGCCCGATTATTTACCCTGCACTAGAGGCTCGTTGTCGGCTCCGGGGAAGGCTCACCTGGACTCCCGCGCGTTTGAACTCTCTCGTCGTTCTCGACGCGCGGCCGAGCGAGCGATCACTTTGATTGGATCCACAGCGTGGGCGGGTGGTTCGCTTCTTTTTTTTTGCTCCGAGCGAGCAAAGCTCCGCCGGAGTCCCTGGTATTTCCGGTAATGGGATCGCTAGCCTATTTACGAGCAGATTATGCGGAATGTAATTCTGGGTTAGGCGCTGTTGCACGGCAGTCGGGTAATAAACGCGGTAATGTGAATGCGGTGTATAATTAAATGTGGGTAATTGCTGCGATATGTTACGATTGCGGTCGATGCATTATGCGCATAACAATGTAATCGTTGTTAGATTGTGTGATTGATCACTTAAATCAGCAATAAAAGTGATTTCCCTTCGCTGCTATTGCGCTCTCGCACTTTTTTCTTTTCAGTATCGCACAACATTTTTTTATTGCTTAATTTTCCGTGAGAATTTCGGTTATTACTGCAACTTTACAAAACCAAACTTTTCACATTACAGTATCATTCAGAAAAGAGTAAAAATGGAATATCTTAGACTTCTTTTCTAAAGTTACTGTCAAGATCTTCAGAAAAGATTGTAACTTTTAATTTTTTTCTACGGCTCGGATAAAATCGATAACTCTCTAAGGCGCAGAAAGCACGCCAAAACACTTAAGCAAAATTAAAAGCACACATCAACTTGGAGCTTTCCGCTCGCGATAAATCGAGTGATTTCTATTCCGGAAAGAAACTGACAGAGCGTATATTCCCTGTCAGTTTTCGGGAATATTCAGTGGCGCGCAGGTGAGCACTCAATTCTGGAAAGCGAGCATCGCCTTTGGAAACGCATCAGCCGGCGTGCATTCAAATTGTTCGGGCCATTAGTTTTCCAGTCCGCAGCTGACCCAGAAAAGCTCGCGGCATTATCGCGCGTTCGCGCGGCCAGGGGGGTACGGGAGGCGAGCTCGCGGCGGAAAGGCAGGAATTGATGACTGGCGCAAAGCTGAGTTATGTAAGGGGCCGGGCTCGCCTGCTCGTGCGAGCATAATTGTCTCGCTAGCCCGGCTCGATTTGGCAAGCAGAAAAGAATCGTACGACTTCCGGTGCGTCGTACCCCGGCGTTGCTGCGGCTCCTCCGTCCCCCCCGGACCTCCGCCAGCTCGCTCGCGTATCCCGGAGCTGGCAAGGAAACTGCATTAGCGGGAGCATCCGGGAAGCCGAAATTCCGCTGCCCTCCTTCCGTCTAACTTTTTACCCAGGCCAAATCGACTGCTCGCCCCGTAAATGCATGCGCCCGTTCTTATCTACTTCTCGCCTAATTGAATTTTCTCGTGATTTCGCGTTCTCCGGTAAATAAGTCGCCTGGACGGGGAGAATATGTCGCCGGGGGAGTTCTTAACGTTTTACTGAACCGACCGAAGTTTTTATTGTAAATTTCGTAGAAACCTCAATTAGATGATTTTAAATTGCTCGAGCCATAATTTAAACATCGTTTTGCGGCTCCTTGCTCTATTTTTCGTTATTTCAGTAAAGTTATGGATTTTAAATCTTTCTTTTTATTTCTAATTTTAATTTGTTTAAGATTAAAGATTCGAGCACCTAAATCCATGATAAGAAAGTTACGTGACAACACCAGTGTAAATAAAAGAAGAAGGTAGTGTACCTTATACATAAAATTTTAAACAAGAATCTAAATCCTACCTGAAGTAAAATATCATATGAAATCTCATAATATTTTCACATCGGCAGCTTAAAAATGCATTACACTGGGAACAGCACTCGTTAATATGGAGGGATGAGGTTCACACGGTTAATCAAGAATTCTTTCAGTTGCAATTTCAAAACCAAAAGGTCTATTCTCTATAGCATTATTAACTCATGTTGGGGGGTATTTTTATAATTTATTCTAAAGCGATAGTGGACATCGCATAATGGTAGGTGAATGTATCATAGAACTTTACACTGGGATCTAAACGCTTTGCCCTTTGAATGCAACATAAAAACGGTTATCGCCCAGACTCGTTAAAAAGAAATTCACAAAATTAAAAAGCTTTTCAGACGAGAAAACGCCAAAGGCCCACCGATGAAAGAGTACACTGCCAGTCGCAAAAATACGCACGAGGCAAACTTCCGGAAAAGGGGGAGGAGCGCGAGCGAACTTCAGACCGGACGTTTTTGGCCCGGCGCGCAAAAGCCAGCTGCAAAATCAACAGACTGGCGGTGCCGAACTTTCTAAGCCAGATACGAGTACACGACCGGCGGAGTCTGCGCTCGCGCGCTTCCTCGCCGGGGCTTTAATCTAACTCGACCTTATGAACTTGGCGGCGAAAGTCGCGGGGACTACTTAAAGGGGAGGGAGGGGTGAGCGGATCGCTGCGCCGGGCAGGCTCTAATCGCAAAGACAGCCGGAACTTGCCCCGCGCGGAATCCCACCGAGACGCCGTACTGTAGCGTGCTAAATAATCAGGCGACGCAGCGCGACGCACCGGGGCCTCGGTCTTGGCCGGCGAGTCCGATCGAATTAGGAATTCATGGCGGGCCGGCGCGTGTAATCGGTTTAGCCGGCGGATTAAATGTATTGCCGGCAACGCACCGGCCGTTACTTCAAATATTCACGCGGCCAGGGCCACCGCATCAAACCTGAACCGGCCGCTCCAGGAGAAGGTTAATTGCCGGGGCTCGATCGCCGGTCCATCGTCTATTTAAAGCAAAGCACAGCCGTAAAAAGTCGCGTGCTCAATGTTTAAAGGGCAAGGGGGGCAACTGAAACATGCAGTGATGACTATCTTTATTCGCGGAGAGCGACGCCCACGCTCTCGGGTAGGCGAGCGGAATTCGCGCGACGCGACTTTAATATAAATCACTAACGAAAGCCCGACGACAGCAGCGAGCCGACGATCATCCACGGCGCGGGGAATCCCAGCAGCGGGGATGGGAGGCGCGCGCGCGGCTCGATACGTTTATTGTCACTGTTTCGCGGTCGGGTAACAAACGTCGCCGCCGTCGAGCCGAGAAAGAGCGGGAGAAAGGCCAGACGTCGCACACAAGGGAAATAACATGCTTCGTCAACGGGGCTGCTGTAACTAATGGATATTCCGACGGAGTGGAATGGAGGAGCACCGGCGAGCCACTCACCTCCTCTTGTCCCTCCCCGTACGAACTGAACGTCGAGTTCGCGTCCTTCCAGCCTACCGATTCTACGTGCGAGGAGTACTTGAAATGTTTAACAAGCATTTTTGTTTCAATCGACCAGTTAGATTTTTTTCCTTTCTTTTAAGAGATTAAACGAAATCGGCTAGTCTTTGCTTATTCTAAATAATTGATAATTTAATTAAATCCTTTTTCTTATTAAATTGTTGCATTGATTGACTGAGATATTTTTATGTTTTTTCGATTTTCGTTAAGGGTACACTGACAACAGTTTACTGCGAAGATAGCGGACTGCACTGATTCTTTTTACAAAACAGCGAATAGCATTTTTAACCACAGAAAATGTTAATTGCAGACATTACAAACTCGCAATGGGTCATAAATTGTACAACAATGGGTACTCACATATCTTATGTACCCGTTATTAAATTTCCCTCGTTAATTTAACATTCCAGCTGGGGAATTATTAATCTAAAACGGAGTCGTACATTCTGCACATACATGTTTAACGGCAAACTCCATCAGTTATTAAGCGAAGTTTGTGCAACCTTTATGTGACATTGACCGATACATAAAGTTACAAAAACTATCGTTCAATAATGTAATATATCGGATCACGATCGCATACATCACCCGCATCGACTTCATGAAATCTTCAAACGTCGCGTCATCAAGTAAACATGACAACAACCATCCAACGCCCTAATCAATCTATAAGACTCGCACGTGAAACTTTTCAAACTGACAATGACAAATTCAATTGTATTCGGGTGATTGTTAAAACGTCTGCTGTTTTATTAAAGTGAAAAGTAGAAAGGGAGTGCGAGAAATAGATCCGGAGAGAAAAAGGATTCATATCCGAGACAGGTGGTTCTTACAACATATCCAGGGGGACAAGCCGGCGGAGGGAAAAAGAGAGAAAAGTACGTCAGGGTATGATTTGAATATTTCCCCCGCGGGTGGGGGGAGGTGTACGCGCGCGCGAAGGGACTTTTTAATTTAGTCCCGACTGATCGATCCCGGCCCGGGCCCTCCTACTCACATTTTTTTTTTCTTCCTTTATTTCGCAAGGAGAGAAAAGCCGGCGGCGCGCCGGCGCCGGGGCTTCTGTCGGCGGCAGGTGGATAACGCGTTTTGCGCACGCGATTTTATCGATTCGCGCGCGGGCGGCAGCCACGCACCGCGCGGCACAATGGGGCGCGTAGCTGGCGGCGACGGCGTCGCGCTTTCAAAACGCTCGGGCCAAAGCTCGTTTGCTCGATTTCTGATAAATACGCGCGCGAGAGAGAGGCCGGGGGGAGCGCGCCGCCGGCCCGGCTGAATAGACGCCGAGCCACGTGTTGCTGGACGCCCAGACGCGCCTTCTCGGGCCATTTCCTGCCCAACGCCGCTGAGATAGGGAGCTGCTGCTGCTTCTCTTTTTTTTTCGAGAAAGGTTCAAGGGACGGACTGGTTTCCAGCGGGTGTATTCCGTTTTTTGTGCATTCTCAGCGATAAGTAGTCTTTTAAAGCTCTGCTGGGTTTCTTTTGAGTCTGGGAGCTTTTGTTGCTTTTGGTATTATTTGCATAGTAAATGGAGAAAATTGTTTTCTCAATTTTAAATTTAAAGATGGTAGTTTACTTTAACTAATTAAGTTTTTTTTATTTAAAGTACTTTAGAATAGAATAGAATAGAATAGGTCTTTATTTTAGTGAGTAATAAAAAAATACAATTAATCGCAAGTTATATCGCAATTTCATACATAATTCACGCACAAATCATAACGAATTTAAAGTAGAATATACGAGAAAATTTGCCAAGAGTTTTGTACAAATTTAAATGAATAACTATAATAATCAAAAGCAGATGTAACTTAAGGAACTCTTAAAAAGTGATATTCCCTGTAATTCATATGGAATAAAATTCCGAAAAGAAGAACAAAGAGACCGCCTGCACTTCTAACGCTGAATATTAAGCATTTTCAAGCCACGAGCTCGCAGTAGCGCTTTAACTACTCTACCTAGCCGTGAAATTACCTTTGACGCCCCCGCGTCATTATATTTATCTCGCAGCGCCGTGTCGGAAACGCGGGGAAAGAAAGAGGCGAGAAAGAGTTGACGAAGGGCCATAACGAGTGGGCGGCCGTTGGCGGGTACGAATCTCCGGAGAAATTTGAAACTCAGTTGGCGCTCGCTCGAGCGGCCCCGTCGCCGGGGCGATCAAAGCTCGCCGGCGCTCACGGTGATACATCTTTGAAAGAGGAACGACTCCTCGGAGAGAGCTTGCGTGCGCCTTTCTAATCGAGTTCGCGCGCTCGCTCGCCCGCTCCACGGGCCGCGCTAACTTTGTAATTTAAATGCAGATGGCTCGGCAATTAAGAGAACTACTTTGCTTAAAGCGAGAGTCGCAACGACGCCGAGTTTTATTTAAATCTTAGCCGGTCCGGAAAAACTTTTCGTTTGCCTCGCGCAAAATTTCGTTTTCGCAGAGCGCGCGCGCGTGTACACGCGTTCGGCTGCTATATACGGCGAGCGGTCGAAAATCTCGGGCCGCGCCGTGAAAGCGCCGACGAGTAAATGCGAATAATCGCCTCGTAAGGTGAGTTAGGGAACACTTAAAAACTTTTAAGTAGCTCGCGCCGTTCCTCCGCCGCTGTCAGGCCGCTGCGCCCTCCCTTAGCGATACGCCGCGGAGAGGAAAAAACGGGAGAGGGAAGTTCCCGAGCCGCGAATCGACGCGGCTGTATACCTGTGTATATACACACCGGGGAGGGTAGACGATGTCTTTCTCGGCTGCCGCCGCTGCTCGTCTCGCCTACAATTAATAACCGTCCCGGAAGATCGCTAATGAGCTCGGCGCGCTCGGGGGAAAAAAGGGGGACGGGAAGTTGCGCGAGGGCGAACGCGCGCGAAAAGTAGGAAAGAGTCGCTCCGCGCGCCGTCCGACTAAACTCGACTCTTTTCACTTGCGCGCCAAGGAAGCGAGCGCCGCCGAGAATGAGATATTACGTTATTGTGGAAGTCGTCGGGGTAATTTAGCCGCCGTGTCGTTTTCCCTGTAATAAATGCCTTCTTTTTTTTTCGCTCCCCTCCACCTCCTCTCTTATGATTTAGTTACCGACTTTTGATGGATGAAGAAGGTAGCCTCGGAACTTCTCGCGGATGAGTGTGGAACTTAATTTTTCTTTGCGCGCTTCGTTGCAGATACAAAATTACACCGGGGAAAGGAGATCGCGATCGAATTATGAGAGGCCGGCTGTAAGACGAAGAGCCATTAAAGGGGGCCCCGTGTCCGCGGCGTTGCAGTTATTCTGATGCGCGGTGAACTTGCGATCGATCAGTCATGCTCCGCGGCGGGATCGAAGGCAGATGACGCCGCGCGAATTTCCCCGGGCGCTATTAACGAGTAAACTTCGCTGCGGAAGCGGAGGCCCTCGGCAGAAAAGTCGCTGCGACGCAGCCATCTCCGTTGAATTTTCCTGTTTAGTCGCTGCCTTTTACGAACGTCAGATCTTGAGGGGCTGCTTTGAAGTGTTTCAACTCGTAAACTTCGAGTTGTTTTTATAACGCGCCCTAAGTGCTCAGTTTACTTTGAGCATTACTTGTTCGACTGCACTCTTTAACATCTGATATTGACACTTTCAAACGGCTTCGCCGTTTTTATGACAAAGAAGCAGTTTTCATGTGATGAATTAAAAAATGATTTCAACAAGTTGTTCAATTGAATTACCCGACAAAGTAATACTACTATAACGCAGTATAGTTTCTCTCTCTCTCTTTATATTGTTAAGATATTTTCAAATTTAATATCACTTAAATGTCAATAAAAACTGATCTACGCGTGCTTTTAGCAGTGTATATTTACACGCGCAAATAATAATCCTCCGCTAGCTGCCACGAAATTCATTTTCGAAGTGAACCACGAATTTTTGCAGACAGCGAAGGGTAGGAAGCGTCTGTCAACTAATAGCCGTTGAAAATCACCGCAGCAGTTGACACGAGGCGGCGCTCTCGAGGATGCCGGCGCGCACCCGCGACGGCATTATTAACCGAAGCGGTCGACCTTCGACCCGCCTCAACTTCTTGATGGGATTCCTGGGGCCGGGCGACGCCGTCCCCGGAGCCATCCCCGGAGAAGAAACAAAGGGGCGCAGGGTGGAGGATGCGGGGGACCTCCTTGATGACGTCATATCCGGTTGCTCTAACACGCGAGCCGCACGGATTGCGCGAGCTCGCGCCAGACCGCAGGCGCGTCGGCAGCTAACACCCTCCATTAGTCTGCCTCGCGTGCATCTTTGTCAACTTTTGCGCGCGCGCGCGAGGCGGTCTCACTGTTGCAGCGCGCCTTAACAAGTGTTCCAGCGATTACGCGGCTGTTTATGTGCGGGCGAAGACGCCGGCGCACTCGGACGAGGTCGTTAATTCTGCAGCGTTGTTAACGGCTTGCGATTCGAGGATACTTTAAACGCATCGGCGCCGTTGCGGGCTCCCTGGCAACTAATTTATACACTCATCGTAACTTCGCTACGCTCATCGGCACTGATTACTGGGTGCAAGTTTAACAATCAAGTTTTGGTCTGCTGGTACTAAGTGTTGCAGAATTATGGCCAATCAAAGTCGAAGAGTTTATTTCGTGTTTAAAATTATACCGTCAAAAATTGCACCGTAAATTATACAACATTTTTATTGTATGTAGTATTATTGTAAGCAAGTATAAAGAACTAACCTTTTATTTTGCTGAAGAATAGAGAACATTCAAATGAAAAGAATAACTCAATTGCATGCATTCAATTTGATAAAAATTTCTTTTGAAACCCAACTGATGTATCAGGAATTATAAAACTGCTCGAGATGACATTATTTTTTAAACGCCCATTAAATGCGACTGCTCGTCGATTGTAGCCTCTGCGAGCGATCGGCCCCGGCGGGTTATTCAATCGACCGTAATCTTATTAGATTTACGGAATCGCACTAATTACTCTCGGGTGCACTCGGCATTGTCGGTGGAGATCGACGTCTGAGGGGGTAGGTTCGAGCGAAGGCGCGCTCCACCTATTATTTTCATCTCTCTCCCGGTCTCCTCTTGCAGCAGCGGTACTCGAGCGATCTCCTCGAAAGGTACCTCCAGACTGCGACCAGTCAATACAGCGTCCCGCGCTCCCCGCCGTCTATCTTCCGAGACCCGCCGCGTGTTTCTCGCGGTCTCCGTACTATTGTCCCCTTAATCCGAGCGCCTTAAGTCCCGCCCGCCCACCCCCCGCGGGCAACGACGACGACGACGATTGTCTTCGCTTCGGAGCAGTTTGCTCTTCGGGGCGAATGGCGACGTCGCTGCGCCGCGGCGAGCTGCACCTAGACCCAGGAATCTATTCAGCGAATTAGAGGGCCCGAATTTGCTAATTAACCTTCGGGAATGTCGGGGGGTCGCGGCACCGAGTCAAAGGCCAACCGACGATCTGCCCTCAGAAGATATTACGCGGCTGTCGCCGCATCGCTCAAATCGAGTTAAGGCGAGAGTAGATCATGATTCGATCAATTTGATACTTTCAATTGGAATATGGAACTACTACTAATCAGTAAGTCTTTGATGATCAACAGAATTTCCATCGTATTTCTCATACAGCGCATTTGATGATCATCAGGATTTCCTTTGCATTAATAATAAATCTGCGATTAAAAGTAAAGAAATTAATTGATCAGGGTTGATCAGGATGGATTTAGACAATTACATGACCGTTTATATTTATTTATATGAAACGACTCGATTCTAAAGTTGATCAATCTCGAACAAACTTAAATTAATTGTAACGTCTATTAAAACTTGTTATCAACCCTTCCACCTCCTAAATTCAAGACACTCGCAATCTACTTGACTCTGGCAAGGACAAAACGAATAAAAAGTTTCACCAGCAGCTACCTCACGATTATCCAGGCGTGTGCGCGCGCAAAGTCCCGGAATTTAGGTGTCTCAAAACCAGAGACGCGGCGGAGCGGACAGGACCGCACTGGCGGTAATATCTCCTTGGAGGAGGCCAGAGCGGCGGAGAGGACCGGGGCGAGCGACTCTTGCTCGGCTCCCAGCAAATTGTAACGTAGCACGAGACTCGTTCATATTACGGCTGGCGAGCGGGGAGCGCGCTACTGCACGTGAGCCGCGAGTACGGAAATCACGCCCGGGACACAGGAAAGGGGAGCGAGCGGTAATTTATGGTCCAACTTACAAAGTGAGAAAAATTACGTTAGTTCGCGTGCGCGCGTGCGCCAAGTGCTTTATGCGCGGCGGTGCGCGCGAAGCGTGTTTACGACTTTTCGCGCTGATAGGCGCCGCTTTTGCAATTTTGCGAGAGAGGCGATATACTCGTCACGAGAAGAAAAGCGCGAGTCACGTCGCGTCGCTTAAGCCGACTATCCGCGGGGCTTTAAATTGATTTCTCCGAGAAAATGGTTCTCTTTTTATAGGTGGTGCCGGCTTGCTTATTGCCGTAATTTTTTACGAAAACAGGCAGTGTCCCTTTCTTTCAAATTTTCGTTGAAATAGACGCCGACGTAAATCTACTCCTCCGGAGTGCGCCAATTTTTCATTCGGCGGATCGGATGCACTGGATGCACGGTGACTTAAAAAAATTAAGATTCATAAGAGAAGTAAAAGGGAACCGGCGGCGGAGCGAGCGGGATAAGAATGGCGGCGACGGTTCATAAAGGACAGAATAAATGCGCGGCTCATTTTTCGTGCACGCTCACTTTTTCCAACTACTCCCGGGCCTCCCTCCCCCGCCCATGTTTCATTCTCTCCCTCCCCACCCTCACAATGAGTCGTTCAACTTGATTTTCTCCACTACTTTCGTTTCTTCCTTTCCGCGGGTACCCTTCCGAGTGGTAGTCATTGTTCGAAGTTTCAATGGAAAATCGCCGCGAAAGACGAATTTCATACGGCGGCTGGTTATTTAGGACGAGTCTTCGCTCCTTTTTTTTCCTTCTCCTTTACTTTAATGGGAATCGATGCCGATGCTAATTTGAGCTCTCTCCGCTTATTCCCCGCTCGACCTTACACGGACGCCCCGCTAATTATCCGATCTCTTCTTCTCGAAATATCGAACTCGAATCATTTCCAAATTCCGAATACGATATCTTTCACGCGAAAGTAAAGAAAAAATTACGCAGTGAAGTCCCGTGCCATTAGCACATCGAAGGGCGAAGTTTCTCCGCGCCGAGGTAGAGTGGTACACTGTGGAGACCGCAATTTCGCAACAGGTTAGCGCGGAAGAAAATTCCGCCGCGAAATTGTCTCCGCCCGCTTCTTTCCTGGCCATTAGCAGCCTCGAAAATTCCGGGGAGATGCTCGCACCGCACTGCTCCCTTTCCGACGCCGTCCATTTCTACCCGCCCCATTGTCGCGCAGTTTTCTCCTCCGCGGCGGCGCTCCCTCTCCATTTGGCTAAAAGCGCGCGAATTCGCGCGCCGGTAATCGTATTAAATCTCGTGTCCCGGGGCTTAGAATTAGTGCGGTTTCCGCGTCCGCGCGGTCACGTACTTGCGGGCGGTCTCTTTCGGCATTCGGCGCCGCGCTAAGGCCCCTCGCGGCAAATCGCCATTATGCAATTCGCTTATGAGAGGCGGCGGTGGTTTAGCCGCTATACGTCCTCCTCGGATTCGACTCGGGTATTAGAGCTTCGGGCGGAGCTTGCGCGGCAAGTTGGACCGCATTTTTGGTAGCGGAATAATCGCCCGACTGCTCGCTAAGTCGCCGTTCCGATGGTCCACGATTTAGATTGCAGATTGTCGCGCGTTGAATTTCACTCGTGAACACTGCGCTTTTCGATTTAATCCACTTTTGCACCCTAGCAGGGTCTCGCGACTTTGTAATAATGGGCGAGAAATTGATTAAGATAGATGGTGCGGGGAGATTAAAAATTAATTAGCGAGAGCATAATTTGGAAATGATGTGGCAATTACAAAATTGAAAGAAAAAACCGTTTAGTTAATGCGTCGGAGAAAACCAGGCGTCTAAGCTGCCTGCTAACTTCATTTACAGCGACGTAACGTAATTGACCTACATCCTAACAACTTCTTAGTTAAATGAAGTAAGAAGATCTCTCAGCGCTTCGTATTAACAAGACTTGTAAAATATACTTTGACGATAACTCTTTTTGCCTTTTAAATAAAATATGGGTAGGGGCTTTTTTTCAGCGTATTTCACTCGCCGGTGTTAAAGAGACGGTCGCTGTTATAAAATGTGTCGCAATTAAGCAAATTCAGAAAAGCGTAGACCGCAGAAAAATAAACTTGTTAAATTATTCGGCAAAGCCTTATTAAAGCTCGTGAAGTTTTTGCAAATGAGTTATACATAAAAAAAAAATCCGCCAGTTTAAGCAGAACCTACAACTTGCTCAATTCCGACAAAACAACCCACCATTTTTCTGCGCCGCGAAGCACATCTTCGTAAAAATGTTCCTCTCTTCAAAGAACAAACTTTTTTGCCCCTCCCCGCTGTTTTCTTTTTTACTTTGCTTAAAAAAAAGCAGATTTTAGCGCGCATATCCCCGGAAAAATGTTCGCTCCTCATAATTACGAGTCTCGTTTGAGTTTCTAAATTTAAAATCAAAGCGAAAAGTACCGCGATACACCGCGAATTCGCGTCCGACGAAAAAAAAAAACATTGCGCGAGGCATTCGACGCTGAAATTTTAATTAAAGCAATTCGCGGCACATACCAAATAATAAGCAGGCGAAAAAAAGGAGAGAGACCGGCGTGGAGCAAACGGCAATTGTTCCGCCTTACGCGAAGTACAGCTGGCAGCGCCTCTCTCTTTCTCTCGGTCCGTGTAATTCCGGCGACTTTAAAAGATACACGTTCCGCGAGAGCGTATTACATTATCTCGAGATGCAATTAGAAATAAAAGCGGTCGCTCCCCGGAATACCGGCTACATCCGCCTCAACCCGCCGTCGTGTCTCGCGCGCTGCAGCGGAGCGGCGAACACCGGGGCTCTCTTTACTTACCCCGGCTTCGCCGTCGCCCTTTAGCATATTCGCCCCCTCCGGCGCAAGCTCGCTCGCGCCCCGTGGGGGCGGTACCCCCCGTACGAAATTGCCGGCGTCGCTCCCCCTCCGTGTCTCCCTTACCTGGAAAAGGTAGAATACGAAAAATCCCATTAAACTTCATGTCTTCGTGCGGACATATTTTTAAGCGTCTGTTTTTCCGCATCTCGTTTTATACGCAGCTCCGATGCGTCGCTCGCGTTCAATTCCATTTTTTTTTTTTTGCAATCATTTTACGCGGGTAATTGGAATGCGTTTAGCGGCGATTAACGCGGGCGAATCGCGTCGGCCGAAAAATTAGCGGGAATTATCCCGGAGCGCGGAGTCAGCGCCCGAAATTTCGCGGCGTGCGCGCCGGCCCGGAAAAGCGCGCGCGCGGCCGGAAATTATCTCGCGTCACGCGCGATGTTGCAGCAAAGTTCCGCCGCGGGACAGCTAACGAAATTCATTACGGTCCCGGGGAGTTTGCTGAAAGAAGGCCCGCCGCGGCTTTGTCGCGCGTTAAGCGCCGAACGTCGCATTCATCCCCCCCTACCCCCATGGCCATAGCCGTGCGAAGTTGCGACGTTATCGGAGCGCCGCGCGACCGCGATAATTTGCGCTTCATCGAATCTGTTCGCGCCGGCCGGAGACACGCGCCGCAGTTCCGCCCCCGGCTTCGAGGGGACTATTAGGGAATGCGAAAGTGGAGTTGGACTCGTGGTACTAAGTGAAATTTGTAAAAGTGTGTGTATGAAAGATGCGGTTAAATTTTGTTTTCGTCGGGATTATCAAGTAAAGAGGAAAACGCTAAATTGACATTACGCTCTTGTTCGTCCAATTACGTGATGCCAATGTTTGCGATGGAAATTGTCTGGTTTTTCTCTTGCATTTTTCTATATTTTTTGCCCACTTCGTACAGCTTGTTATCAAACCGGCTGCAAAAGCAAAAGAAAAATATGCCGAAAAGCGCTTCATAACTGAAAAAACTCGACGATTTCCAGTAATCCAAATGTTGCATAACTCAAACTATTCGAGCCGCGAATCAGAGATTAATTAGGAAAAAGAAAACTTTATTTTCGAAATAATTTCGAATAAGTTTCATCGCAACCAAAGCCAATAGGGAAACTTATCAAGCGAGGTAGAAAAACGTACTTAGAAGGCAGACAGCCCTGTGAGGGTCGCTGGAAAAAGGGAGACTAAGAGACCATTGCTTTCTCTCGAGCGACCTCTAGTTGGATCGTTTAAAACCCCGTTGCCCGTACCGAAGTCGGTGCCCACCGTCACTCGCATTTAATTAATCAGCTGGGTACATCTGGTCGAGTCCTCGCCGTGTTTTTCCGAGCGGTAATTAAGCGAAACATTTTCGATATGCATTATTCAATTTCCCGCGACGGTGGGGGCAAAAAAAAAAATTCATTAGCGCCCGATCCCGAGCTTTTAGGCGAGTCGAGAGGTTGGCCATCGATTTCCGAAGTACCTGCCTCGCGTCTAAAAAAAGCGTTTGAGAATCGAGAGGAGAGAAAGTCTAGGGCCTGTACGATTGATTTTCGATGAGAAAACTTACCCCCGGGGAAACTAGTTCGACGTTTCGTTAATATTTCAACGCTGCCAGGAGTGCTAATCACGACCCCATTTGCCACATTTAAAAATATAATTTTCACGCAAAAAAATGAGGAGACGAGGCTAGCGTGCTCTCTACATACGAAAATGTAAAGTTCACTTAATAAATGTGAATAGTGACATATTGTAAAGTCGTCCACGTATTCAATGTGTGAGCGACTTTTCACTATTCACATTTTTTAAGTGAAATTTCACATTTTCAGATTTACATGACGAATAAACCGGTGCGGGGAAACTGAACCAGTCCCAGTCCCGGTGAAACCCGGGCAAAAACAAAGAACAGTCTCTCGAGCATTGACTCTAAACGCTAATAACGTTTAATTTGACATTACGCAAGAGGGAACGCGGAGAGAGGAAATTTCGCGAAGGGGTACACGGGGGAGGGGCGGGATTGAAAGTAACGGCGGCACCGACGGGGCGCGCGGCGCTTAATTATTATTTTGCTCGGCGGGCCGTGAGGTCAAAGGGCCCTGCCAAGGACATCCGGCGTGGGGCTCGCCTCTGCTCTTTGTCGCCTTTGTTTGTCTTTCGGCCCCCCGCACACGAAGAAGCGCAAGAGCGAGTGGCTCCACGCGATAGGCTTATACCGCGGCGCGCCTTGCGGCCTTCTTTCGCATTTGCCTCCCTCGCAGGGGGCTGTAAAGTGGCCGGCACGCGCGATAAAAATACTCGCGTTGGACGACCACGCGCCAGCACCTCAAGATGGGAGAATGGACGATGCTCAGTACGGATCAGAAGGGGGGGGGCGTGAAGCCCAGGAGGCATATATCTTGGAATGATCCGATGAGGCTTCCTTTTTTGCTCAAGTTCGGTTGTTTGTATTTCATTTAAAACATAAATATACAAAAATTTAAATAAAATAAGATTATTATTAATAAATTAAGAAAAGAAAGACTAAAATTAACGAATTAACAGCAATTTTTTTTATTTTTCATATAGCTATTTTACTAAATTTAGGAAAATAAATACGAGCACGCGTGTTTGTGAGTTCTTCACCGAATTATTCAAACAATTTATTCATTTATAAAATTTATAATTTTCCGAAACACATGCTATAATAAAAGCTTTTATCTATAGCAAAGTCACTGGAATCGATAACAGAAGACTAACTTTTATCTCGAACGGGTATCCGGACCAATAAAATCTACAAAACGCTCGTGTTTACCGACGGGAAAACATAATCGAATTTGCAAAAGCCCGGAAAAATAAGCGCAACCCCAGCGCGCCATTTATGGAGCCCGCAGGCCGCAAAGTGAAATCCCGGCGAAAATCTGCGTCCGCCGCGGCGAAAAAGCACATCCAACCGTTCGAAAGCAAAATAAGAATGGAGAGGGCAGAAAAAAACACGGCGCGCGCGATATAGAAAATTCGATTTTTTTTTTTCGTTTGCACGCCGATAGCCCGACAAATATTTGAGCGCGAGCCTACACCGATACTACATCTGCAAAGCGCGCCCTTTTTCGGACCTCCGCGCCGGGGATTGTTTCCAGTATCTGCCTATTAATTATTTCCTTTTAACGATCGCCGATGCTTTTCCATGGAAACGCCGGGGCAGAAGGGAAAGGGGGTAAAGAAAAACAACGAGGCGTTTCGGCGCTTCGCTTCGAGAGAGTTCGATGATTATTTACTTTTAATTATAACGAGATATCTCGACGGACTTTTTCCTCGGGCGGGCCGACTGCGGAGGCGGCGCAAAAAAAAGTGGCCATTGAAAAAAGAATGTGACTAGTTTAAAGAGGATGAAGTGCTTTTTAATTCGAGTTAACGAGCAGGACTGAAACTTTGTGCAATCGTAGTTTGCAATTAAGTGAGAGAAGATGCAGAATGTTTCTTCTGCTTGCCGGAGACATCGGCATAATTAATTAAATGTACTCGCAATTATTTGCGTGCGATTAAACGCAGCGAAATGTACGATGTAACGTCAGTAATTATATCCACCTTTAGCGTGATTCTAATTAAAACGTTTGATCACACGAAACGGACTTTAAGTAAGGAAATGAAATAATTTCATCACGACATTCACTTCATTCACTCGAAAAGACGAAGATAATCCTCTTTATGAAAATCATACTAAAGCTCGCGAAGTAGCGAACGACGAAATAACTCGGCAAACAAGCTGGGTTCTCTTTGAGAAACTCCAGCGGCGAAGGCAGTTAACACCTGCCCCTCCGCCCCCGCGAAGTATCGGATTCCCGCGCTTTTAAAGGGATTGCACACTCGCCGGTCTGCGTAAACTCCGCGGGTGCATAACTCATTTGCCCGGGGAAAATAATCCCGAGGAGCTACGGAGGGATTTCGGGAAATTCGCGTTGACGATTTCACAAGGGGATAATAATCCCCCGGACCCGAAGAAGCGTCCTCTCTTCGTGGAATTCGGCGTCTTTTGAGGTGTACAGCGCCGCGTAAGGGAGGCGAATTCAAAGGGGCCAATTCGCCGCCGCCCGGTCGTTAACGCAAGTTTCCTCAAAGTCGTTGAGAGATGAGATGCGAGCGCGCCGGTCCTCGTCGACCTTGCCGGCTGCGCGGCATATGGTCCGCGCTGATACGCGCTTTCACCCCTCGCTCTCCGCGCCTGCACGGCCAAGATATAGACCTCGGACGCGCGCACGCGTGCGCAAAACTTCGCGGGGAGTTGCGCGCGCCCTTTGACGAAGGGCCGACAATAATTAAAAGCAATACTTGGGATCTGACTTTCAATTAGCTCGTTTTCACTGGGGATCAAAATTGATTGTTCGTATTTTTGTAAACATTTTACGCTCGTTTTGTAAGTTGATAAGTTTTGGATCAGTTTGAAAAATTAGAAGAAAAAGAGCCATTGCATTTTATGAAGGGGGTGCACAGCAGATTTCTCTCGATGAACACTGAAAGCGTTAAGTCACTGTACAAATAAGTCAGTAAAAATTTTCTTAAGAAAAGTAAGAGTAAACAAATACTTTGGATGTTTTTATGGAAGCTCTGATAATGCAGTAGTTTATTGGGTTGACAGTTGATTCGTAAAAGTCGATAAAACTTTATTGTGATACGAATTTTACGTCTCCTCAATTTATGAATCATCTCGATATAGAAAAAGTAAAAATCGCCCAAACTTGTGTAATACTCGAGGTCTTACATGACATCGCTGTCCTAGAAATCCCTTAAAATTCCTCTCTTTTTCCACCCTGCCCTCCCCGAGCGAAGCGCAAGGGCAGAAAAACACAGAGGAGGCGAGTAAACATATAGTCTCGAGTCGGCCACTAAAACTTACTCCTACATTTTATCAAGCGACGCCTCCCCCCTCATCAATTTTTATGAACCTTTCGTCGGGCCACGGAGGAACCGGAGGAGATAAAAAAAAGGGGGGCGGGCGGCGGTGGCAGTAGCCTTTATTGCTTCATAAAGCCGCGAAGCCACCGACAAAAACCTATAAACTGCGCCGCTTCCCCCCCGGCTTCCGAGCCTCTAATTGCGCGTAATTATCGTCGGTGCGCACTGCAGATCGAAAATTCGCGTCGCGATAACGCAGCTGCAGGGGGTAGATGACACGCCTCCCCTTTTTTCACCCCTGCGCAACTCGCTTTCTCTCTCTCACCCACTTTTTTTTCGCGGCAATATCCAGAGCGCTCGCTCGCGTGCAAATATGCGGCGGCGGGGATCTTCGATTTTTTGCGCTCGCCGCTGATTGCATATGATTGCGGGTAATTGCAATGAGCCCGGGCGATCATTCTTATTTGCGAGTAAATTCGCCGCGTATTTATGCTAATTGATATGTAAATGGCGGACGGCGCGCGGACACGGCCGATTATTGCATTCGCAAAACGCGCCGCGGAGGATTTTCGCCGAAAGGACGGCCCGTTATTTTTATCGGTGAGGCACGCTCGATTAAGAGGGAAACAATGGTAATGAATAGTAATGAACGTTAACAGTTCGTAAAATTGCGCGAATTGCCGGCACGTACTTGGGCGCTTTCGCAAGTGTTTCCTGCGTTTGGCATTGAAAAATAATTCTTCAGCGTTCGTGTTTTATTTTTCTACTAGCACTCCTCTTTTTTTTACCGAGTCTCTCCTTTTTTTTCAAGCGAACTGCGCCATTCATGAGCGTAATTAGACTATTATTAACAGCAGCTGGCACGGACTTTTAGCTCGCAAAAGCGTGCATTTGCATAACGGTTCCGGCGTTATTAGCGTCGACTACTCTAAGCAGAAACGATTTTTTCCCTCCGAGATAGAAAGTCGACTCGCGCTCCTAATATTTCTCTCGCAGAATAATCCCAATTAGTCGCGCTCGCCGTTATTATTATTTATTTATACGGCCGAGAATCGGGAACAACGGGTCCCGCGCACAAAAGCTGAAATATTTCTTCGATTTCGCAGGAAATATAGATGAGCGCGGAGGGGGCAGCGGGTGGGAGATATGCCCGGAGGGTAGCGTCGAGCAGCCAATGACTCACCGAGGCCTGCGTGCGAGAGTCGCTCCCTCACGGCTTTTCAACCCCCTCACGCTGCCGAAGCGAGGAGGGAGAGAGAGAGAGAGAGAAAAAGGACAAACAGCGGCAGCACGTGAATTACCGATCGAACGCGCTTATTTCTTCTGCTATGCGGACGAAATGAAATTCTGGCCGGAAAAGAGAGACGGACGCGCGCGAGCGGGGCCGATCTCTCGCGCGCTGCGGTTATGCTGCGTGAGGCACATAATTCCGATCGAACGGGACGGCCTCGAGCTATAATAAATCACGGCGCGCTCGCGCTCTTTCCACCGTCTCTTTCGCGCTCTCCGGCGATCCCGCCCCCGCGCGCGCTTCTCCGCTCCCTCAAATAAAAGGGGGAAATTTATGGTTTGTCATGTCCACGTTCGCTGATCGCGTTTTCCTCAAATTTTTACGTTATGCGCCGGGCCATTTCTCGCTCTCTCACTTTTTTTTTTTTATTTTTATCCTCGACGCGCATGAATGGAAACGCAGAAATGAATATCGAGCGGGGATGGGACTGACCGTGTGTATCAATCACTTTTTAATATTAACGCCCGAGCTGCCGGAAGTGAAGCGAGCTGCTTATTATTGGACCCGGCTGTTTCGACCGAAATATTTTTCTTGCTCCTTAGGTATCTTACGCGGCTGGTAGTAACAAGGGTACAAATATTTTACCGCGGCTAGGCGAAACGATGAAAGTTTAAATACAACGCGGAGTTTACGTTGCATTCGGCGCGTCTTTTACGGGCGAGTCGAGTGTAAAAAGAGGCAGCAACAATTTGAGAAATAAAGCTGTAGGGCAATTGCATTTCCGGGCTCCGGGTGGTTCCATAAAATCCACAAAACACTTTTGTAAAAACGG
The DNA here is from genome assembly GCA_035586675.1 of Eurytoma californica. Taxonomy (NCBI): domain Eukaryota; kingdom Metazoa; phylum Arthropoda; class Insecta; order Hymenoptera; family Eurytomidae; genus Eurytoma; species Eurytoma californica. The sequence goes on along the minus strand of JAXIUT010000001.1, from coordinate 20,359,975 downwards.
GAATACCCGGCCGGCCGAAGCGGGCGCGCAGTCATAAACGTAACCTTAAAACAACAAGGGAGGCACTTGAAAATTTTAGAACGGAGCTAACGCTTTAGAAACTTGCCAAAATTGTAACTTTTTTTTCAACCGTTAATGGATATTTTCCGGACGGCCAATTTTCGTTACGACTTCGTTCAACCTCTCATCTTCTTTTTCCACGGAGCGCTACACCCTTTACCCGGAAGCGTATTAAGTGAGTCATTGTGTCATAAATATAGCCGCAGTATCTTTGATACTAATTGAAGTTACTCACCGTGCGGAATCGATAACGCAGGGCTATAGATATTAAAGATTCAGTGGCGTATAAAAAAGTTGCGATGAAACATTGATCAAATTGTCTCCGCAACAAAGTAGCGTGAAATTCAGTAGCGGCAAAATGTTAAAAGGGATAAATTGCATCGGGACGCCATTAGCAATTAGAGTTTTCCATTAGCTAAGCCGCTTCATTACAGCGTCGCACTATTATGGCTCTCGGCCTTTCCATGTCTCGCGAGCGTGTCATTCGCCGAGCGCCCACCCCTTTTATTCAACGCGGGTAGCATAAAACGCAAAGTGTACAACGCGTCCGCGTGTACCAGACGGGGGGCGCGCGTCGGTCTCCTCTAATCATTAAACGATTTTTACGGGGTGCGTCGGTGCAATCGTAAAACGCAAAAATTCCATCTGCGGCGGCCCGAAATTACTGCCGATCGGCCGTTACCCCTTCATTAGCGGCCGTAAAGCACCTGCGTGTGTGCCGCCTCGACCCTCGTGTGTGCACTCGTTACCTCTCTGTCTCGCTTTTGTTTTGCTAACCGGCTCCGGTGTCGCTTTGTGTGTCCAGTTCGGTCGGCGATTCGTCGCTTTTTTTTTTACCGCAACTACGCTGAAGAGCGACGTTTATTTTTAGGTGCGAACGACGAGCGTGTAGCGCGTAAATGGCGATCGCTAGATATTTTTGCGCGCGCTTTATAAAAGATTAACCGCGGTGAAATATTTAATGCCTTTTTTTTATTATAACACATTTTATTTCGCGCACAAAGGAAATTGTTTTTCCGCGCTTGAAAAATTTAATTCGACGCATTTTTATTATCCATGAATTGCGAATCACTGTTACATTTTCTACGCAAATAAAACAAAGTCAGTTCTGATAATGACCTAATCAAGCTCATCTTTATATACATACAGCGGAAAATTCGAAAGAGCACTCGAAAAGAATTGCAGCGCGGCCTTGCAGTACTAACTAGCCACTCGATCTAAAAGAAGAAGAGAAGAAAATCCACTTCACGGTGTAAAGAAAAAAAAAAAGAATCGGGCAATCCTAAACCCGTCGAGCGCCGCGGAAATCATTCGTCCCTCCTCGGGACGAAAGGGAGGCAGAGCCCGAGGAGCCGTGGAAACTGCCCGCCCGAGTAAGGGTGGGAAGGCTTTATACATCGACGCTCGATCGCCCGTGGAACTGCCGGGGCAGCGTAATGGAACGGGTTTCGCCGAATCGTCCCGCGTACTCGAGGAAATTCACCCGGGCCAATAACGAGGCTCTCGGGTGTCCCCGTCCCGTAAGGAGATGCAGACAGAGGCGGCTCGCGGGATCGCGCATATATATTTTTTCGGTGAGGAGCGAAGATGCGGAAATGGAAAATCGTTATCGTCGTCGCGGGGCTGCGTCCTTCGCGTTTGACGGCCTGCCGATCAATGAGTTGGGTATCGCGCCGTTTCCTCGGCGCGCGTGTCGCCTGGGACGAGATTCGGTGGGGCCCCCCGTCTCCGAGCCGGCAAGTCGGCCGTGTTTGTATTGCCGAGCGATACGGGTCGCGTAATTGCGCCTAATGGCCAGTCCGAATTTTCGCCGTGCGATGAATTATTCAATGATGAATTTGTTCTGTTTTAATGAGGCGCTACATCCCTTTTCTCTTTCTTGTTCGGAAAATTGAGTATTTTATTCAAATGCTTGCTAATTAAGACAATAAAATGAAACTATGTTGGTAATTATCAAAAGTATAGCAAACTTTTTATTTAAGTCTGAATATTATTTTAAGATTTCTTGGGTTTAAATCGTGTAAAAGTTTTTTACATTTACAGGACTAATGTTGAACTTATTTCATTAAGAAATTTGTAGCTAGTCGATAGAATTTATTTTCGACTCTTTATTTTTATTGCTAATTTTGGTTTTCATGGCATAGTACACATCCTTCTTCAGTCTCCCAGCACTTTCTATAATTAAGATAACACAAGAAATTATTAGAAGCATCTGTTAATTAAAATTTTTGTAACGTAATAATATATATTTTTACTGAAAATAATTATTGAGTTTCAGCCTCCAATCCATCGCTCAAATAATCGTGGAAAATCTAGTTCCGTAATAAAGATTAATTTGAAAGGTTAACTAACGGCGGTAACATAAAATCCAAGACCGCATCATCGGCTCTCTAATCACCGAATGGCTGCGCATAAAACCCCGTCCGGGTACCGCCGGAGGGTACGCGCGGCTCTCCTCTACGGCGGAAGTAAAAGAAAAAAGCTTCGATTAATCGATCCGCTTCGATTAGTCGGCCGCTACACCTCGGCATGCGGCGACGATAAATCTCCGTCGCGCGCTCTCCTCCTCTTTTTTTTCACTCCTTTTCGCACGGCGGTCGGAGCTCCCCGACCGAGATGCGCGCCATCGCTCCGTCATGCGAGGTTCATTAGGCCGGACGTGCGCGCGCGCGCGACTACCTCAAAGCTCTCGTCTTCGTCGATTGTTAATAAAGCGCGAACTATATTGAGTTCGCCGCGCCGTCGTCTTCTTCGGTTTTTAATTTATTCCCCTTTCTTTCTTACTTTCTATTTTTTTTTCAAAGCCTTTGATTAAGCTCCGCTTTTACCGGCGTATCGATAAATTGAACATTTATGCTTTAAATTATGACCGATTAAATATCGGAGCAGTAGCATAAAGCGAAATTACTTCTTTAATTGGTGAGGTATGATTTATATTGGAATGTTTCATGAGCTTAGTTCGTCAGTCACTCCACGGTTTAAATTGAACGATTCGCAATAAAAGGTAGAAAAGTGGAGAGAAAATGTTACGCTGATAATTGAATTAATATTTTTACTTCAAAGTTCTTGATTAATATTAAATAAGACTTTTGAGTCTAAAAATGATTCTAAATTTTATTGGTTCTGACGTGGTCAAGTAATTAGTAATAAGTAATTAGTTCTTACAAAATTTTATTCTTCAATAATGAAGAATAAGCAATATTATTAAAGAATGAAGAAGACAAACCCCGTGAAGAAGAAAATTCTAAAAATGTTTACAGAAATTATTCAACTATCCACGTAAAAAAATATCAAATTATTTAATCGAGTAAAAAACGTAACAATTAAAAGTTCCGCGTAAAACTCTTATCACTTCCTGCTCATCAGCAAAGCTACAGTTTGCCATGCGACACTCGAGCTCCCCCGGCATCGTAAGATCCAGCACTCCGCGCGAACCGAACCTGCACGCATATTCATGGGCGCGTGGGTGGCCGGTCGATGGCGCCGTTCGGCCACGCGCGCACGCGAAATATCGGGCCCGTGGGGAGCGAGGGAGACGGAGCTACCGGTCGAGCAATCGCCGCCACGCGCCCCGGGTAAGTTCGCCGGCTATACGTCGCGCAGATATATATCGAGTTCATCGGCAGGACGGATGGAGTCGGCCCGCTGCGCTTAGTATGCAAAGCGAACCCTTCGCGAAGGGCTGCGCGCGGTTCAACAGTCCGTGAGCTTTTTTCCGCAGTAAGAAGAAAAAGAACCCATCGCTTGATTTAGCGAAAATTGCCGGTAATTGCAGGCTTCGTCGAGCTCAATTTGCGCACGTTTACTCTTTCGCGCGGCGGTGTTTTTACTTCCCCCCAGGCCGGGTAGATCAATTTCTCCGATACTCGCGGTATAAGGAATAATCCAAACTTCTTCCACGGTGCTATTTGCGGTGCTCTGAATAAAATACGAAGGTGATGTGAGCTTTGGTTTTATTAAGGAAATGTACTTATACGCTCGCGCGCGCGTGCGGCTGATAACGCGTTCACATTACGAACTTTTTGTGCGATTCCGCATGCTAGTCCAACAAGAGCTGGTGGAGTCGTGCGCGATTTACTAATAGACAACTTCATCGCAAAAGCGGAGGATTGCACCGCGTGAGCGAGATTACAATGTCTTGCTTATTACTTATACACAAGATTACCGAGAAAACGAAAGGGAGGAGGGGAGGGTAGGGAGAAGGTCGGGGGAGCCGCGCGCGTTCCATCCCAGCTTACGGGCGAATGCAGGTAATCAGCGGAATCAATATTTCAGCGTGCGCGGCGTGACTCACGTCGCAGAAACTACCCTCCCGCGCGAGCTACGCGCCACCTGCCTCCTTCCGAGAAACGCACTTCCGCCTTCCCTGGAAAAAGCAGCCACGTGGCAGTAAAAACGGCCGGCGGCCACGGGAGCGCCTCGATGACGTACTTAATACGGGTGCGTGTGTTCGAGTGTGCGCGTGTGGGTATATGTGTGCGTGTATTACGTGTAGGAGGCGGGCCACGCGAGCCCTGAAAAACTCGTAATCGTAATACCGGGCCGTCTTACGCCGCGGGAATACTAATGCCCGGTGCGCGCGCTCCTACGGGATAGAGGAGGTTGTATCGACCCCGTACGGTCGGAAGGGACTCCCTGTCGTCTCCCTCTCGCGAGAATTTTTGGCGACGCGCGGTAGCCAAGGTTACCGCGGGGCCATCCTTCGAAAATTTATTAAGCGCGCGCGGGAGCAGCAACCGCCAATAGTCTGCCGTTTTAATTATAAACCTCCACGGGGCCGACGTCGGCTCTACTGCCTCTCGCCTAATCGATTATCAATAGTTTAAGGCGCGAGCGTGCGGCAGCGCGCTGCTACACTTTTAAAGGATCACCACCACGTGCCACCGCGCGGGCCTCCGGAGTAGTTGGCATTCAACGATGCCTCGGCGAATTTCGCGGAAGTACAAGGGCCGAGGGGGAGGAAGGAAAGAACGCGATGACTCATTGGAGCCCGGGTTATGGGCAATTTTGAATGAAGTTTGGGGTCGGCCGGGGCATTGGGAATTTTAATGGCGGTTTAAATTTTCTTTTCGCCCGGGTTAATGCTCTCGCGTCGATGCTTAAACTTCCCACGTAACACCCGGCTCCTCTTATTACTTTATTTTTTTAATCCGGTTAAATTGGATACGCCGAATTTAAACTTACATGAGTGCGGGACGGTGAAAACGATGCCTTAAATAGTAAACGGTAGTCAATCTCTTACCTGAAACAAAAAAAAAATTACTTCATTAATGAACAAAATTATGGAGATTTAAATTTGTGTAACGTTGAATATAAATCGTCGCGTCAATTCGCGGACGCATCATTTTAGCAGTCGCGAGAAGTCGAGACCCTCCGAAAAAAAAGGTCCACGGAACGATACACTATTTACATTCTCTAAAATATTCCGGAATTATCTCGGGCGAGATATTCAAATAAACAGGCGAAATCCAGTGACTGAAATTCCGCGCGGAGCGACGCGCACTTTTTAGCCGTTAAAAGGGCGGGCCGCGCGCTCGCTCGCTGGGGATAACATCGCGCCCCGCTCTCTCTTTCAGCCGGGCAGGCAGCCTCGCTAACTCGGAGAATTTATTCAGCCTAAAACGAAGGCAAACACGCCGTCCTTTCACGGCGTGACAAGTTATTCGCTCGACGCTCGGCGCAGAGCCTTCCGCAGCCTCCTCCGGCGGGAGAACGCCGAGGCGCAGTTTTCGCTTGAACTCGTCGAGCCACCGGCGTCACCTTGGCACCGGGTAATTGAGCAGCGGCTGCGCTATTTTTTACTCCGGCTAAGAGCTTTACCGAGCGCGACGTTTTCGTCAAACTCGGGGAGGGAGCGCCTTTTTTCTTCGTTATTTTTTTTTTTTTTTTTTTTTCAACGTAAGACAGAAACACGTGGTGAACACTAACGAGCTGTATCGGATTTACTTTTCGCGGTCGTGCTGCTACGAGCGATGATAAGAAGGGCTGTACGTTGCGTCTTGTAAAATTCTTGGTTGAGTGGACTTCTTATTTATAAAAAATAACTAGAGTGTTTATCAGGGCAAATTGTATCAGCAATAAATTTTCTCTTTTTTTCTTTAAGGAAGGATTACTTATAAAAGACCTCAATAGTTGTTAATAATTTAAAGTAGAAACAGAGTTAATTGCATCATAGATTTCAGAGATGATTTAAAAGCAATAAATTTATATGCATTAAAAAAAAAAAAAATGTGCCCTTATATCTTTGATTCTGTTTGAAAACTTTTTTTTTTTTAAATTGATGGTTAAAACTGTATATGTACTTCCGTTTTACAATTTCAAACCTTTATAGTTTTAAGTTTTCTTAATGAAATAATTGTAGCATAGATTTGCGTCAATATGTAAGTAAGTAATTACCTTAGAACTCGGTAAAATAAGTTGCAAACTTAAGTGGGTCTCGTTGGGAAGAAAAAATTTATCTCCCCCGAAAGTAAGTACGTCGCTCGTATAAAAAAAGTAAGGTAAAAAAACCATAAATACCGAGAGAAGAGAAGAGACGAGCGCGAGCCGAGATAAGGAATTAACCCCGGCAGATTTCCCTAATGAGTTCCCTTTTACTTCGTTCCACATGAGCGATGTCCTTCTTTCTCCTCTTCCGCAAATCGCTATCTCCTCCACCTACATTCAGCTCGCGTAACGAGCAGCCGAGAAAGAAAGAGAGAGAGAGAGAGAGAGAGACGCCAGCGCGCAAAGCCGGGGGTAGCAGGGCGGGCTGGAAAAATTTTACCCCCACTGGTCTATGTGCGAGCGCATTATTCTTGGGAATTCGGAACTTTTGATGTTTTTAATGACGAGGCGCGCGCGGGCGGCCCCTCGCTCCGCGAAACTCCACAATGGATCTGCGACCATCTCCGTCTTCTTATTCTCCCTCCTTTCGCGGCCACGCGTGTGTACACGGCATTCTCTCGCAGCCGGCTGCTGCCTGCGCGACTGGAGAAAAATAATTGGAGGCCGGGGCAAACATAATTAACATCCGCGCGGCTACGGTATTACGCACACCTCGCGAGCAAAGGGTCGTTTTGATATAATTGATCGCTGAATTTGTTTCCCGAGGTGTGCACCCCCCTCGTCCTTGGTTTCGCGCGATTTCGAGACGTCATTTGCATCGTACGTCGCGCCGCGACGCAGACGTTCTTTTATTACGAGGGGCAAAGGAGACGCGTGCTTTTGAGACGTTACGCAAGCTCTTAGTCATTCGGGTATTTCTTTGGCTTCGCGAGGGAGCCAAATGAAAGAAACGAGATGCATTTTTCATGCCGCGAGAAATATTCCGTACGTTACATGCAAATTCGGCCATTTCACCAGCTGATGAACCCCGCGTGACTTACGAGGAATACTTAAAACGCATTTTTTATCCGCCGGGGCACAAAGGGCGCTGCAATTTCTTACTCCGAAGTAAATTTCCACGACAAGCCGAGTAAAAGTGGGGGGAAACTTTAAGCTCCGCGGGGGTAAACGACCGCCGCGCAGCCAAAGCCATTCGGGGCACAAATCAAAATTTAGCTCGGGTCAAAAGAAGGGCGCCGCGGGAGAAAGAGAGACACTGGCGAAATGGGACACTAAGACCCAGAGCAAATTCCGCACTTCCAGACACTCGAAGCGAAAGAGCAGCCGCACGCGTCCCGGGCTCTAAACAACAAAGTCTCCAGCCGAGCGTAAGGAGGAAAGAAAGCCGGCCGGGAGGTGGGCGACGCTTCGCGGGCTGCTCCTCGCCCCCTCTCCTCTCGCCGGAGCCTGAAAGTGAGGGCTTTACGAGGGACTCGTATAATAGGCATTAACGACACGGCGACTGCGGGGCGCCCGTTTCGCACTTGGCGTCGCGACTGCAGCGCCGAGATAGAGTTTTGCGGCACCCTCGGATCCTCGCGGCTGCGAGCGACGCGAGGTCTGATTTTCCGAGTACCCCCCCCCCCCCCCGCTTCCACCCCCGCAAAAATAGCCCGAGACGCTGATGAATCGACGCCGTGACGCTCTGAATGACCGGGGTAACAGCGTTAGGCAACTTTGGCTGTGCTGCCGGATTCAATGGCCCCGGGTATCGCGAATTTAGACGGAGCGTCGGGGAGTTCGATAATTGCCTTGAATTGAGCTATTTGGGGGAACGGCTCGGAGAGTTTGCAGACAGGAAATCAAGCCCCGTGGCGGTTAAAAATAGTGGCGGCGGTATTGTTTGAATGTTTGGAGGATCAAGGACGGAAGCTTGGGGTGAATAGAGGTGAGCGGAAGAAAATGGGCGAGACGGACGAGGCTGCGGTATGATAAAGTGGAGGATACCGTGAGGCTAAGGGTAAAAGCTGATTACAAAAAGAAGTAACAATAATAAGGGAGGAAAGCGGAGCTGCGGATAGAGGACGGAGATACACCGTGGCGCTGGAGGGAGAGAGAGCGAGCGAACCGGGGAATTAAAAAAGAAGGGACAAAAAAAGGGGTTCGAGAACTGTGAGAGGAGCGAGCTTTCGGGCTTTATTAAGTCTGACCGTGTCTCGCCTTATCTCCGCAGCGACGACTTCTTTCATTCTCTCTCTTCTTCATCCAGCCGCTCCTCTTCTTACTCCGCTATACGTTATATACATAGTCGAGCGTGTGCGGACCGTAAATTCATATCTCGAATAATTTTCGCTTCCCCGTGTCGCTTGGCTCGGGCTGCAGCCGCTCTTTGGCCAGCGGCCAGGGACTCTCCTTCTCCTTCACCGTCCGCTTCTCGCTCCCGGGCCGCGCTCGCGCGCTCTGTCCATTCTTCCACTCGCGGCTCTCACGTTCAATGTACATTTTATATTACGCGCGGAGCGTCTTTTTTCTCCCCCGCCCTTCTCCTTTGTTTCTCTTCCTTCCGGCCTTTCTTATACGCCTGCGCGGCCAAATGGCGTCATGAAATTCAAATGTTCCATCTAGCCCACCGCTTCTCGCTGGCCCCCTTCCCCCGGCCAGACTCCAGCACCGCCACTCGCTACGAAGGAATTTATGTTTGTTGAGAGGAATGTAGGTGCGTTTAACTTTATTTAATAGGCTGGACACTCCGGGTTTGAGATACGGCTTCACGCTTATTACGCGGCGCAAGCTTACAGTCGTCTTAACGCTTGGATTTTCTTCAATCGTCAGGACTGTAAAACAAAGTAGCCTTGAAAGCTCTTTTTTAACAGTGCGTATTTAAGAGCATCTTTTATGGATATGTTATTTTGAGAAAATGCACAAATCTTACTTATTATAGTACTTATTATAGTAAAGAGAAACAATAATGTTATTACTCATCTTAATTTTCATTACTTCACAGCAAATGAAATAGATGGTATTTTTATATAATTTTTGTTCAAAATAATTATCGTTTGAACTACTTTTCCTACTGCGCTCGAAGTAAATAAGATAAAAAGAATTTTAGTCAATGTCTGACTGAACCCATCCATTACTACTTGCGCATAGCCACTAGGATCGTGCACAACTTGCGGTGGCGCAGTTATCTTTTTATTTCGTAGTTGAAATAGTATTTCCATTACATTTCCATTGAAATTTTTTAAAAGAGATTTACAGAAAGTGTCGCAAATAAAATAATCTAATTCCACGCAAAATTTGAAAGTGAACTTTTTACGAAAATTTCCATTTGCACGCTCGAAAGGAAGCAGAAAAAGTGAGCGAGTACCTACATAGACTCAAATATTGCTACAAAAATCAGACTTTTTCAATGATAACAAATTTAAAATCTAAAAGTTTCAAGGAAAAATCCTAAAAGTACGGGTATCGCGGCAATCAGTAAAGGCGGCGAGCAAATGCAAACAGCACGAGCGAGGCGAGCCCCGGCAAAGTTGTTCGCGCTTCGCGCAAAGAGTAATTTAAAAAGGTAACTGAATAGCCGGCAAAATTAAGAATTGAAGCGGCTGGCGTCACGGAAAAGAGAAACAAAAGCTCCAGCGGCCGCCTCCCCCTCCCCCTCCGATAGTTTTCGCGCGTGTGTATACAAGGAAACTTGCGGGCGCCTCGCAGTTATGAAGTATGCATGGCCGAGGCGGTGTGCCCCCCCTCCCCGGACCCTTGAAACTGATCAAAGTTTTTCCGATAAGCCGGCGAGATTCGAAATTACTTATTTATGCGGTTATCGATCGCGCCGCGGTCTCGCGGTCGACTCGGGGGGCGCAAATTAACGACATTTCGCGCGCCTCCAACGCCGGCGACGGGGAATTATTAATTTTCGCGATTGGAGCTACTCGACTGGGAACGAGGTGCCCTTTTTTTCACTTGAAATTCTGGAAGGTGCAGTATTAATTTTTTTAATCTGCTGTATAATCTCCAAGTATTTTTTTGCTACTTTAAAAATTACGTTAGGTCTGATTATATCTGACTATTTCTACTTGATATGATAATCGACGTACAGAAAATTTCAAATAATTTTAAAAGCGTAAAAAATTGCATTAATTTCAAAATGTATTCTGTTGTAAAATACACCTGCATAACCTTTGTAAAAAAACAAAGCGCCGAATAAGCACGGACGGGGTGCGTGACGTGCGCAAAATTCCAGAACTGACGTTCGTCAGAAACTCCTGGCAGCCGTAAACTAAACCAGTCGCTCGACACCCATCCCTTACCCTCCCTTTTTTTTCCGCAACCGCGTACCTCTCAAAATGATGAATGGAATTCCCGCAGTCAGCGGTGTATTTCACGAGCCCCTTAAAAATAAAGGAAGTCACTCCGGTCTACCCACCGCCGATCGTACCAATGACCGATCGGTGCACCGCGATATCAATCCCGGGGGGGAGCGTCGCCGGCGACGTCGTCGGGGGGGGAAAAAAGGCCGGAGAGCGACGGCATTGTTTCGCGGCACTTTGTTATGCCGCGCGCGCAGCCCGACAACCTACATCGGCGCTACGCCACAATGACGACGAGGCTCGCGAGAACACGCGCGCGACCCGCATACGAGCGAGTCAATGGAGTTTGCACGCTGTTGCATCGACTCGCGGCTGTTTTCTCGCTTTTCTCTTCCTCTTTTTTTTCGTCGCTGCTTGTTTTCGCGTGCGCTTGCATGCAGGACGCTCGTTCGCGGGATTAGCCTCCCCTCCCCAATTTCCGCGCGCTACTAGGTTTTTCGAGTCGCTTTTAAGGTATGGAATTGACGCGTTTTAGAAAACGATTTATCAAGTACAGTTAAAAATAAAGTTTCTTACGAGACATATTCAGATTAAGTTTGAGATAAATCTTGAAATGTATAGTAGATTCTTAAACGCTAAATTTGTACAAGGATTTAAATGTGCTTCTGGCAACCTAAGATTTCGCATTCTTTTAAACTCTTGCAAATAGAAAAACATTTGATGTTATTCCTCAAAATCGAGATCGAGCTCATGATTTCGATGAGAAATAAGGTCGCATGCTAAAATTACATCCTGAATTCTCTTTAAAAAGAGCCCAAAAAGTCTTACATTTTTAAATTACAGTTAGATACTACTGAATTTATTTATCGTGAAGCTATTTGTGGATCACGCTTAAAATCTCGCTTTGTAACGCTCGAAGAAAAGAGGAGCAGAAGAATCGGCGGTATCCGTCCTTTCAGTGGAGCCGTCGCGCGCGCGGCAAAGGGGAGAGGCTCAGTCGTGCGCGGCCGCGAGCGTGTGATGCAGGTATCAAACTCCTCGAACGCGAAAATCGCCCAGTCGTCCCTCAAAGGAACGTCGAAGCGAGGAGACGCTGTTTCGCGTCACGGCGCCAAAGGCTCGATACTCCCACCCCCCCCCCACCCTTGCGTCGAGTCTCGCGCGCTCCCTCTGATCTTCGCCGTCGCTGGAGAGAGCCACTCGGCCGCGGATATCGAAAACAATTTCAATTTCAAAAGTTTAAATACTCCGGGCGTTTCGAGAGCTCCCCCTTTAATTTCGAGCCGCGGGGGGCTTACGCCTCCGCGCCGCCCTGGCT
>JAXIUT010000001.1:20330416-20347974 GCA_035586675.1 Eurytoma californica | reverse complement strand
TGCACGCCCCCCCCCCCCCCCCCCCCCCGCGTAAATTACGTTACTCGGCGATAAGCGCGCGGGATATCGGGGCAACGGCCGGGAACAATGGGGGGAGATTCTTCTCTCTTTCTTCGCGGTACGTGACGCGAGGGCCGCTCACGTGTGTTCGAGTAGTTTCGCGAATTTTTTCTGCCCCCCCGGCCTCCCTTCGCCCGGCTCCTAACAAAGTTGTTCATCAAAAAGTTTGCTCGCCGGACGAACTCGCGCGGCAAGTTAATCGAAAAGTAAGATTCCCCCGCCCCTGCCGGCAGGGAGAGAAACTTCCGACCATAAAGTCCGGGGCGACACAAAAACCGCGCTACGGCAGCGCGCGCGCGCGGTTTTTCAGGGTTCGGGTCTTAGCCGCGGGCGCGCGAAAACATTCCGCCGCGGAACGTACGGCTGCGGGATCGTCTTTTAAAAAAACAGCAGTTGGAGATTTCTTGCGACGAGCCCGGCGAGTTCATTATGCGGGGAAGACAGATTTTACGAGGGAGATTACGCATGATAGTTAAGCTCATCCTTATTCACTCGGAATGGGGTGAGGATTAATGCATTTAACTCGGGAGTTAATTTTCTGCATTTTTTACTCTTAACCCGGACGAATGTTCTCGCTCCGGAAAAGTTTCTAATATTTTTCAGCAATTTGCCACAAACGAGAACAAACGTGTGACTTTTTTAAGTAGATCGTGCAATTTACAATTTCGTATTATTTATTTCTTGTTTGCTATGGAAGGATTAAAATGAAAGGAGATAAGTTATTTTTGAGGAAAATGATTCCGAATATGTTGGCATCTAATTTTATATTTATATAGGCAGCGTTCGAATGGATGATTCCCGCATTGACGTTCTCTGTTCAACAGCGAGCTTCATGTTCGACGTTTTCTGAAGTCCCTGTATGGATATCCATGTCCGCTTTGCCATGAATATACATTGAATTGCAGTACTGTATTTCCTGTGGTTGGGATTCTCAATTTATTTCATCGAATAAATAGCCGCTTTTTCAATTTGAAGTTTAACTTTAACAAACGAAGATTTTACAATATTTAAAAACACTTTTAACATCCAATTTTGTCAGTACACAAAGGTTGTCATAATTGCACTTTATTCATTGTGAGATTTTTGAATTATAACGGTGTAGAAACTTTTATATAACGACGATGCCTAGACATCGCAGTCTACTTCTTCAGACCTAAAAAGAAACTTAAGGATGTAAGTTCTTCAATGGTCTCCGTTTATACTACTAGGGGGTGAAAGTCGGGTAGCTGAATGTTTTTGATTGGCTTTCTCTGACCAATCAAAATTTAGTAAATCGTAACCATTTATTGTACGTGCTTAAATTGTTAGGATGTTTCATGATTCTTAAAGCATCGCTGTTCAAATACATTTTCCTTCTTTTTCACATTTTCCCATTGCCTTGATTTTCATGTTATCGGTACTTTTAAGCTTCGGATTTTATTTGTTCGCACGCATCTTTGCTATTCACAGTAAATCTTCTAAAAGAAATTAAACTGAACGTCTCCTTCATTTTAATGTCGCAAACGTCTGTCAACGTCTAAAAAGAGGAGAACCGTGCGCTTATACCAGCGCCGACGAAGCCGATCAGTAACCGCTCGCGGGAGCGCGGGAGGAACATCTCGCGGTCGCCTGTCGTTCCGGGGCTTCTCTCGCCGGCGCGCAACTTCGGTACCGGCGCAGCTGGATGTGGAAACTCCGCGCTCGCGGCCACTTGGGAAAACTTTGGCGCGCGTCTCGCTCGCCCACCGGGGGAAACTTATCGTCGCGCGCATCGACGTCGCCTCCGCGCGAACGTTTGCGGACGCATTCAGACAAGACCATAGGTCCCAGCCTCCCCCCCGCTGCCGCGGCTAATTTTCATCGCGACCCGCGGATCAACTTTTCGACCGTCGGAGAAAAAGAGAAAAATGATCCTCAGGCTCGGTTGCTCGTCGTACGCGCGACTATTATTGTTGCGTGCGCGGCGTTGATTTCTTCCTCCTCGCGTGTGCAGGATACATTAATGAAGAATTATTAACTTTCGGAAGTTTAAGTGAGTTTGGAAGTGCAGCCGTGCGGGGAGGGGGGGTAGCGGGATCCCGGTGCAGACGAGCGGCAGAATGCAGAGGGGAGCATTAGACTTAATATGCACTTCGGGAATAAGTTTGCGCGCAGTGTGCTTAACACAAATCTTGGAGATGCTGGGGAATAACAAGCGCCGCGCACGCTGATAAAAGTTGGAAATTTGTTTTCCATATAATGCTCATAGAGCCGGCAACTTTGCTCCTGCTCTTGATGATCCCGTAATCAACTGTTGATTACCAAGTTAATGCGCCTAGCTTCTCGGCTATTGCACCTATGTGCATCTTCATTTCCACGTTTAACTGACAAATTTATTCACGGTATAGTTGCGCTTGTACAGTATTGCTTTGCAGAAAATATCTCTTCGCAAAGTTTGAATGCAGTAACTGACGAAAAATATGATGAGCAAATTTTCTTGAAAAATAAAATACGCACGCCCCGACACATACAGCCATGCGGACAAAGTTTCCTTAAGAAGGAAGCAAAAGTGTAAAAAGATAATGTAAAAAAGATAATAGGCAGACAGTAAGAATTCGACCAATAAAAGCGACGGGCGACACTTTGAGCATGCACAAAGGCACCTTTTTAACGCAATTTATCCCTAAATTAGAGGCGCGCGGAGAGCGGGAGAAAAGCAGCACTCGAAGCGGCGGCGGCGGCGCCGCGAGCGAAGGTCCTCGAGATTCGCCCTCGCCACCCAAGAATCGTTAACCCAATCAGTCAAGGTCATAAAAGTCAGCCCCTAATGGGTAAACCTCGGGACTCTCGAGCCCGAAGTGCCGTCGGATCCACCGCGCGACGAACCGGGCGGCGACGACGGCGGCGACACGAGGAGACGCGCGGAGGGGGCAAAGTGCCGTCGCCTCGTCGAGGGTGAGAGACAGGGCTTTAAGCGCCGACAATTAAATTTCAACGCTCGATCGAGTGCGTGCGATTATGAATATACATGCGCGCGGGAGATCCGGTTGATGGGGGCGGGGGAGGGAGGTTTAGTGCGCGGTGGAAGAGACACACGCGCCCGTGTGTCGTCGTCGTCGCCGCCGCCGACGTGGGGGGGTGGCGGTGCTCGAGCCCCCCGACGAGGACGACCCTTTGACGGCAATCGGGGCAAACAATGCCTCGCCGATTGTGTGTACTTTGTTCGAGTGCACGGAATGATGAGAGTCTGCGGCTGTGGCTCCTTCCCCCCCTCTCTCTCTGCGCGGCTTTCTTTTATTTCTCTTTCTTTGATTGCGGACGCTCGATGAGCGTGGGGATTAAGAATTTACGGGAAATGAGCGTTTTATTCTTTTATCTTTGTAAAATGCTTGGTTTTTCAGTAAAATACACTGGCGGTATTTTAAAGCGATATCTTTGAAGTTTCAAATCATAATCTAACAAATGAAATGATAAAAAATATAATAAACTCCCTGTTAAGCAATGAAATTGTGCAACTCGTTAAAAAAAAAAAATAGCCGCGACTTGAAACCAGCGGTCCGTTCAATTTAAATTTATCCTTTCGCACTCGCGGCTCCTACGGAACCAGCGGTGGATCCGCAAACACGAGAGCCGCAGTCTTTTTTTCCCCGGGCTCGTTCCGCGCAAAAAGAAAGACGCGAGCGTACAGTATACACAAGCGGAGCGTGCATCGCGCCCGGAGCATCTCTCCCCCGCTCGTCGGAGCAGCTATCTGCGTTTAATTAACTTCGCGCAACTCCGATCTCGCTCCCTTTCACACCCCCGCGCCAGCACTCCGGCAGCAGCCGCCGCCGCGGCGGCAGCAGCTCGTCGGCGGAAAATAATTGCCGCGCGTAATTACGGAGTTTCCCGGGCTTTTTCTTGGCGGGCCCGCCGCGGCACCTACCTACTCCTGGCCGCTCGTCAACTTGCCCCACTCGATACTCGCGAAATTCGCGGCTTTGAAGGTGCCGCTCGCCTCCCCCTCGCTCCCTTTCTCCCGCGGAGCTTAATTAGTAATAAAGAGACGTCTCCCGGAGTGTATATATAACCCCCCCGGGGCCGGCTTCCTTTTTGTTGCGCTTGATTAAGTGGCGCGTTTTCAATTACACCAGGGTCTCCTCCCGGCGGCCCGTTAAAATTCCCGCGAAGTTTCCCGCGCGCGGGCACAATGGGCCGAGTGGCTGTCACGGCCCGGTGTGAATGGGGCTTAAAGGTCGTCATCCTCGGCCGGCGGCGAAACGGGGTGGGCGGGCAGAGAGACGTCCTTTGCGCGCGTGCCGTCCTCTCATTTTCGGCTCACCCCGGGAAATTCTACGCTTCCGGCTGCTGGCTCGGGCGACGCGTCCAGACACAGAGGCAGGAAGCTCCGCGGCGCCCCGGCAAAGTTTCTTTTGCCGGGCGCGTTTCGGACGGCGCGCCCTGTTATACGCGCGCGGCCCCGCCGCATATTTTTATTACGCGCTCGCGCGCCCCGCGCAAAGGGGCCAAGCTTTATGCGCTTTATAGCGTGTGTTACATTGTGTGCCGCCGCTCCACAAACGACCGAAAGTGCGAAGTAATTTTATGCATTTGTTCCTTCTACGCGCGCGTCTGTCCCTCGCTTCTCGTTTCCTCCTCTTTTTTTCCGTATAAAGCCGAAAATTGGCATTGTGCGCGTGAGGTTAACAAAAAAAATTTGGTTGGAAAGCAAAAATAACGTCCGACAGTAATTAATTAGTGCCTTCAAAAGGTTACTTTGAATACTTTAAATTTTAATTACACCGGAAATTTTTAGCTAGTGTGCGAAGTGCTTTAAAAAAGTTGAAGTGTTGAAAATCCACCAGATTTGTTTTTCTTCTTAACAATATTTCCTTTCACGTTTATTGCCCGGCGTGTATAGTGATTTTTATTCTCCATATATCGCTCATAAATACAAAACATCGAAGAAACTGACGCGCGGACACCGCAGCCAATCGATCATAACAATTCCTCGGACAAAAAACTTCCAGACGCAATAAACAGAAAAACGAATCCACCGGCAAACACGTATCCGCGTTCCGTATTTATTTAGCCTGCGCTCGAGCCCAGGCTGAAAAACGCCGAGCGCTCGGGGTCATTTTCGCGTTAGCAAGTTGCGAAACGAAGTTGCCGATCGATAAGTGACCGTCAAACTCCTCATCGCCTCGCCGGCAAAAAGGGGGACATTTCTCCCTCGGGTGTGCCTTGCGTCTGGACACGACGTAACGATAATGACGCTTTTCCGCGTACCACTGCGTGCGTTAACCTCCTCCTCTTCCTCCCCGCGCGATCGGTTACTCCCTACGCTGGCAAAAACAACGGGGCGACTCCTACTTTTACGCATCGTCAGGGATCTTTGCTGGACGAACCGAAAAGCGGGCTTTCGTGATTTATTCGCCTTTGAGAACGGGAATAAATTGTACGAAGGCTCTGGAAAGTTCGCATTCGATTTCGATCTCTTAATGGAGTTGCGCGTTACGCGCTCTCCTGGTATTAGGATGATTTAGGGGGTGTTTTTGCAGCCGCTTGAGTTTTTCAAACAAAAGCCCAAGGAGAAGCGAGGACGCGACAGAAAAATCGAGCTCGAGACTTGCGGCAGCGAGGCTAAATCAGCCGATAAATCCGAAATAGCTATCCCAGCGGCGAGTTACTGTCGGATAAAAATCTGATTTGCCATAATAGAAAGCGAGCCACCCCCGCACGCAGTCGCTTAATCCGGCCAAGTGTCGCCCGCGCGGTCGATAGATCCGCGGCCGATCTCACCCGGGCGATCGAAGAAGAGGAGACGCCGCCGAGTCGAAGGCCACCGCCGAAATCGATTTCCTATGGGCGCGAGGGAGGGGGAGACGCTGCCGGGACTATCCTCGATTTTAGCGGAATGGCCTTTAATTAACCGCCGGCTTTCGGGGGAGTAAGCCCTCTCCGGTTATCTCGATCGGCCCCGAGGAGAGAAAGAGAGGCCGGATATAGCCGTCTTGTGTTTTGGTTACACGCGGATTAAGCGAGGGAAGACGCGATTGCGGTTTTATTATTGGAGCTACGTAAAAGTTACTTCGAGGAAAGTCGCCGGGCTGATTTCACGCCGAATTAACTGGGCCGTGAAATTTAATATTTCCTCTTATTCCCGCTGGATTACTCGAGTATAAGCTTGACTGATATGCCGTTGGTTACTTTTAATTGATCCCGCTTTGCACGAAATACTTTGAAGTGCGTTTGAATGATGTCACGGATTTAAAAGTCTCTTGTAACTTACAATAAATATGAGTAATAAATAACTATAATAATAGGAGTTTTCAGCGCTATCCATAATTATGAACTAGTCACCTTCATTATAACATGATATTACTGTAATTATATGTTATCGTTTTTTACGATTCTAATCTTAAACAAGTGCTTAACGATTGGAAATCACGTATAATTACAAATAATTTAACAATTGTTCGAACGCAAAATTAATGCATAAAACGCGGAAGATAATTCCAAGTCCGCCAACACCGCTGTAACACCCATTATTAATTAATAATAGATACCAATTGAAATCGAAATCCGTGACACAACAGGTATATATTTTTCAGCAATCAGCTGCATCCCAAGGATGTCTGCTGCACTTCCGGAGGCGGAAAAAGCAAACAAGAGAAAAAGAACCGTCGAGGTACCAATCATAAAACCCCGGAGCATCGACGAGTCGTCGCGATACACGAAAATGGAATAGGAAAAAAAAAAGAGGCGGAGATCGAGAGCTTGCGGGGGAGGACTAGGCAGGGGGGAGCCGCGGCAAAAAAAGAACGGTAAATTACTCCTGAGGGAGCGAGAGGGTAAAAGTAGAAGAGCGAGCGGGACGGATAGATGAATAGAGCCCAGGAGAATGGGACTGAACCCTGTGGACCGGTAGGAAAATGGCGCGCGCGGAGGTCGCGCCGATAGACGTGCGCGCGAGCCGGTCGCACAGTGTGTGCATGTGTGTGTAGGTGTGTGCGTGTGTGCGTGTGTGTGTGTGTGCGCGCGAGAGAGAGACTGAGAGAGCCTCGACCAGAGCGGGACTTTGAAAGGTTTTGCCGGCATTCACAATCCCGGGGCCGTGAAGATTATAGGGCATCGAGCTTTTAGTCTTTTTCAGACGCGAGAATG
This sequence comes from Eurytoma californica, assembly GCA_035586675.1. NCBI lineage: Eukaryota > Metazoa > Arthropoda > Insecta > Hymenoptera > Eurytomidae > Eurytoma > Eurytoma californica. Next base: position 20,340,810 of record JAXIUT010000001.1, on the reverse strand, counting down.
GATGCGAGAATTTTTCAAAGCCGAGTAACCTTTCACATTTTCCTCGGACTTGAGTGCGAGCCGGTGCGCCGGCTCCCTGGGAGATTTTGCTTCGTTGAAGTGCGCTGAAATTCAACTTAAATCGCGATGAAGCTTAACATTTTCCGCCATCTTCATTCAAAAATTACTATCAATCGTAAAAAATCAAATATTCATTGAAAGATTTTTAAACTTCTTTTATTAACTTCGTTTAATAAACCTCTTTAAGGAAAAAAAAGTTCGATCTACAGGAAAACCCACTGAAAACTCATTAAGAACGAATCCACAACCCTTGAAAAAAAAAAAGGGATCAAGCCTTTCACTCATTTCTCATTTTCAGTAGCGTAGAAAGAAAAACGCGATTCGCGATACGCCGGTAAAGGGGAGCGAGAGCGGAAAAACCGGAGGGAGGCAGGGGAATGAAAAGGGACGGGGCCGTGCACCGCGTCGCGGATATCGAAGGAGGGAACTTTAAACGGAGGCACCACCGTGGAAAATGAACTTTCTCCGCGGAAAAAATTCGCCCCGGATCTCATTCTCGTTTCTGTTTCGATGACGCGACATAACGGCCCTTCCATACCCCATTTCAAAAATTGCCCCGGCACGCGCTTTCTAACCGTGACCTGTTCTACTTCGTATAAATTGATGCCGGGGTGATTTACACTTAAATGAATCTTTCTTTTTATAATTTACTGTTACGTGGAGGTTAAATGACACGGAGACAAATTTTAGATTAGCTCGAATTTTAGATTATCTATTTCGGGAAGTTAAATTTTTTTTTTTTAAAGTTCTGATTTTTTATTATACTAAATTTGTTTAACGAAATAACCGTAGTTTAAGACATAAAATAAAGAATTAAATGATTTGAAAATCTTTATCTTCAAATTTTCAAGAGACCCGTTCTGATAATGAGGCTAATGTTTAAAAAAAGACCGACGGTTTACAAGATTATACATGAAAAATGAGAAACACGATTTTGACATTTTCTAAAAGTAAAACTTAATTTTGTTGCTTAATGCATAAACGAAATATTTTTCTTAGTTACGAAGTAAGTAAACAGCCATCATTTCGTTGAACAAACTCGGCAGGTAAACGTAGTACTTCCCCGTTCACGAAACTTCGCGAAGTGCCGTTAAAGCACCGTACAGCCTCGCGGGAAAAGAAAAATAGACCCACATTAACACATCCTCGGGGCCGTCACTCTTAAAATCCCCAAAAGAAGGTACTCCCCGGGAAACGAGCCCGAATTACCATTAAAAAAGTCCGCGCTAATGAAATTAGCGGTCCCTCGACCTGCGGTTACACGCGGGAGCGCGGACCGCGCGAGCAAACACGGGGCCAGGGGGGATCGGCGCGGGGAAAACCGTGGGTCACCCCTCTACCCGGCGGTGGTTTTTCCATCGGAATTCCGCCGGCTCTCTTTGTCTTTCCGCAGAGCCGCGGCTAATGTACCCTCGTAAGACGGCGACGTGTCCCGGCATAATAAAGCGGACTTTCCGCGCGCGGCCGCAAAATCGAGGCGACCTTATGCAACGAGCGACCCCGCGGGTATTACTGCCCTCCCTCGCCTCTTCAGCGGAGGACCGGCGGCTGCAGGATATACGCGAAGAGGAATGAAGAGCGAAGATTTTCAAGGGGAACGAGCGAGATGGATCGGGACGTCGTGCGGGATTTCCTCGTAAAGTTATATCGAGAGCGATTAGATACTTTGTTTTCTTTAGAGATATGAGATTTAAGAACTTAGCTACATTTTACTTGTTTGTCATATTAACTTTCTCAGAAAGAAAGTTTTTGATCGTTAAAAAAAAATATTTTTTTCCAGCTTGTATGTAGAAGTACATTTTTAAGATCAGAGTCGTATATCGTCACATATGGTTTTAACATTTGAACATAAGTATTAAATTATCCTGAGTTTGCTTAAAATTTTCAAGGATTTTTATGGATTATTTTTTATTTTAGAAAAATTTAAGTTGACTTAAAAACACTAAAAGAATTTTCTGTTATTGAAATCTTTATACTACTGTTCAGTAAGAGAAAACACAGTACCGAAGTAGTTAGCAGCTTTTTTCTATTTAGAATTAATAAAATGACAATCCTTGTATATTTCATTAAATCAAATAATTTCTATGAGGTAAGATAATAATAAATTCAAAGAAACAGTTATAAAAAGGAGATTATAATAGCAAAAGAGTAAAAATATACGGTAAGACCTTTTCAGAGTTGTAAAATGAAATACATAAATAGAAAAGAGGAGGCGACGTTTGAAGCAAAAAAAGTTAACGAGCTAAATTTTGTTTTGACAGAGAGCTAAATGTCCTCAATTAAAATAATTTTTCAACATTAAAATACTTACGAGGGTATAGGGCGGCGGAGGCAATTTAGCGCAATAAAGAAATAAAGAATAGCCGCGGTAAGTCAAATAAAAGAAATTCCAGCGCGATAAAGCGCACAATTATACGCCGGCACCGGAGAAATAAATATCTCCCTTCCTTTAGTCGACTTTTGGCCGTAGCGCCACCCCCGGGCCCGGGCGATATTTAAAAAGACGAATTTTCCGGTAATTAAGGGCGGGAAAAATCACCTCCGCTTTTCGCCGGTCAAAAAAGAAAACCCCCGCGAAAAAAAGGGAGGAGGAAGGGGTGGGCAGGAAGGACGAGTTAATTAACGACTGATGAATGCCCCAGAGAGGAACGCGGGAGGGAGGCAAAGGGAGGGTGCGACATCGGACACGCGCGAAAGCTCGCGCGAAAGCCAAACTATATACCGTTATAGGTATACACGCCGCTGGAGAGTAGGTGAGGAGGGTCGGGGAAAAAATGAGTAAAGGCGCGCGCGCGCGTAGCCGGAAGGATAGAGCGAGGAATGAAGAGATGAGGCCAGCGAGAAACGGAAGGGATTTACGGGACTTGCGGGATTTACGAGGAGGAGACGACGAGAGCCCGAGTAACAGAGAAAGTCCATTTATAAGGTATATAAGACTTCGGCTTCTTTACCCCCTTCCCCATTTTTTTTGCGACTCCTTCCTCTGCTTTCGCGCGCGTGCTCTTATTTCGTGCTTTTTCGACGCCGCGAGTTTCGATACGTTATGACGATTTCGGATGCTACTCCAGATGCTGCTTTCTTCTTACCCTGCTTTCAGAATTGTGCTTTACTTACGACTTTTTTGGATATCAAGATGCAGGGCTTTTATTAGATTGTTTTTTCCTACATCAAGGTTTTAACTGCGATCACATTTTTGAAATAAATACAGCAATTCATGATACTTTTTGCAACAGAGTATGGAGTGGATTTAAAAATAACTTTTGTCAATTATTACGAAAAGAGTATTTTGTTAAAACTCGACTCAATTACAACAAAACTTCGGAAATCAATGCACTTCAATTTTTGTGTTTATTGAAAACAAATTTCAATGAAATTTAAACCATCGAATTATTTGATTTTCAGGAATGTTTCATTTATTTTATTTCCAATAAATGTTATTAACTATCGCGAAAAAACTGATATTTCCCCAACAGCTTCAACTACTACATCCAATTAAAAAGAAAAAATACTTTGCATTTAAACTGCGTTTAAATTCGTCGGAACTTTAACGCCGCGCTGCAGAAGCGAGTGCAACAAACGAATTTGATTTATTAGAGCGGCGATTCGCCGGCTTTAGCGTCGCGAGCGGCATTAAAGGCACGCGCGTTCGACGGGCGTTACGTTATACTTTATCGCCCGGCGGCGCAGCTCGCGCGAAAGGTCGCGCGGCGTATACTTTACGAGGCATATACGCGGCCGAGCGCTGCGCCGTCTATAAAAGGCCGTCGAAGCTCCCGCATATCCGAGCAGCCCTCGCAAGGGAGAAGCCGGTTATTATTATAATCGTGGCGCCGCCGCCGCGTAAGGGCGTCAGCGACTCCGGCCATTACCGCCGCGCGCCTCCTTTTTCACGACGACGCGGAGGCGCTGCCCTTTAATGCCGCCGCCACCACTCAGCCCCGGAGAATTTCGTCCCCGCGCGCGAGCATCGAGAATTGCGCAATTTCGCCGTTAGTCACAGTTTAGACGGGCTTCTTATTTTCAATTAAAATCTTATACGTTTTCGAGGGCTTGGCGCGGCTTTGACGCCGCTGGGAGGTCTGGAGTGTCGGAAAAAGGCTCGCGATGTCTCTAATTTATTGAAGGAGTTTACTTTTATTAAAGGTGCTAACGCTGAAAGAGAGCTTCTACGTTTCAATATAGCGTTTTCTTTTTCATTTTGCTGCAAATTGCACGTTGATTAAAATATTTAAATGCGTAGAAATTCTTCTGTAATTTATAAATACCCGTATCATGAACTGATAAATATTTCAACAATTAATATGAAACACTGAAATATTTCCGCATTAATTATTTTGAATTTCCTAATTTAAGTAATAAAAAATATTAATATAATTCATTGAAATTACATATTTGTATTTTAATTTTAAGTTTTAATGTATTTCGACTAATTTCCACCCACTATAATTGGATGCTTCCTCATTATTATGTTTTTTTTTTATTATTATGAGCATGCACTCGCTTAAACGTTAATTAAACGTTAGATCGAAAAAAGTAGCAAAAAATCAATTCATAAAAGAAAAATCTCAAGAAACGGCAACACCTGTCACCGATCCGTAAAACTTGTAGAGCATCAAGCGCGCGATTCTCCCAGCGCGTCGAACAAAACGATCGTTTCCCGAAAAACAATCACCGGTATACGTCCGTCGGTACACAAACGACGAGTGCGCGGAGGGGCCTCGTAGATAACGGAACAAGCGCGCGCGCGCAGCGAATGCATGATTCCGGGTGTCATTGATCCCACCCTCTGCTCTCTCTGTCTCTCTACGAGGCGTCCGATTCCCCAAACGCGTCCGTCGGCCGGCCACCTCTGCTCTCTCCTCCACTGCCGAGCGCGCGAATAGCGATCCGTTTATTGTTCTAATCCCCTTTACAGCGCCAAGACACGATTTAATTAACCCCTTTTGACTGGGCGACCCGGCCGCTTGCCCGAATTAATTTCATCTCGGGACCGAGGATTTTTCTTTCAAAGGCCGTGAGTGCCACCCCTTACATCGCCGTTATTGCGATGCGGTTGTCGGGGGTTACACACGCGGAAACGACGTTGCTGTTTATTTCGTTGGAGAGAGGGGATGGAAGGGGGAGGGAGGACGAGGCAATGTCGTAATCGTCGAGAGGAACCGAGCGGGGATTTTACTCGCTCGCTAGATAGGGAAATATTTCTTTTACGTTCAGCTGGTGTAATTAATTCTGAAGAGTAAGGAATTCAATTTGGGCTTGATTGCGAAAACACTGGATGTTTTTTTTTCCTTTAGCTGGAGACTGCTTTAGATGTTTATAAATGATCAATTATCGAAGTTTTGTATACTATGCCATGAATTAAGGGAAGGTAAATTACGTACAATTTAGAAAATTTGAGATAAAAAAATAATTATTTGTTTACTCCCTTGTTCTTAGTTTATCCCAGTCTTACTAGGGTAGGGGCCCTTTCTGGTCATTGCAGTTATCGCCTGTATGTCTGTGAACCCCTGCTTTATCGCTCAGAGTGCATTTAGCCAATGCACTTCAGTTCAGTTGATCACGAACCTCTAAAGCGAATCAAGGGCTTGTATTTTACTCGAATTACCGTGCGAATCACTCCGCGTAATTTACTTACTAAGTAATAAAATAACAATTACTCAGCAACAATGAAAAGATTCGAATTCACTCTATCAGCAATATTCTTATCCAACTCAGCGCACATAATCTTGGTTAAAGCAGCACTTAAATTCGATCGAGCGCAAATAAACTTAATTTACGGTCAACGCAGGACTACGCGGTAAGCGCTGCGAGCGCGTAAAGCGCCCACGACACCGAATTCTCCCCCGTGAAAAAAGCATTGCGTCGAAATTACTCCCACTCGTCCGCTCCATCTCTCCGGCTCTTAAGCCTCGAACACGGTTGACGCACTATTAGACGAGGGGGCGGGGGAGGCGCGCGGGGGAGGAGAGGCGGGGGTGCGAGAGCACGAAACCCGAGGGATCGAGTCGCGCGCAAAAAGGCCCGCGTGAAATTCGATTTCCGATACTCGCGGGACTTGTCTGCTTACTCCGCAACAATTGCTCTCTCTCCCTCTCTCTCTATATATATATCCGGCTCTATCCGTGCTATGTGCGCGACTGTGTGCGGGTGCGCGTCGCGCAACGGCTCCGGGCGAATTTTAAATACTGCTGATTTAGCAGGGGAAACCCGCGCGACGCGCCTTCGTTATACCGACTGCTGCGAGCAGTTGTCGAAAGCCGGAGGGAGGGTTTTTTTCTTCTTTTTTTTCTGCCTCCTGGCTGGAGGTGAGAAAAAGTGCCGGGGACGCTTTCCTTGCAACGGATAAAACTCCCGAGAAATCGAACGATTCTACTCGGTTAACGACGACTGCTTTATTGCTGCGCTTGTTGAGTTCTCGCGCGAGTTTATTCTTTTCGGAGTACGCAGTGATGTTAAATACTATTCGTTAAAAAATGAATATTTTCGAAATACTTCGATTCAATTAAATTTTAATTATGACAGAATTGAGATTCACTTATACTAAATGAAAAGTTAACTGAAAATTCGTGAAAACCCGATGTACCTGAAACCACTCTCTTAACTTCCAAGTTTGCGGAAAAAGACTCATACTCCAATGAAGTGCCGTTCGTTTAATTACTCATGCCGAAATTCATATCGGAAAGCAGCTGACTCTTTAATAATCAATCGAAAATTCGCGTTCGCTAATATCGATTTGCCCCTCAAACCGAAGCAAACGAGCGGATCGGCGCTTTCAAGAATTTCAAAAATCAATCCACCACGCCTCTCCCCTCGGAGAAACAAAAGCAACCGCGCTAGCCTACTTTTTTTTCCCCCCGCGTCCGAGGCGGGGAATCAGGCCCGTCGGGGTTGATTAGAGTACGCGCGCATTAAGCCGCGGACGCGTCGGATCGCTTCATTGGCCCAGATTGGCCGCTCGAACGGGCTTATCCTCGCTCTTGGCGTCGCTCTGCGTATAGGGTGGGCGCAGCGCGAAACCTTTTCCTTGGCTACGACCGTCGGGGCAGATTAACCCTCGGGGTCGGCCGCGACAATGGTCCGGGGATGAGAGGAGCGCATACGACTCACCTGAAACAAAAGAAAATACGAGCACTCGTGAAATTCCTTGGCCGATGGCTTTGTAATTAAGGGCTGTATTGTCAACGCTCAGAGTGGGTTACGCTGGCGTTTAACGGCTAATTACTGTTTACTAACTTTTTTATTTCGTTAATAGTGTCGTGAGGGTATCATGAATGTATTTCGATTTATTTTGGGGAGCAGGACTATTAGACTATTTAGACTCTAGACTATTTTCTTTACGTATTTTAGTTAGCGAATTAAATTGATTGATAAATTCAATTTAATTTACTATTAAAGTGGCGACTAATACTAAAATGAGTACAGAAAATAAGATTGTGTTATTGTACAACACGTAGTACATGATAAAGAATAAAAATTTTTAAAATATCTGTTGGCGCATTCATTTCAAATGTTTAATAAAAAATTAGATTATTTCTAGAATATAATACCTACGAAATGAAATAAACACATTGCAGTGACGTAAATACAGTATTTATAAAAAAATTGCAGTAAATAGGTACTTTTTAAATATTTAATAGAAAAAGCTTGCTATAAGTATATTTGCAAACAATACAGACGGTTATCCCATTTTGTTATTGTAGAACATGTTCGTTCACGAAGAAAGGCACATTTAAATTTTTTGTAACGAAAACTAATTCAAATCTGTCACAAAAAAATACACATTTTGACATTTTTTTTATAATAATAGTTTACCGAAAACGAACGAATTTTGATTTCAAAATAGCCACAATCTCCTATATGACTGAAAGAAATTATCGCGGTATATTGCTAGTTTCAATAGGTTACAAATGACGACTTGTTGTGAATAAAGGTAAGACGACATTAAAAAGAAATTCCTGCGGGCACACAATTCTCCGCTAGAACGGAAATTTTTTACGTTCTGTTTGCGCCGCTGTTTAATAAATGTTCGCAAAATGATCCTCGTGCTTCATATTTAAACATGCAAATGGCCTTTAAATACAACTCTCGTAACCGCAGCCCCTAAAGTACCTAATTATACGGAACATTTTCAACTATGCCCGGCGATTCTGAAAACTAGAAGGACGGCATGAAGAACAATGGCCGGGAAAACTGCGAGCCGGCGGCACGAGGTATATAGAGGGTAAGAAGAAAAAAAGGGAGCCTCCCGCCGCCCTCCTCAAGTAAGCACTAATCCTCTCAGCGCTTTAATTGGCCGGCCATTTATTTAATGTAAAGTACACTTTCGTCCGTGGCGCGCCCGGGCCGAGGGAAACAAGAGTCGCGCTAGCCGCCCGGGCTAAACGGCGCGGCCAACTTTCGGCCTCTCCCGCCGAAATTGCGCAGCTGGCTCGAGACGGAGTTTGAGGAAAAAGAAAGAAGCGCAGCGCCTCGACGCTTCTTCGCGAGAAAGTTTCGTCGCCGCGCCAAATTTTCGTCGAAGTACGCGCCCCGAGACAAATGGCCGCGCGTGAGCTCCGCGCGCTTTCCTTTTTCACCGAACTGCCTTCTTTTTACGAAGGGACTTCGCGAAAGGAAACAGAGAGGGCAATTGTCGATGCTGCGACAGAGGGAGAATTTTGAGGCAATAATTCAGACCGCTCCGCTGAGCCGGCCGACTCGATGAATCGCCTAAATATTCGAACGGCATTATGAACTGCGCGAAAAATTCGCGCATTTCAGTTTGATGAGGCGACGCAGGAGCGAGCAAAGCTAATCCGCTGGCGCACGGCCGCCGAAATAATTCAGGCTGGCGCTGAATTTACAATGAGCCGCTGGCGGCCGCTCAATTATCGCAAAGATACGCGTCAGAATGATTAAAAGTTCGAGTGAAAATGCGGCCGAGCAAACAGCCGCGGCTCATCGAGTGAAAATCGATGAGGTTTCTTTCATCGCGCGGCCTTTCAACGCGGACCCGGCTAAATTATGTCCCGGTGTCCGGCAAGCCGCGAGCCTTTCAGCGGGCAACTCGAGTGCCGGGAGGGGCGAGAAAATCGCCGCGTGGGTGTGTACAACGGCGGCGGCGCACTCGAAGGATTTATCCTCGCCTAAGATCGCCGCGGTAACGACCCCGGCGAAAAAAGGAGGACGAGGCGGAGAACTTCGTTCCACGAGTCGACCGCCATTGTCGCGGAAAACGAGGTTGTTACCGCCGCGGAGGGGCTGGTCCTGCTTGACGAGAAAATTTTGTTGATTTAGCGCCGATTCTTGACTCGGGATTTAACTCGTCGGCCGCTCTCGAATCGCTTTTCTGCGAGTGCTCGACCCCTCGCTCTCGCGATTTTGTTTATCCTTCTCTTCTTTTTTCGATGGCGCGTTTTTTTTTTCTTTTTGCGACGCTGGATTTTTAGAGCGAAGCTGATGAGATTTTCACGATCGTCATGAGTGATCGGGGAACGATTTTAGCTCGAGCTGTTGGGAGAGGATAGAAATCGGTTTAAATTCGAAGTCGATTCTCGTGGCTCCGTGTCGACTTTTTATTAAGTGAACGGAAATGCTCAGAGAAAAATCATCTGAGAATTACTTTTACGCGGGAAAATATATAGTGGTTAAAAAAACAGTCTTCACGCTAAACTGCAAAAAATATTTGTCGTGGTACCTCTAAATCATTTTAGCTCAAGTCCTCTAAAAAAATCTTAAAAAAAAAACAAGTAACTGAAACGGCAATTTCTTAAAAACATAGAGATCAGCGAAAAGAGGAAGAAACTCCACGTTACTTACACTAGAAAGTGATAAAGGAAGACGATTTTATCGTTACCCACCCGGACAATCCACGCTCAGCGATTCGATAGATCGATTCCGCCGCCACGGTGGAAAAGCATTCCGCAAAATGGAAAAGGGTCTCGTATGGCGACGAGACGAGAGATGGCAATCGCGGAGGGTCCCGAGTAGGGCCTCGGAAAACACGGAGAAGCCGCGTCCCGGCCTCCTCCCTCCCCCTTCACCACGGAAGCGGAAGAAACTGCGAGACGCCGGAGGAGGACCGAAGGTCACCAAGACACGACGACGGGAAAGGGACGTCGGTGTGTAAGGCTCGCGGGCGAATCGATTATCGTGTCTTGCGGTATCCGCGTCCTCTCCCCGGCCTCCCGAGTCCGATGGGTTTATGAAGAGAAGAAGACGGTACCTATAAAACTTTGCTTATCTTTTGAAATTGCATTCGGGAATTTTTTCCTCTCCTATGGAAATTTGTTATCTTTCGTTTTCTTTTACCTTCGCGAGCCCCAATGGAAGTCACAATCAAGTCGTGAATATCT
>JAXIUT010000001.1:20304765-20330316 GCA_035586675.1 Eurytoma californica | reverse complement strand
CATTTGCTATTTTCGTGAAGTGCTATACAAGCATTTGTAAATTATCAGATACGCAGGTCGAATAATAGAAACTGCAAATTATCCAAACTGTAGATGATAATTATTAACGATTTACATGCATGAAAGGAAAATTTTCTCATAAAGTTATAAACGCTTTAATGCTATTAAAGCGATGCTCCTGCAAACTGAGCAGCAATCGATTTACTTTCATAATAATTAATATTACAAATTAAATTGCAACCACGCAACTATTAAAGATTTATCTTCATTCGCATCAATAAATAACGTTCTCAAATCGTTAAAAAAAAAAACTGAAAAGCACGAAAGTACCGTCAGGAATTTTCAAGCGCCAAGAAAGTGTCATTGACGAGCGATACGCGCCGAAAATTCGCAATTAAAAGACAGCCATTCAACGAGGGGCAACGACGGGCTCCGCGCGCCGGGCTCCTTTATTCCGGCGCTTTTTTTCGCTATTGATTTCTCCGCTCCAAAGCACACATCTTCTTTAAAAGAAGGAAAAAAGATAAGCGAGCTCCGGACTCTCGCTCGCGAGACGGCCGTATCGATTTCTACCTTCGGCGCTCCGTCTCTCTCTTCCGCGCGAGAGCAGCCGGCGGCGTCGGCGGGGGGTAAGTTAAGGACGCCCAGGCAGCAGCAGCGGGAAAAGGGAAGAAACGCCTCAGACGCGCGCGCCCGCGGATCGCATTCGCTCCGGGTTTCACGGAAATCCTTTCGCCCTTCCGCTCGCCGTGATTCTCGTGCTTTTCGCCAGGCCTGCCTGCCGCCTACTCCCCCCCCTCTTTCCTCTCCTCCAGAGGAGGCTCTCTTTGCGCTGTTTATCCCTTGCTCTTCGCCTTTGCACATTCGAAATTTTGAAAATTCGATTTTAGCCGGGGAGTGAAAAACGCTTAGAGGCGCGGCGCGCGGGCGAAGAGAGGCTGACGAGGCGAGCGCAGTGCTACGGGAGTTCGTTGGGGTTCGTTATTTAAAAATAGCTTTGAAGTTCGCGTGAGCTGCGAAGCTTCGCTCCGGGAGGATAATGTACCTAAACTGAGAAAGCTCATTTTCGGATGCATATCTGAACCCGTTTGATGTAATTCGAAATTTCCTAGAATAGAAATAATCAAATCTGCATTTAAGACAAATTGTTTCAACATTCGCATCATAAGAATTCATGTTGAATCACAATCAATGAAAAGAAATGTTTTTAAAGAAAGTTTTTTCTCCATTACGTCCAAAGCACAAATGGAATGGAACTTTAAGGAAAAGAAGCTCAATTTATAAATCAAAAAGGTAAATTGAAAAATATGACAAAGTAATGCGCGTGGGATTACTGCGACATCCCTTCCCCAAATTACGGCCAGGATATAAACGACTTAATCATCGAACGCCAAGTCGAAGGAGCCGTAGTTCCGAAACTTTCTCGCTCCCCCATCCGGTCCATCTTATACTTTTTTTTTCGCCGCCTTCTTTTATATATCCCGCCACGTTCGCTCCTTTGTGATTCCTGCAGCATCATTGTTTCCCCGAGTCCCTTCGTTCGGCTTTCCCTTTACGCGCGAGGCTTAACAAAGTTTTCCGAGGCGAAACTCCACGGCGACGTGTACCTTTTGCCAAATCGGCGAGAAACGCCTGCCCCTCCCTTCCAGCCCCGCTCCTCTCGGGCCGGCGCTCCCCCGGACCCGCGGCACGTGCTATAATATGCACGTCGAACTTTTTAACAAAAGACACAAAGTACTTACGCGGAATCGCAAGGACTTTTAAAAGTTATTATGTCCGGTGTTGCAGTGCGCAACGCTAAAATAAAATGCAATTAGCGTTGCGGGCATGCTTTCTTTTCTTCGCGTTATTGTTTCGGAGAATGTAAAAAGTTGCCCAGATAAAATATATATATGAAAGGGTCGGCTATTGTTGCCTTCCGTCGGCGGTAGGACGTTCTAAAAGAACTTTTATATTTAAATTAATTGAGAATAAACATTTTTTAAAACAAAGTTAAACTACACGGGAACAAATAAGAATGAAGACTATTTTAATTATCCGACACACGAGAAAAATTCAAACCGTATCTGTAGAACCTAAAAGAATCCCACAACCAGAAAATGAAACTTGAAATCCCCGCAAAAACGGGCAGTGCATAGAAAATACAAAAGATCAAGCCAATGACGGCAAACTCTCGTTGTTAGAAATTTGGACGGATCGCGAAACAAAACCCTATCCGGTGGCATTGGAATTCCGCGTGCGCGTCGATTTCACGGTGACGCGCGTAAACCGAAAAAAACAAGGAGAAAAAAATTTCCGGCCTCGCGCGCGTCAATCGGAGCCCGCAAGCGAGCGAAATTTCGCGCGCTGGCGACACGCGCCCGCCGGCGGGTTGGACCTCGTAAAATATTTCGGGCGAAATCCTTTTATCGACGTGCTTTACGGCGCGACGACGCTCGAAAGCTTCCTCGAGCTTAGGCAAATGCTCGCGCACGCGAGGATCTTGCCTCGCACGTGGAGTTTTTTTCCGATGATATATGTACAGGGTTGTTGCCTTGCGCGCCACCACGTACGGATTCGCCCCTGAGCTTTCGCTTTTTGCGTCGGTGGGAATTTTAATTTCACGTTTTCTCGCATTCTCGTCCGAATAAATTTACTTTTGCGGATATTAATCTCGCTTTTTTGTAAGATTGTATGAATTTTATGAAATAACTCGAGAAATCTCTGTTATTACGAGTAGAGCGCATTTATTTATTTGCAAAATTAAATTACATGAATTTTTTCTTTTAGAGGATCTCATAAGTAAATTATATTGACGTTCCGTAATTTTTATATCGATTTTTCTGTGTACGTACAAAATTATTAAGGTCTGGCCATTTTTTCTAAAATATTTCAGTGCATCAGCATTATTGATGGTTCATCAATTACTAAAAATTTGTTAAAAAAATTATATTCAATTAAAATTGTGTATGATATAAAATATTCAATTTTTATCTTTCGATATGAATAGCTGTATTAATGGTTTTATCGGTTATTAACTATCATGCAAATAGATATAAATACCAACAGTTTTATTAAATAAAAGTTTAACGGACGAATGGAAAATTCGTACGATATTTCAATAGAGCCCTTCGGCTTAAAAATGCTAACGATTGCGGCGCGTAAAAAAAATTTGTTTTTTAAACGAACAACATTTCCACAGCAGTTCATCAACCTCCGCGGCTGTCCGAATAAACCCGGGCCAGCGGAGGCAAGGGAGCAACACACCGAGCGAGCCCACTTACTCTGCGCTCCCTCGCCGCGCCGCTCATTAACCTCTTTCCCGCCTAAATCTCGCCTTTTTCGTCCACGTGTTCGAGCCGCGTGCTGCGCGCGCGGCGACGTAACGAGCGAGCCGTCGACGGCTTCATATCGCCGACGTGAAAGGAGAGAGAGAGAGCGAGGGAGAGGGAAAAGGGAAGCGTCGACGGGGGAAACTTTATCCCGCCACTTTTTTCGCTCCAATTCCTTCCAGCCCCGTGTACGGCGCCTCGGTCCTTTGCCTCTCGCCTCCCCCGCCGGCCCTGTTTTCCCTTTTACGCCCGGCCTCCCTTATTTATTAGCGCGGCTAGACGCAACTTTCTCACCCCCCGCGCGCGCACACACAGGTGCACGGCCGAGCGCCCGAGGATGAATATGGACGCGTGTGTGTGTGCATTTAATATGCGCCCCCGAGCGCAATAATTGCAGGAGGTCCGCAAACGCAATTAGAGATAGGACGAATCCCTTTTCTCTCGCTGCTGCGCCGCGGCCCTTTTACCTCGCTTCTTTTCTTCGCCCTCCTCCCGAAGACATGCGCGTCCCTCTCTCCGTGTCTTTCTCTTGGCGAGGACAACGACTACGTCGGCGGGGATTTTTAGCGTTCCGTCACCCTTCAACGACAACGACGTCCCTCCTCGTTCACCGCGACGTGGACGCTCGCTCGCTCGCTCGCACACGCGCAAGAAAAATTAAACACAAGTGCGCCGCTTTGTTGTCGACGTCGTCGTCGGCAACCTCGACCCGCTCTCCCTGCGTATTCAGCGGAGGCCGGCGAGAGAGAAAGAACAAAATGCGAGAAAAGAGAGAGGCAAGGGGCTTGGAAAAGGCGCTCGCGACTGAATCAAGTGTTTGTACTAATGAAAAGTATTTCGAGTAGACCCTTTTCTTCTCCGACAAAATACTAAGCGGTCTGCAGAAGAAAGTTGTTCCCTTTTCTTCCTCTTTTCCGCTCTTTCCCCTACCTCTGCGCCTCCTCTCAATTAGAGCCATGAATACTCCTTCGACCGCTATTTCTGTTTCTGTCTCTCTGCTTTTGTTTGTTATATCTTTTTTTCAACGGAACCAACAAATGCGACTCCACGTTCATTTATTATATATTTGCATTTTTTTTTCGGCTGATGACGCATCATCGCGTGCTGCTGAATACTTCCTTCCGCTAATGGACGGGACGTTTATACCCCCATTAACGCGTGTACGTGAGAGCTCGCAAAAAAAAAATTAAATTAACAAATAAAAAAAAAACGAGGCAGCTCACACGTGACATTTGCAAAATTAAAAACCGCGGTCGTTAAAGCGCGCTGTACTCGCTTTTAATGAAAGACATCCCGCTTCGACAATCCAGCTCGTTTCGTCCCTCTCTCTCTTTCTCTCTCTCTATCCGTATTTTTTTTTTTTTTTTTTTTTTTTTTTTGCAAATAAGTCGCGTACACACGAATCAACCGCGAGCGCACTCTGAAAACCGTAAAATTACATTGGCGCATTGAAGCCCGGCGATGCTTATCATCCCCTCGGCGGCAAACAAAACGCGACAAAAGGCGCGCGGGGGAGGGGGGGGGGGGCGCAGAAAGGCTGCGCGTACAAAAGCGGGCCCTCGCAGCGCTGCGTTGATAATGACGTTATCAAGGCTTCTTTGCGCGAATTCCCCCGAGCCGGCGAATTATGTTCCACGGTACTTCCGCTCGGTTAGAGCGCCGCGCCGAAGGCTCGAGGGTCTTGCGGCACTTTCGGCGCAATTCAACGTGATGGGTATTTCCCAAGTGTCAATTTTGTTTCCGAGAGCTTTGTGCGCTGAAAGGCCGATGATACGCGAGCGAGAATTTTCGCGAAATTTCATGCACTATTTAGTAAAAAAGAAAAAGATCGCACGAAGATAAAGGCGAATGGTTACTTTTATAATTCCGTTGCGAGCTTGAATGAGCTTGACAGTGGATAACCAAGAAAAATTGTGTATGTAGATATAAATAACGGGTAGAGGTTCATAAAAGTGATTTATGGATACGCGAAATAACACAATAATAATTGATCTACCTGTCGTTGAAGTAAAAGATTTGTCGATAACAGATATAGAGGTGCATTGGCTTTATTTTTCTATTTTTCCACTATGCCATTCTTTGCTTCAAAGCTGTCTTTTACTTTTTAATGACCCAATTCTTCGTTTTAACTATTAATAACTAGACTCTTATTGTTTGAAGAACCAGGTCGTATTGGATTATTCATTGTAATTTTAGTGACACTTGAATACGATACCTACAAGAACTGCATCGATCATCGGAATAAATTGATTTCATTTTGATTAAAAATTAATTGCAAAGTCACTCATTTATATATTAGGAACAAGCAAAGTTTTAAAAATTTAAAAGCTATCTTGTAACATTGATTATCGCTCAATCTCACACTACTTTAAGAATACGATATTGCAAAGCACATACAAATGTAACAAAAATAACGTTAACTTTTTAAAAAAAAATAACATTCCATCGGCATAATCCAAAATTCGTACTTCACATTCGCTTCGTAACCATATCGTAAAATACAGCGCACGATGTCCGGTCGTCGTTTCCACCCGCACCACATTATCCGCGTATTCTTCCCGCTGGTCAATTGGCCCGACATTGTCGTAACGAGCGATTAGTCGGGCTTCGGTGCTACCACCCCTTTCGCGACGCGAAGTCTTAATCCCCGCGCGAATTCGACGAGGCGAAAAAAATCGCGGGGGCGAGTTCGCGCCGTTTCGCTTAATTTTTCAGGGGCTTCGCCGGTCAGCGGCGCGGCGGGGCTTAACCGCTAATTCCCGGCCTCGTTCGGCGCGATTCCGCAAATGCCGGGCTTTGATTTTTCATCTTCGGGCTTACGCATTAGAGCGGGTAATACTTTCACGTGATTATGCGCCGACTGCGAATCCGCGATTCGATCGCCCATAATCTCCGATTCGGCGGTACTATAATTGCGCGACTGTTATTGCCGCGAATATTTAAGGTCTGTATCAGCGAAATGAAAAAGAGCAGAGAATGATGTTTAAATAGTGAAATAGCTGTATCTTTTGAAATGTAATTTAAGGATTTTGATGAGTGTGTTTTAATTATTGTACATTTATTAGATTAAGAATATAAACTGGTTAACAAGGGGTTTCTAGAGGATTTAATTTACAAGAAAGCACCTGACAACAATGCACTGCCTGAAGTTTCTATCCGACCACATAGCCTTTTTCATGCACATAAATCAACCGCGAGACGTGCAATTTCAGCACGCGATGCGCACCCGACGGACCTCCCGCCCATTACTTCCGCGAAAAAGAAAAAAATAGCGACGCGTCTCGTAAGGTGTCGAGATAGACAGAGTCGCCGGGTCGCCGTAAAAAAGCCGAAATTGCCCGGCTGTATTGACAGTGTCCCGTCCCCGACCCGTGGCGCGTCTTTCATAAATTGCCGGTGGCCGCTGGAAATCGATTTCTCGAGCCTACGTCCGTAAATCTCGCTTATATCTCCGTCAGCCGCGAAAAAAAATCGCGCAAAGTTTCATTGAACGAGAGGATCGTTCGCGCGGCTGAAAGGATGTACGCAAGCACGCGGCGATTTTTAATTGCGAGCCCGCGGCGGGGGTGATTGAGTGCAAATTGCTTTTATTGTGCGCCTAGTTCTTATTATTATTTCGCAAATTGGAAGCCGCGTTGTTTGATGAGAGCCGATGAGCATATTTGATATAGAGATAAATTACCTGTCAACGTCATAAATTACCATGCGTTGAACTTCCATCGCGCTTCGACAACAATGCACCCTATACAAGTATACATTTTAGAGAAAAAAAAAAAAGCGCACGCGGTATTCGTAAAAGTAGCGCGCGTCCCGTCCGAAAATCAAATCTCTTTGAGACGCGCCGTCGGAGGGGGGCTTAAAAAATTCAAGCGACTCGACGGGCCGCGTGTTTGAAAAGAAACTTTGAAGTGCGCGCGCGCGCGAGCTCGGGGACTTTGCTCTCCGCGATAATCAAACAGTTACGCAGTTGAAGCGGCCTTTTAGCGTCGCCTGATTATCTTGACCGAGCGGGGGAAACGGGCACGTATGGCATCCAACAGGTAGGTTAAGCAAAGCTGACAATACCCCCGGTCCGCATTGCAGTGGCGCCCGGGAGTGACGCGAGCCCCGAGTGCTCACACGTGCCCGGCCGACTTCGCGTTGCCGGTGATGCAGCCACCTCTTTTTTTTTCGGGGTCCACCTCCTTGACTCTCATTCCTCCCTACCTCCGACGTTTTTTTTTTCTCCCTCGCTCTGTCTTTTCTCTCCATGGTGCGCACTCCACTTCGCGTCTTTTTTTCGTCCACTCGGGTTAGTAGGCGAGGAGTGTCGTCGAGCTAACTGACTGCGCGCGACAGTGCGCGATTATTGAGGAAACGGGTCAGTCCTTCCCTCGACGGCGACCTTCTTTTTTTACGACGATGTCGCGATAAGTTAGCTAACTGCGTCGAAACTCGCGTCGGCACTTTACGAATGTTTTGAAGTGAACATTTTTTTAACTTTTCAATAATAGCGATCATTTATGGTCCATATAAACCTGTAACTGACTATTTTAAAAAGAGTTTTTAATTCGTATGATCGATTGCGCTTAACTATATTTGTACACTTTTATCTAATCTATACATTTTATCTTTTATTTCTGGCCATCGTAGCTTACCTATTCCAACGATTTATCCCAACAATAAAAATGCGACATTAAAGTGCAGAAATACTTAACGTTATTTATAATTCGTTTAATTGCAGTTAAATAAATAAATAAATCTGTGAAGTATATTAGGAAATTTACATCGAGTCATGAATATGCACTAGGAATAGAATAATTCCCCACTTCCGCGTTAAATAGACGCGCGGACAATGCAGTTGAGAATATTCTAAACACGTCGGTCACGCTTAGCAGCATACTAATTTCGCCGGGTTCTTACACGAATAATGCAACGAGCGGCGGTGCACTCGATCAAGCAACAAGCATTTCTTAAATAATACACGCCGATCGAAATCCTCGCGCGCGCGCCCGATGAAACATTCATCCCGCGACGAAACAATCACTTCGCGGAAGAACCGCGGCGGTCTAAATCAGAGAGGAGCTCTGCGCGCGGATTCCCAACCCTCCTCCTCCTCCCGCTGGTTGGCATTAAAAATGAAACGCGCTCCCCCGGGGGGAGGGTGGAGGGGGCTATAGCGACGGCGAAGATAAACATCGGGACGAGCGGAGGAGAGAAAAATGTACCTCGCGCGAGAAATGAGCGGAGCTGACGGCGGGCCGCCCGCGCGCGAGAGGCGGAATTTCACCTCGCGGCGCGCTACTTTATATTCGGGATGGCGAATGTCAGCCTATGGATATGCCGGAGAGCCTCCGCGAGTGCTTTGCGCAAACTTTTCGGTCTCTCTCCCTCCCTCCCACCTTTCTCTCTCGCTCCCTTACTCTCACTCTCTCGCTCTCTTTCTCTTTCTCTCGCTCGGTGGGAATGGAGAGGGCGGCCGGAGGAAAAAAAATGTGCATGCAGACGCGACGCGTGTCCTAAATAAAATGACGCGGCGCCGAGGTCTCCGGAGTCTTTTATTTGGTGGCGCGACGCGCGATGCCTCCAGGCGGAATCCGTCCTTTTGAGGCGAGGATGCGTTTCTTGGATTATTTATTAGCCGCGAGAACCTTGATTCCTCCGCGCAGGGGGGCGCTGGGATTTTATACACTTTGCGCTTTTTAGGAATTTTTCAGGAGGTCGCGGCCTTTCTCGCTTCGTCCTTTTGCCATCTTGGGGATCCGCTGATAACGGTGGGTATAAAAAATGCAGTTAGCATAAATTTCGGTCCTTTACTCACTGCGCTCTCTTATTTACGGTGTAAAAAATCGCCTCTCTTACCTGAAACAGAAAAAAATCGTAATATTTAATATTTTTTTAAACAGCCCATTAAGTAGACGATATTTTCGCCTTATTAAAACTCGATTTATTATAATCGCCTTATTAAAACTCGATTTATCGAGCCTTCCCCCGGCTCGCTTCTAAAAATATCGTCCTATTAAGGTCCTCTCTTTAAAACCGTGCAACGGACTGCTCGTCGACTCTCGAATAACTTAATCAGTCTCTTTCCCTCCTTTCTCTTTCATCTTCTTCCATCTTTCTTTTTTTTTCATTAGCGCTCGCCATCCCCCGGCTTACCTCTGCGGACCCTTCATCGACCATTCACGAAAATTCGCAAGGCAGACACCTTATTTGCTCAGTCGCGCAGCGCGGCGACTCCGACGGTTCCCCCCCTCTTCCTCTCGTCTCGTGCATTTTGCATTTCTTCGCTCGCTTCGCGGCGGTGCCTCTTCACGGGGTGTACGTCGGAGCGCGGCGCACTCAGGCCGAGAGAGGACCGATGCGCCTTTTCCGGGAAATATGGAGAGGCTGGGAGATAGAGTCGACGAGTGGTCGAATGGATTTTCGATTTCGCGGAATAAAATTCGCCTTTTTATTGGCTGAAGGAGGCCTTCTTTTTAAGGAGCTCGCGCCGAGAGGAGAGAGAGGTTGAGGGAGGAGGGGGCTGCGTCGCTTTACATCGGCTGGCTGTTTTATACATGAGCGTGCCGCGAGAATTCCGGGAAAAACATCCTCGCCGGGAGACGTATTTTTCGATGGGAGAATAGAGTGAGAGGCGAAGAGGCCCCCGGAGAAAAGTATTATATATTATACGGTCAAATATGATTTATGCAAACTGCTCCGTATTTATAAAATTGTACAGGGCTAGCTTATACTTATCTTTAGAAAAATGAGGGTATAGGTTCCTTATAAAAACTACGATAGTATAGGAAGAAATACGGCGAAATGCTGAAATTAATCGGATTGCGAAATGTTGCTTGATGTTTACAATGAAGTTAATGACAGAAAAATCGTTTTATTACTTTTTAATGTACTTGACGAGGTTACGTCGAAAAGAGAACCGTTTATTAACAACATGATTCTTCAAAAGAGAAAGTCATGTACCACAAGTTTCTCGAGAACTTACATACGATTTTAAACGTGAGTTATCCATCACTATTGATTACTACTAAGGATAAAGTAACACAATAATTATTATACATATATGATAAATAAGTGCTATTAATTAAAACCACTCATAATGGATAGGCATTTAAGAATTAAAGGAAAAACAGCTTTGTCGATGAAATTAGTCTGGTAAAGCAATCGAGAGGTCATTTTATGATGCGTTTTAAGCAATAATTGATTGCATTTTAAATCCGCGTTTCCGAATCAACACGTCTTTAAAATCTCTGCACACATCATTAAATCAATCCGTGGATCACGAAAGCTTATTGGGTATTTGCGTAAAAAAATTGCCAACGTATTGTTAATGATGTCTACGTTTACCCAAATAATCCACGTGTCGTATCTGCCAAAATTATTTCAATAATCGTGAAAGTATAGCCGTAAAATATTAAAAAAAAAAAATAACTACACATTAAAAAAGCTACACGAGAGCGAAACTTATTAATCCTTGTCAAAAGATCAAGTCTCCTAATCTCGCATCGAAAAAAATTACACACTCATTGACCTCAGAAGCACAATTAGCATATTTCCAATCTAGAGAAATACTATCGTCCTCGGCGGCTCGCACCAGGCAGAAGACACATTCGATTATCGCGCGTCCCTCCCCTCTCCCTCTCGTTCTCTCAAGATCGAATTCTTCGCTCCAAAAAAGTAGTCGGGAATTTCTCGGCTTTTGCGACGGCTTCTCGGGCGATAGAAAAGAAAGAGCGAAGCCGAGGAGGCGAGGATGAGAGGCGCGGGAGGGGGAGGGAGCGAGGGAACGTGAGTGAGCGTACGTTGTACGCGAAGGGAACCGGTTTCATTCAACCGCCATTTAAAAATTCCCGAACCGCGCGCTCGCCATGAAAAATAATCAACGGTCGCTCGTTGCGTAACTCTCGCACTCGTAGAAAGCCGGCTCCGGAGGAGGAGGAGGAGCGAGGGACCGGGGAATGAGGAAGAGGGACGGAGGCGGCAGCGCGCTCGATGCCTCGCTTTTTTCTCCTGAGGGGAAATAAAAAAAAAAGTTTGTTTTTGCACAGCCGGATCGGCGATGCGGTTTCAGGATTCGGCGCTGCTGGATCTCCCTTTCGGGCTAATTTTAGCCGCGCGATTTTAGAGGAGGTTTTATTCCAGCTGCGTTTTGTACGCGGAAGAGATTTCGAGATTCGCTGGAGGCTTCTTCTGCCGGCGGGCTTAATAAATTAGCGGTTACATCTTCGATTTATCGCATTTTACGTTCATTTTTACATCACGCAAAATTATTTTACTCCGCGCTCTTCTCCAATTTAATCTATTACGACATTAATGTAATTTTGCAAAAAAAAATCTAAACATAGAAACGTTATAACTGATTTTTGTTATCGTATATTATATAAAAGATTTAATTTAATATACGGAAGGTCATTGAATCGACGAGTGGAAAAAAAACATATATATAAATATCCCATCTACGCCTACCGCCTAAATCAGAATCCCTAACAAAGCTTCGCCTTCTCAGCATTCCTTTAGTCGTAGCTCAAGGAGAATCAAAAACATAACTTCACTAGACCGAGATGAGAGAAAAGAGAGAAAAAAAAACTGGTTGACTTCAAGGAACCTTGGAAAAAGGGAGAAGGGGAGATGAAGATCAGAGGGAAGACGAACGAGAAAAAAAAGGTATACGTGAGGGGGCGTGGTATTTATATGACGGGGGATTTCACGTGGAGCGCATACACCTCGACTATCTGAGGCTGATCGTACGCTCCGAAGTTTCGGGAGGATAAAGCGCGAGAGAGAAAGCGAGTAGTGGTTGGTCCCCCCCAAAAGAGCCCAGCGTCTTATACATGCCGGGGGCCCCTTTTCAGCCTCTCATTGTCGACGGATTCAGAACTTACCGTGGGCGGGCTTCTCCAACTCGTAACGTCCTATTTTCACATCAATGCTTGTTAGGATCAAGGTGTAATATCCGTTAGCGCCTACTTCTCGTTTATGCTTCTATAAAATGCGAATACACACGATCGTTTTATGCCACTTAGTACGAAGCGTAAATTCAATTTATGCATTATCTATGATAAATCCAAAAGGATCTCTATGCAAATTTTATTCTATTAACAATGAAACGACATGCGAGAAGATTTTATTTGTACGAGGGTCTTTTAAACACAGCAATGCTATCGTTTAATAAATACATTCGTGGAAAATTATCGACGCCTGTAAATTAGCATCTTTACGGCCGTTTCCCCATCTCCTTGTAAAGCCATTGCGTTATCGTCGAAATAAAGTGCTTAGAAAACGCGACGGTCGAAAAAAAAAATGTTCCCCGGATAATTAAATCGTAAGGCCATAAACATTTCCCATTTCCTGCGCGGGCATTTTTCATAAAAAGAAAGGGAAGGTCCGACCGCGCCGAGGTAGTATATACTTGTTTCGAAAATAAGGTTGTAACTCGCCTCGTGACACTTGCCCTCGCCCGGGAAGCAAGGAAATTTTCTTATTTTTTTCCCCTTCTTTCTCTCGTTGAATCTCTCGTGGATCCCCCCGAAAAAGCGCGGCAAATAAGTAATATATCACGGGCAGCTTCCACGGGCAAGGATTTTAAGACGACAGCTACAGGGACTAGAGCCCGGCGATATTTCACCTAGAGCGGACGTTCAAGCGTGGGAGCACACCCGAGCACTTGTGCCCGCGCGCTGTTTTGACTGTGCGCGCCCCCCGCTTCATCGATTGTCCGCGCGAACTCGAAACAGAACGAATTATTGAAGATACTTTCTAAACTGCTTTATTTCGGTTTGTTCGTTGAATTTTACTCGTATCTTTTTTTCAAAGAAGATTTTATGATACTTACAGGGTTTAAAAATTTTACGGATTGATAAATACAGTTAGCTTTTATATAGTAACTTTATACAATGCAATTAAATCCGGAAACAGCGGAAAATATTTCATCGGCAGAAAGATAAAGATGGGAATTAATTAAGTTTGAAAAAAAAATCGTAAATATTCACGTGGAGCGCAGAGTAATAAATTCCATCTCTCGTATAATTAACTGCGATGATGCTATACTGATGTAATTGTTGTACCGTTAGGTATCCTTCGCAATTTTTCACGATTAAAAAGCAAAATAACGAATGGGAAAACAACGATCAAACAAGCAGTCGAGCGCGGAGATTTGGAGGGTCCGATTTTCCAATATTTTACAATGAAATATTCCCTTTTCGAAACGTCGAGTACCTTCGCATTTCACTAGCTCGCTAAATAAATTTACTCTTCCAAATAATTCCGGAAAGGTAAATTTAAAAATCCCGACCAAACGAACGAACGAATGAATGAATTAAAAATCATCCGCGAATGGTGTGCTAACTGCGTATACGAGCTTAAAAAAATGAGGGGAAGCATTGCATGGCCCTGGTGAATGGATACAGTTGCCCGAAAGAGCAGCGCGGCGCACTTTTTATTCAAAACTCGAGGCGGGAAAGTCTCTGCTCTGAAAGTATCTCGATTGTCGCACAATACCGTGGCGGGGGACCGGAGGCTTAACGAGGCTCGGTGCTTTCGGGTTCTTCGTGCGCGCTTTTGACCCTCGGACATTCGGTGGAAGAGGCGAAGTGGCCGCGCGCTCTATACCCCGGGAGCATTACGTACGTCCGTTAATTAAGTTAACGACCTTTAAAGTACCCCGGAACGGGGCGGACGTAATCTGCCCACACGTCGCGCGCGCGCACCGCTGCCCAAACGATGATGCACGCAGGCCCGCGCGGCGGCGAAAGAGAGCACCGCGCGAACTCTAACGACGATAAGTCACACGACGGAAACAATTACTCGGCTCTCAGTCTGCGCCTTTCTCCGCTTGCTATTCATTTTTCAGTGATAACCTGTTTTTTCGTCTTTTAAGGCTACCGCGGCATTTTCGACCGTGAGTTACTATCTGTTAGCAAAGTGCGCGGAATTACGCGCGGCGGCGGGATAAAGAGCCAAACAAGATTTCGATAGCTTCTTAAGCGAAACCAGCTTGCGACGGGGTACTTTAATTCCCGTGATTACGGAACCAGTTTGAGCGGACCCGCGCGTAAACATCGTTGGCGGAGTGTCCGCAAAAAAAAAGGACACCGATGAAAACGTTAAATTTTCCAGCGGCCTTTTTCTTGCGCGTGGCTCCGGCACAGCACCCAGGCGGCATTCATGTTTATCTCGCGTTAATGACGTAGTAAATTCGAAATATTTAACAAGTGCGAGGGGGTACGCAGCGCAGCCCACGTATCGCACAGACACTGCAGCACGCGCACACTTGCGCGGAGTTGAAACCGGCCGAGCGCCGCTATTTATAGGCGGTGATTAGGCGCGCCCGCAATCCGTTAATACCGAGACGGCGAAATATCTCGAGTCCACTTTTTTTTTGTTGCTCCGAGAGCCAAAAAAAGCGTCCGACTGCGCCCAGGGTCAAGTTCATCAATTATGTTGCGCTTCCCTTTTTTTTCCTCCTGCGCTCGATTGCAAAACAAACTCCCGGAGGTTTTTGCGCGCATCATCGTCTGCCGGTAAAAAAAAGATTTTAATTTTCGAGGATGTCGTAACAGCCGTGCAGCGTCATCGACCCATTTCGTGGCAAATTGTTTTGTCGTTCTCGACGATTTCTGAATTATCATTGAGGAATACGCACCGATTTGTTCTAGGGTTATTTTGTTGTGCGATTGTTATATAAGACGATGGATATTCGATGAAATTGCGCAGTTGCAAAAGTGGAATAATTACGAGCAGGTGCATGAATCAGGCACCGTAATAAGTGATCTTTTTTTTTCTTTCAGGCATCGATGCATCGGGATGAATTATTAGCCTACAAATGCATAATCAGGAATGTTCACTCGATCATTCCGCTCAATTTGCCGCGATCTCGTGAGAAAGGATCATGAAGTGACAGAAGTGACGCAATCGAGATGGTTCACTCGGTGACGTAACAGCCAATTCGAGACTATTTTCATCTTGAAACAAAAAGGTTAGTACGTATACGGGTCCGAGTGATTGACGACATCATCACACTGGATGCACATAAAATACGCGCTTGAAACATTGATGATAATGATACAATGCTATTTTTCATTTAATTACTTATTTTACTACAGGGATATTAACGCTTGCTTTTACGATGTAACCATAATTTTATTTTTTAAGACAACTTCAGTTTAAATCATTAAAATAATATCGTACTTGAGCAACGATTAACTGTTAACCTTTAAATATCAGTTAATTTGCTATAAATTTTAACCAATAAAATCGACAATAAACCAACTAGATAATTTCAATGCTCTTCTGCCTGCTCCAAATTTATACTAATCAGATACCTGTTAAAAGGACGCTAAAATAAAACGGAAGAGTTCCCGTTTGATTGACCGCGCGATTGCGGCAACAGGGCCAATCTTGATTATCCAAAGTTTGCCGGGGCGCAGAGAAGCAGCGCACCTCTCGATTCAAGCGCGCTGCGGGCGTTTCGCGCACATCCTCTTTCTCTCCCCCCCCTCCCCCCTCTCTCTCTCTGGTTCGCGCCTAGGCGAACAATTTGCGCGATGCCGTCGGCCCGGAACGGCCGGGCGTTTCATTATTCAGTCGGGCTTATTTGCTTTGTGGCGGGCGAGTCAATGGTCCAAGCGAGAAAGATGGCGAGATTCGCATCGATGACCAGCTGTTGTTGCGTCGGACTCCCCCCTCCGCGAAACCGCCGATGCTGTAGAAATTTCCGCGGAGAAAATGCGTTTAGGTTCGCCGAAATATGAAAAAAAAAGAGAGAAACCGAGGGATAGAGGGGACGAGAGGGACTATATACCACGGCAAAGCGGCGGATCGCGATTGTGAATTCGCTGCCGGTAATAAGTCAAAAGCGCCGGCGGCACTGGGCTCTGGAGCTGCTTTGTGAGCGTTGCAACAATGTAATGCCGTTACATTAAAGTTAGTTGGCCTCGCCTCTCTGGATCGGTCGAATTACGAATGCGCTCCGATTATGCCGTCGGGGCATGGAAATCGTTATCGTTTACGGCAATGATGGGATTAAAGGACGCTTTAATTCTTGATTTCGAAATATAGTCACTGCATCATTTATTTTAAAGAACTACTATGTACGAAGCATTAGTTACACTCAGAAACTGTTTTTTTCCAAAGTAGACATGAAATAAGTCATTTTTCATTCTAAAAAGCAGTTTAGAATCGAGCAATTCAAGCGTTATCGAACACCTTTGAGTTCAAACGGAGAAAAATGGTATTTTTCCCCACTTTGGCGGACAAAAACGAAGAGCGGAATAAAGTCATTTTTCCCAGCTCACAGCTTTAGCGCCTAAAGCGCCTTTGATTTTTACTAATTACGTAAATTATTGTAAATTGATTTCTTTTTTTCAAAAGCGATTTGATTTCAAAGGCTCTGCTATCTCTAAATTTCTTCCAGTAAACATTTCACTAATTTCAACTCAACTTTCAAACAGCTGTGCACTTATCACTGAAAAGTAGTGAATATTCACTTATTTACAGCGGCAAGTGCGCAACAATTTTGAAATTAGTGAAATTTTCACTGAAAGAAATTTTAGATAAAAAGAATTCGTTTTCATCAATTAAGATTGCTACAATAAATTAGATTGACGAACAGAGAAGGTTTGAATTCTTCAAGGAACTTTGCGCATCACCGCAGCAGTTGACCTCCTCGCAGGTTCAAAATTAACGCCAAGCCAATATCCACCGGGGCGATCCGCTGGTACGCCGAGTGAAACACACAGAGGCCCCCCTCCCCCTAAGAAATTGAAATCCAACCCCTAGGCAGGGGAGAGCCCCATACGTCGGCGAGGTCGGCGGTAACCGCGGATGGATATTAGATTTGCCCGGGCCGGGTGGAGAGGGGGGCGCGGAGAGGACGAAGGACATCGGCTCCTCGTTCTTAGCTCGAGGGGGTCGGCGACGCCGGTATGCGGCCGCTCGAGGGGGAGACGGAATCCGCGGGCTCGCAACCGCGACCTATCGCTCGAATATTGCAGATGCCATTGCGCGCCACCTCTCACTGCGCGCGACCGCATCGACGTCTATATAATATAGCGGCGCCGTATTGAACGGCGCGCCGTCACTGGGTCAGACTCGGCGCGGGATTACGCATCGCGGCGGGGACGTCCCCGCGCCGAGGAAAGAGAGAGGAGTCCGCGGGCGATTTTCGCAATTTTCTCCGCGAAGTCGAGGGGGGGTCCCCTCTCTTTTCTGCGAGTGACAAGTGCGAGCCGGCTGCCACGGTGAATGGAATGCCGATCGAGCGGAATGCGTACTATGCGCCCGGATAAGTGGAGATAGTTGTGCTTTCTAAGAGATATACGATATTCCTTGATTGAATTCTACCCCGCTTTTTGCCTCGAGAGGAGGGTCACCGTGAGATGTGCGAGGGCATTATGAAGATATCGGAGGAGGTTTTTTATAAGCGCGCGTAACTTTAGAATAAATTACCGGGATTCCAGCGCGCGCGCAATGAGAAAATAGCGATTGGAGGATCCACACGTGCAACAAAAGAGTCCGAGGACGCAATAACGAAACGCAGTAAAACAGCGACATTACACCGAGCATATATTACCCAGCATTCGAGTAGCGTTTCGCAATAGTAAGTCATCACCCGCCTAAGATTTATAACGCGCTATCCTCGCGCGCAGCCAATTTTCCCAGCCTCCGAGTGGGTAATTAGAAACCGCGCAACGATAATACTCCAGCTAGTTAAGGAGAGCTCGCCTCTCGCGTGGAGAAAAATAAAACGAACGAAAGAAAAGCGAGGAGGAGCCCCGACACGCGGATAAGATAGTTCGCGCGCACAAAAGTAAACAGTAAATAACGGATAATGAGTACGAACGTAGGTAACCCGGGCGATACGCCGCGAGTATAAATGTAAGTGAATAAGCCGAGCCGGTGAATGGAATGGACGGCGGGCGGACGTCGAGCGTGAAAGAGAAAGGGAGAAAATGACGGAGGCAAGGGGGGCGATTCAATGAGCGCCGAGGTGGGGGATATACGACGCCGCCAGAGGCCGCGGTGAAGAAGCGAAAGCGTTAGCCGTTAATTATTCGCGCGTCGTTACGCTACGTCGCGGGAATTTCTTTCGAGTCCTTGAAATCCTCCCCCGTTGCTTCTCGCGGGATACGCGCGCGCGTATTTGCGAAAGAGATTACCGGGGGATTCGGTAGTCGGCGCGCCGAACGGTTTGAAGAAGATTGGCCCGGAGTAAAAATTATCTCGCCGCGAGAACCGTTGAGCTTCACCTTGAGGCTATTTTGGGATCGAGATTTGTACTTCGCTGCGGGATAGATATTTTGACTTTCATTTTTTTTTTTGGAGGTTTAATTATGAATCGAGCTTTTATTGGCTTAATGTATAAAGAATGACTATAAAAATTTTCGTCTGCTAATGTATGATAATCGGACGTATTTACTCACAAAGCTGAAGTAAGTCACTGATGGAATATTTTACGTACCTGTAACAAAAAAAAAGTTATGATAAGCAAATGTGTTTTATCTTGCAGTGGAATATTAATTTTATCAATGAGATGTGGATGAGGCAACTTAAATTTATGAATTTATTATTTAAGTTCCTTACATTATTCTTAAGGATTCGATTACTGCGGAATTATAAATGTACCCCTTGTACGACAAAAAAAACAAAGGGGATAAAAGTAGGCTAAATGCATTATGCAGCGGACCTAATACATTCCATTTTTCAAAAGACGCGTAAAAAAGCTTTACGAGGAGCGGCGAAAAATTTGCTCGTATAAGAAGGCCCTATGAAAAATGCAGATCTTTCCCGGTCGATCGAAAAAAAAGGAGCGCGCCCTACGACTGACGAGGCGAGAAAGGCATATTATTTCCGCTGGCCCATAAAGCAGAGCAATTTTATTAGCGCAAAGGATAAAGTTCAATTTATAAGAGACTAACGGATGATACGCCCCGTCTCATCGGCCGTAAAAAATCGTATCAGCGCGAGCGTATATGTACATTTTTTCCCATCTCTTGCATTTTTTTTTTTCACGTTCGCCCAACAGACACGCTCGGAGTCGTAACTTACTTATAACGCTTCGGTCGGCGCGAGCGCACAAGTCCATAAAAAAATCAGCGGCGTGAAATTCGACCGGTCGAAAATCGCCGCGCGACCGACTCGCGAAGAGGCGGTCGAACGGATCGCCCGCGACGTGGTAAAAAGTACCGAAGAACAATAATAATAATAATAATAAAAAAAGGTATGGAAACGACAGAAGTGAGTGGCTGACAAGCAATATCTATAAATTCGCGGAGCCTCGCGCGCGTCGCTGATTGTTTTCTCTATGCGCGGTGTGTATCGCTCCATCTCGCTTCGCTCGAGCTCGATTCGCGCGTCCGTCCGTCACGGCCGCCCGCGCGTCCTCTTTTCCGCGCGTCTGCCTCTCTTCCTCTCGCTTTTATTTTCTCGCCTCCCGCGTGTGCACGCGGAAGCGCGCAATGGTTTCGTCGGGCGCGAGATTAGTTGTGCCGCTGAATTTACGGTTTAACTATGAATTTTCCATTGGATGACGCGAACGCGTCAAAATTTAAATGAAGCCGTGACTTCATTAACGCTCCGGTGTTTCGGAGCATGCTTTTTTATTTATATTCTTTTGGTTGCGCTCAATCGATTTAATTAATTGCGCTTTAGTAAATGTTTTAAAAGTGATAAGTACGAAAAGAATTTTCTTAAAGTACAAGCATAAAATTTACTAAAAAATTTACTAGAAAAACTGCACTTGGTAATTAAACGGTGATTTTGAAATGTAAATGAGCGATTAACGAAAACAAGCTATAAATAGAAAATGATACTGTTTTTATGGCTACGAAAAAGCATAAAAATATATTTGTTTGCGAAGAGCGCAAGGTCGACCCTACAATTTATTAATTAATCAGCAAAGACGACCCACGAGTACACATATAATGAATTTTAACGACGGCTCTTACACCATTCATTATCATTTTTCACGATTAAATATTAACGCTTTTACACGAGGGTATAGGGTGACCCTGCGTGGGTGCAAATTCGATGAGAGGGAGAGCGGGAAAAGATGGCCGATGCATTTTGTATGAGAATTGACCGACACCCGCGCGCGCAGCTGGCGCGACGATCCAGTCGTCGGTTTTTCTGCGCCTCATCCCTCGCTTCCCGGCACCGTCGCACCTCTTTTTTTCGCGGCCGAATTTCGAATGGTAATTTCCCACACGCGCGCGCGCGGAAGAGCCGGGCGAAAAAAAAGAAGTCGCCTTGTCTCGCATCCTGTTGGACGCGCACGAGGAGCGGAATCAAATCCGTCCCTTGAAAGTCGGATTATACTCGCCCGCGCAGTCTCTTTCCGCACGGAAATGGGATTTTCACTCTTTTTACATCAGCAGGCGGAATGGAGCGAGGGTAGAGGGATAAAAATAGTCGGTAATATTTTATGCGATTGACCGAACTCAATTGCCGAAAGGTCGAGCACATATGCGAGGTCGTTTAAGTTTTTATTTAAAAAACATCGAAAATTTATTTTTTTTATTGTCGGTAGCTAAACTAATAATGGATAATTATTTCTGGTAATGTATTAAGTTATTATTACGCACTTGATTATTGTTATTTAGAATACAGCCACACTAACGATAGAATCTGAAAAAAATCTCATGCATATTAAGCAGTTTTATCGCTGCTATCATCAGCAGTGCAAGTCGTACATTATTTTGATCATAATCATTTCCTTCATCGACCTTGATGTATTTAACATTTTCGATATCGCCATCGTTCTTGTATTCTTCCATACTTTTACTATAGTTATCGACGTCGTTACTTTCGTCATCATTGTCTTCATCATCTTCGTTTTTGTCATGGATATGGTCTTCATTTTTATTTTCGTCAGCAACTTTTATATCATCATTGATACCACCGTAACAGTTTATTTTTGTTAGTTATCTTCAAATTTACTTAGCGTATCAAAATTATGTTTAGTTTATGCATGTACTGATCACGTCATAAAAAACTGGTATACTCTGCAAGGAGTCAAACATAAAAAATTACGAAAATTTAATTACCTCCATTATATCATTCGTTAGCTCAGCGTTTGGTAAAAGCCGCAGGGAAGATCAAACGAAGCGACCTATTTGTTACGTCAGTCAAATAAGAATACGCGACATCAAACCAAAAGATCCCTCGCAGTATCGAAAATGATGGCACCCCCTTCATTATCATATAAATTCATAGCATAATCCCCGTGATCCATAAGCTATGCGTCCGCCTACATTTTTAATCCACACAATAACCCAAAACGCAGCAAAAAAAAGCTCCATTCAAGTCGCAAAGTAAAGGGGTAAAAAACGAGAGGCAGAACAAAAAATATCGACAGTCCGCGAAAGATCCTGGCGCTTTATCGCGTCGCGCCGTAACATCCAGCTGATCTTCTCCGACTTTTTCTCGCTCTCTCCTCTCTTTCCCGCGAGCAGCGCGACGAGCGAATCGATCGGCTCGCCTGTCACGCTCGAAAGTGAGAGACGAGGGAGCCTCGCGCGATGGCGAGTCGCAGCTGCCGCCGCAGTGTTGTCTCATTGACGCCCCCGGTACCATGAATACATTCGTTTTAATAACGGCCTTGGCGATTCCCTCTCGCCTCTCTTTTCTTCCTCCGCTCCTCGCGCCGCGCGGATGAATTTATATCGCGGAGACGCGCGCGGGGCTTTTCGAGCGCCTACCCGTCGAGATGCGGCTAATGCGCCGAGCGGGGATTATTTTGATAGACTCGAATAATTCCGAGGAATTCCCGGCGAGAAATTTATGGAAGCCCTTTTATTTTCGGCAGCGGGGGCTTCTTTTAAAATTTTATTTTTACCGCATTTCGTCGGCATATTTTACTGTTCAATGAATAAAAGTTCATTTAGTCGCCGGCGCGAAATTTATTTCGGTGACCGCTCGGGCTCTTTCAATCTGAAATTTCCTCTTTAAAAACATTTCGCGTCTCGTTTTAATTAGTTTAATTTTTGTTAAAATGCAATTGTTCCTAAAATGTATCTTTTCGGAAAATTTCATACTGCACAGCTGCGTTATTACTAAGTGCGCCTATTCAAACTGGAAATTTTAAATTAATTTGAGATCGTTCAAAAATAAAACAATTTATTTCAAGAAGATCCTACGCCAACTAAAACAATAAGCTCAATTTTTAGATCCTTTAAAACACAAAATAAAGCATCAAAGTTTATTTTAAAGTGCACTATATATTAATCAGCCACTGAATCAGCGACGTATGAATTTCACCCGCTCGTAATCCGCACACAAACGCCGCGCACCGGCGTAGAGGACTTAATTTACCAAAAAAAAAGTCACCGACCAAAAAGTGCCGGAATTAACACATCCCCTTTACAACGAGACCCGACTGCGAAATGCCGCGAGTGAGCACGCGCGAGAGAGAGAAGGAGAGTGAGAGAGACAGCGACGAGGGAGGAGGAAACCAAGCAGGCGTGATTTCGCCGTGGCCGCGCGCTCGACATGCTCGGTGAGCGTCGTCGGCGACGCAGTCGTTCCCGTTGCTGCGCGCAGTTTCTATTGTTGCATTATCTCCGGGCAGTGACCACGTCGACGTTAAAGTTTTTAAAAAGCAATGCCGGGAGACGGGAAAAATACGCGAGACGCGCGCGCGCACAATGCCGCGGCGTGCTTATGATATTTTTTCACCCCTCGCCTTCCTCCGCTATCCGACGTCGACTAAAATGTAACTTCTAACTGCATTGATAAAATAAAATTCTCGCGGTGCTATATATACGTGTACACTTTTCTGTGTCAGTTCCAGGAAGTTCACTACTTTGGGGGGGCAAGGAAAAACGCGGTTCCGCCGGTGCAATGCTGCTGCGCAGTAAAAACGCCGAATGTCACCTCGGACAATTTAAGGAACTATAAATATTTTTTTAGCTCCTTAGTTGGTCTACCTTACGCGTGATTCGAAGAATCGATAAATTCACGGCTTTATCGAACCTCTGTGCATTCCTTTTTTCATCATCTGTAAAGAGTACATAATCAATTCACCGTACGGTTCTCAAAAAAAAAAAAATGACAAATGAGTAAAGCGTTATAAAAAGAAGCAAGCGGTTGTGCAATGTAAAACCGTACGTACCGTCGGAATGAAAAACAGAGGTTTGATAGGCACCAATGAAAATGTTACGAGCGACTGACTCAATTATCCGCAATCACGTGCGACAATCGCCGTTAATGAGACCAAAAAATTCAGCGCCGCTCCCCCGACGGACTCGGCTCGAATTTTTTCCTCTTTTTTTTTTAAAGCGACCGACACCAGAGGTGACGTCCGTCACGGTAATGCCGCGTGACGCAACTTCGAATACGCAATTAAAAAGCCAGACACAGCCGGTCCTACATCTGCTTCGCTCCTGCGATCGCAATTATTCGCGCGAACGCTGGCGCGCATCTGCGACTGCGTTTTTTGACGCGCGCATAATGCGAGCTTGCCTGTTCTTTTTTTTGCAGTCGCGCGTCTTCGTTAACGAAGTCAAACACTGGCCGATAAAGCGTGAGGATCCACGACAAACTTTTAATTGACGATATGAGGGGAGTGCGAATTAAATAGCGAGCGCGAGGCGGTGAAAATGTTGCCTTTTTTTGTCGTTATTCCCTTGAAGCGCGTGTTTTGTACCAAAGAATTTTTTTTTTAATTATTTTTAATCAGTTCTATAAAAAAATATTAAATTACAAAATTAAAAGAAAATTGTGTATTGAAATTTTTAACATCAGCGTTTAATTATGCTACGAAGAATTGGCTCTGCACTCATTCCTTTAATCGATACTTCATTGGATATTTTCCAGTAACTTCGTATTACTTTTAGAACTAATATTGGACAACATTATCAAAGGCCACGGTTAATTCTCCTGCGCACACCGCTCATATCGCCGCGTTAATTACCCCATGCAAATGCGTCTGGGGTATCCCGCCTACAAGAATCGTCCCCGAGCAAACTGCAATTCAATAATCCAATTTGTATTCCCCCCATTAAACTTTCATGCCCCGATTACACTAGACCGGTAATGAAAGAAAAACACTCGGAGGAGGCTTCTCGATATTTATCATCGTTTCGCGGCAAAAAGAGCAGATGGCAGGGGTTTAGGCGAGCCAGGCGCGCGCGCAACGGAGAGCGGAAAATTAATGACTCCTGCTTCTTGCCACCGGAGGCGAGAGAGAGATCCTGTATTAGTTGTTTTCTTAGCAAAATAAATAATACACAACTAACATCATAATAGTATAAATATACAATCTCAGTCTAGCGCTGTGCAGAATAAGAATACAAAATGTACAATAATTTACTAGCTCGATTTGGTCAAGGACCCAATTTATAATTCA
Organism: Eurytoma californica; assembly: GCA_035586675.1. Lineage (NCBI taxonomy): Eukaryota > Metazoa > Arthropoda > Insecta > Hymenoptera > Eurytomidae > Eurytoma > Eurytoma californica. The sequence continues at coordinate 20,305,680 of JAXIUT010000001.1, read as the reverse complement.
TATCACGTACAAGAAAAAGAAAAAATATCACAGTATGAAGTAATATACTTGTACTAGCATAATTAGTTATAGTTGCTAGAGAGCAACTTATCACAATAGAGAGAGAGATATGTAGGTCCTTTTTTGAGAGAGCCTTCTGGGTATCATCAGCGCGGCGTCGCGTCATCGGATACGTCATATTAAAGCCGCGGTGCGCGCTCCACGGGAGAGGAGCAGGTAGGACCGTCGGATCGATTGCACTCGTCCCTTGGCCACTTCCAGAGCGAGGCGTCGTCCGTCCGATCGGATCGCACGCACCGCCGCGGACACCTCGGCGCAGCGGCGGCCCGCGCCGTGCGGGTACGACGACCCGAGCGAAAAGCGCGGACCGACGGGGGCCTGTGTTATTATCCCCCGGCGTAACGAGATAGCCGAGCCGCGGCCTGCGGTTTTCTTTCGCCTCTCGCTGCATCGGCGAGTCTTCGGTTTTGCCGCGCTGCCGCTGATGGGAATGCGCTTCCTCCGCCGGGTTCGCGTACTAATAGCGAGCGGGGAGGGACACGGCCGAGGAATGAAACAAGAGCGACGAGAGCGCGACCGACAGTTAGAGCGATTTTGATTATCTGATTTTTCGTGATGGACAGTTACAACGGGCGTCCGGTATTATTTGATCGTTGGACGCGATTAAATTTGAATGCTGATTGGGAGAGTGGATTTGACGTCTCTTAAACTGTTCGGTTGGTAAATTTTTTTTATTCGCGGCTAAAGTTTTCTAGCAAATATTGCGAAGAGCCTATTTTAAAAAATAGTTAAATATTATTTTTTTACACACTGAGAAAATAGGTTAGGAAAAATTACTATTTTTTTCGTAAGAGGGTGACCTACTCGATCTAGTAACGATGTTTACTAAACTCGTAACAATTTTTACTAAACTAG
>JAXIUT010000001.1:20286460-20304665 GCA_035586675.1 Eurytoma californica | reverse complement strand
ATCTCATAGAAGTATAATAATAATTATGAAAAGTTTAGTAATTTTTTTTTATGGTCAAGTAGGTCGCCATTTTAATAGAAAAATAGTAATTTTTACTAATCCTTTTTCTCAGTGCAGAAGTAGTGTGTAATTCGAGTTTTAATTACTTAATTCTTAGTATACTTTTTTAAGGCTTGTTGTCGTTATCGTGGTCGGCATCTTCTTTATCATCATCACTGTTATCATCGTTATCGATACTGTCTTTACTTATACATTTGAAAATAGAGAACTCGCATGTTAATAAATGTACAACGAATTTTCTAAATGAGTTTCAGATATTCATATTTGCACAAAATGAAACAGAAAATCATCTTAAATTATAATAACCAAACGTCATTGAAATAGTAATGAAACAATAAATACGAAATCCAAAGTTAAAATTCCACGGAATTAAACGACATTTACATTTAATGAAGACAGAGTGAAATCACCGTATGAATTACGTATTCACCGTTGAAATCACAGCGATACTTAACAGTAGATTTTTAAAACAAATCCCACATCTAGGCGAGCCGGGCTTTGGAATTGCGATTCAGCCCGCGCGCTGCGGAGACGTTCAAACACGGGGGATCATTAATGCGAGTTGACGAGCGAAACGTCATTCAGGAGAGCGTAGCTCGCTTTTTCGCGCGAAACCCGACAAAACCTCGTTGTACTCGTTACCATCGCTGCGAATTAGCTGCTTTGGCTTGCAAAGGGGGTCGGGCCTCCCGCGCTATTTGAATAGCGAGCAAGACTGCTGAAAAATAGAGGCGGGGGAGGGGGTGCCGCTGCGCAAACCTCGGAATTTTCGCAGCTAAACACCAGCCCCGGTGCGCGCGCGCGCGCATTTGACGCGACAAATTAGCTTTGCGCTCACCTACCCGACGGGGCGTACGAGGCTCAAACAGGCGAGGAAGCCTCTCCGGATAATTACGGCGGCGAAACAGCCCCTGCAGCCGCCTCTATTTCGCGCTGGCAGAAATTTGGTAATTTTCCGACCGCGACAGATAAGCTCGGCTATTCCGGCATAACGAAGGGAAATTCTGGTGTCGGCGCCGGACGACTGACGCGAGCCCGCGGAAATTCATCCGATACGTGCGCGCGCCGGGGCTTTAATTCGTATTAAATCAAGTGGCCCCCGTTGATTGCGCCGAATGAGATTTTATTTTTGCCGTGTGCGAAGAGCGGGCGAGAGGAAGGAGGATATCGGCGCGGACCCATCGTTCCGCGGATGATGAAGATCCTTCGTTAAATGAATTATGTCCCCCGCGCTCGCCGGAGCGTTTCGCCGCTTGATGATGACGGATGGCCGCATTGTTTCGCCGAAGCGAGAATTAAAATAATTTCCGCGAGCGAGCGAGCGCGTTTTATCCCGCGCCGATCCAATTACACCTTCGATTTTCTGCTAATAAACGAAAATGACGCGCGGCGCCCCTATCATTCAAAATTTCACGTCAAATTGAACATCAAAGTACCGAATTTTCGCCCAAGTCATCAGATTTATGAAGCCCGACAATTAATTCAAAGAGGCGCGCGTAATAATCATTTCCCGCCCGACTGTAAAATAATCGCGCAGCGTCAAAATATTGTTTCCCCTCAAAGAACTCGAAAATTGAGCGCGATAACGAAGTTCCCGCGTTACCTCGAGGCTTCGCTCAATTGAATCCTTTGAAAGCCCGAGAGATACGGGCGTCGTTATACCGTAGCGCAATAGTGCTCCCTTATCTCCCTTGTTTCGCCGCTGCGATCAAACTCTTCGACTCGGCCATTTTGCGCGAAGACACTCGGCTTAATTCGAGCGCGGCGCGCGATGATGAACTCGTAAAATTTGTCGGGGCGGCCCTTTAACGGCGTCTGCGCCCGATAAATCTCGGGCGAAGTCGCGTCGTTAAGGCCGCGCGCCAACAGTCGTCCCGGCTGATTACGCCGATCGTCGCTGGCGATGCGTCCACGGCCCGCGCGCACCTTATCGGCCCGATCGAGGGGGCAGTAAACTCCCGTCCCTCCGCGCGGCCCGTAAACGAGCTGCCGAGGGCCCCCGAGCGTTAATTGTCCCCTCCATCATCCGCGACGGCCGGGATTTTCGCATCGCGCCGCCGAGATCGGGAGCGACGGGAAATGGAGAGGAAAAAAAATAGACGGCTGGATATTTGTTTCTGCTTATGGGGAGATTGATGAAAGAATCTTGCAAATTGCTGGAGAGGATCGAGATTAAAAGCCCTCGTTCCCTTTAATTGGAAAAATGAACTTCCACTGATTAACTTGGGGGATCTCCTTTTCTCTCGCTTTTTTTTTATACCGATCTCCGGTCGAGTGAAACTTGTGAATAATTCAGCTCTCGTCGAAGCTGGACGCAAATGACCGGGAGGACTTCTTCGTGCGTTTTTCTCCGCCGTTTCAAATTGAATAAGCTCCCGCGGCACTTTGGAAATCGGCGAAGCATCTTATCGCTCGGAGGTGAAACGGTACAGGGATTACTCATCTCATTAACATGTTTACAGCGTCTTTAATGGCTCATCAATTTAGAAGCTCTGATGCACCGCAGCGGAATGTGTGCTCGGCCAATGTTTAAATAATACAACGTGCGCATCGCATTAAGCTCCGACACCGTGTCATTAGTTACATCCCATTTCAGCGAGCGAGGTGGAAACTATTTTTACGACCCAGGACGTAAAACTCGACGGTATAGATATACACGGGCGTATAAAGTATAAAATTCAGTTTGGACGCGTATCAGGAGGAAATCTTGTACAGACCGCGCTCGCTGATTGAATCCCTTATCCTACCGTCGCCCCGGAACGATCCAATAATTCAGCCGGCATCCGTCTCTTTAAACGCCCGCGCGAAATTTAAAGGATACCCCGGGTAAGCGCTCGACTCGCACTCACTCGTCCGTTGCATAAATCCTCCCGAGAGAAGGAGGGGGGAATCTCTCGAGAGGAGAGCAGCCGAGCCGCGATATCTCAGGGATAGGTGTATAGCGAAAGGGGGGTGGGGTGAATCGACGCTCAAAAGTTTTCGTCGCGTTAAGAAAATACAAATCACACGTGCCAACTGTGGATAAGTCGGATAAGATATAAAGCCTCCCTTTTCCACGGGCGCGCCTACATCCTCGGCTTTTTCCCGCTGTATTCTTCCCGCCGCAGACTCTCTCTCTCTCTCTCTCTTCGTCTCCTCTCGGCGTGCCTCTCCACCGGCGACACTTTCCCTTGCAAAATTGAACGATCTTATCGGATCGTCTCTTAGCATATAAATCGAAGCCGGGAAGAGAAAGAGAGAGGCGCTCGTCAAGGTCCTCCGAGGTGGCGGCGGCTCGAGAGCCTGGCACTTGTTACGTGACCTCGTGCGGCTGAGGGGTGGAAGGCAGGCGCGAGCGAGCGCTAACCAAAATATTTTCCTCCCGCGCAGATAAAAATCAAGTATTACTTTAATATTTTGAGATGTATTGTCGGGAGGCAGACTTAGCGATAAACATTTTACCAAAGTTTTACTCGAAAGTACTGTTTATCTTTGGAAAATGAATGATTTAAAAGCTTTTCGTAAGTTTACTTACAAAACGGGTGAATAATCTACCTGCACCAAGGGCGGTTGCCTTTTAGTATTCCGAACAATATGTTAACGTTTCTCCTTTCGATCAACAATATGCTTATAGCAGGCAGATTATGTACGTACATATTATTTTTATGATATAAAGGTGAATTTTTTATGGTATAATGAATGTAATTTTTCTGTCGAATGAAAAAATTGTTTAAGTAAAATCATGCACATACGAGATGAGGCATAATTGAGCTTTTAATGAATTAACCGTAAGCTTTTTTTTTATTCGACATGCATAAGACTAGGGGAAAAATAGAACAATTATGCAAGCAATCTGAAATCATTTAAAATGATTAGTACACTTAGAAATAAAAAATCACATTGTTTCTGATTATTAACGATCTTTATAACACTTTTAAGTGTACAATGTACTATGTTAAATTAATAACTTGAAAATTGTAGTCGCATATTCGTATATATGAATTTTAAAGGGGTCTTGTTTCTTTGTAAAATAATATAATAAATATTAATGATTTAATAAATTTTGAATAAAATAAATTCTACAAGCAACACATGCGATATTATCAACATTAATAATATTAAATGGCTGCTTTAAAGTGACTTTGATTTTGTAATTATGTATCGTACGATATTGTTTAAAATCTTTCGTGAATCAATAAAAATTATGTATTGAAATGTAATTTTTAATAATAAATTATTCTATTTTATTCTAAATTCTAATAGTTATTAATCAGAGAATATTTACGTCACTATAATTAAACAAAAAAGTATTATTAGCCATGTTCACTTTTTCTTCATAAAATCCACCTCCGCACCTCGCCTTCGCACAATAGCCTTTTTTTATAATAGTTCTCTCGCTCCCTATCAATCTAATCGCCGCGCGTTATAAATTACAATCAATAGCCGGGCAAACGGGACGAGCCAATCGTCGGCGGCGTCCGTCTTTAATATCCCGATAAATCAGGCGTCGCATCCAGTCGCAAGCGGCGCTCTATATTTACGGCGGCGCAACAATAAAGAAGGTGCGCGGCGACGGCTAATAAAGCGCAGCGCGCGGCTTCCTCGCGCTTCTAAAAATGGAAATGGTGTCACACAGCCGCCGATCCGCGATCGCTCGCAAGCGGGTCGCGCGCCTATAAAGATGCCGCTCTCACGTGCAGTATATGCGCGCGCGCGCGACCGAGCGTTCAGGTGCCGCTGCTACGGGTCGCAGGTGGTCGCCAGCCACGCCGGGGGGTAATCCGAAGGAGGAAGAACCGCCGACGCGGAAGGAGCGAGATGCTCTTTTTTTCGCGGTTTACGGCTTGTAGTTCCAACGTTAATGCGGTTAATTTTTTTTTGCTTTTGTTCGTAAAAAACAATAAATAAATTTTCATGAAAGTGCGATGTTTTTTGTAATACTTGGTGAAAGCGGTGAATTTATTATACTGCGGGATTATGTGCTCGGCGTAATTTAATATATCGACGCGCCAAATCTTTTGGATTCAAACTCGCAGTTTATAACCGAATACTGCGTTAAATTTTGAACGTTTAATTCATAAGTGCGGATTTTCGCAACATATTCCGGTCCGACGATTACACCACGTAATCTCGCTGTTTAAGCTCATCGAGATCATTCCGATTTTTTTATCGGCGTCGACCGATCGGCGATGAACGAATTTTGCATCTCCTTGAGCGGATAATCGCGTCGCGGATATTTTTTGCCGCGAGAGAACAAAGGCAATAGCGCGGCTTTTTTTTGCATAAAACCGAGAAAACCTCGCGAGAAAAGATACGAATCGACGAGAAAAAAAGAGTAGAAGGAAGCTGCCCGTATCTCAGGGTATAAGCGGGAGGAATTCGAGGCCGCGTCGAAGCGAGAGAGAAAAAAAAAAAAGCGGCGAAGAGGAAGGAGCGGCGGGAACGGGCGAGCGGGCTGTTATATCACCGCGAAAGCCGATTCCCTTTTCAATTTGTAAAACAAGCCCGCCTTTACAGCGTCGACGCTATTTACAACCCGTTATACCCCCCCGTCCATTTGCATAAGCCCGGCAAAATTATCGTCCTCGGCGGGGCGCGAGCGCATAATAAACCCGTTCTCGATATTCCCGGGGACGAAACGCGCGCGCGCGGCTCCTCGGACAATGGCGATTTCGCGAGTTCGCGGAACGCCGGGTCGGGGACTAATAACACCCCCCTCTCGAAAACGCCGATATCCGGGAGTATAAGGTGTACGATGCGCGCGGCGAAATGGCCTTGGGGTCCCTAATAAAAATGCAAATCCGAGCGAGCGAGCCCGGCATCGCCTTCGGTAAATCAGCTGTGCATCTTCTTTCGCCGCGCGGCGCTTTATTTTCCTTAGGCCGGAAGCCCATTATAACGGAGATAAAGGAATGAGAAGTACGTACGTAAGGAATGGTAAAAAGAGCGGGAGATGAGACGGCGCGGTAGCTTCGGGTTTCTGCTGTAATTTGGCATTTGATAGCATCTAGCATCAATTTTTTTCGCATTCCTTTTTCTGGGAGATCGAGGTTACGGCGATACTCCGCAGTTATGCTTTAACGAAATATCCCGATTTGCGCCAACTTCGCTGGTAGATAACAATATTTTTTTTTTTTGCGCGCGCGCGGAATGGAAATCTTGCATCTCGAGTTGTAAAAATTTAATTGGTCTTAAATTTCTTTTAATTTGAAATCGTTTACACGGTACACCGCGACTCTCGTAATCGCATAAACAACTTCTAATCCGTTTAAGCTCATAACAAGCTTCAACTACTTTGTATCACTTTCGGAGCGATAACCCTATACTGGACTGCGGCGAAAATAACGTCTTAGATACCAACATCTGCGAAAATTCCTGTATGGAAATTGAATTCGCCAACGGTTACTAGCTTAATTTACGACCACCGAAACCGAAAAATCCAAACGTTTGCGTTTCTTCCATTCCAAATCCGCGCGTGCAATGTCGATGCAAACGGAAAAGAAACTTTCCGCGCGTGTGGACGATCAACCGCCGCCACGAGGCTAACGAGCGAAATCCATAAACAAAATTTACACCGCCCTTGCAGCGATGTCGCTAAAAGTCACAGCGGCTGATCCCCGGGCGAGTTACATAAAACAGCGAGGTCCCGAGCGAAACTCCGCGGGGGCAATATCGCGCGAGGGATCTCTCGCTCGGCCGCGGCGACGCGGCGCATTTGTATATACGAGTTAATTAGAGGCTGTTCGCATTCCGACAGGTTGGTTAATTTACCTAAAGCCTGACAACGCCAGGGGTATACCGGGAGGATTTCGCAAGAGAATGCAAATTGCCAAGAGCTCGCGCGGGGCTCCCGCCGCTTTGCCTATAGGAGGCTGCGGTCTTCCTTTTTTCTCCTCTCTCTCTCTGACTTTCTCTCTTTCTTCCTCTCTTGATTTCACTATTCTACAGACGGACCGTCTTCGTGACGATCGTTTCGGTGAGGTACCAGCACTACCGAAGCGTAATCGACGATCCCGCGATACCGCGACGACTGTAAACACGTCCCGAGCGTAGGCATAGGATTATTTTGAATTACCGTTATCTCCGATGGAGTAATACACGATGATGCGCCGTGATTGATTGCAGCGGTTGAGCTCGATTGTACTTGCGAGTATAATAGTTTCGGTGCATTGTGTTCGGCCTTATTAAAATATCTACACATCGCTACTCTCGCGGAGGAATGTAAATAATTTCTGACTGCGTGACTTTCGCTGCTCGGACGAGTATTCACGAGGCAAAAAATTATTTTGACCGCCGGGCTATTAATGTGCAAAACCTCCGGGTTTCGTTAAAAATGCTACGCCAGAAATGCCGAGGCGCCGCTAAAGAGGAAAGGAAAACACGAGTGGAGTAGAAGTAGCGGAATGGCAGGGAAGAGAAAGAGAGACGGACGCGGGAAAAAAAGGCAAGCCCGACGTGGCCATTACGTGTTTCGCCAAATGCCTTGCGTAATCCCCGTCCGCTTGCATATGCGTCGGCGACTTTCGGTCTTAGATGTACGCGCGGGCATACATATTCAGTGGGATATGTACACGTCTCCGGCGGCGTTTGCCAAGGACGAGAACACCGCTGCGCGAGCGTGTATTATCGGGATTTTTTTTTCCACCGGGGAGGAGAGGAGCAGCGACGTGTGCCCCGAGAAAAAATTCGCGGGGAGCGCGATGACGATGACTCACGGCTGGGAAATGACTCGTTAAATGTGGAAATCGCGATGGAGTTTCGTAAAGGAAGACGCGAGGCGACCGTTATAAGTGCCACCTTGCACATTGGAGCACGTGCGCCGCTGCTCTCGGGCAGCTTTTGATTCAAGATTACCAGCTCGGACTTCGGAAAGAAACCGTACGAATAGCGTCGTCGTTCTTTATTTTAACGCCTGGATACAAATTGAATTCTCGCGCTATCGAAGCAAAGGGGAAAAAAAAGGATAGAGGCTCGGGATGTTTATCAGTTTCGCGCAGCCGAGCGCTCGATGCGCGAGCGATTCGCCTTCCCCAGTGCCTGAGATCATCGCGGGGAACCGGTGAAGCGTGTCGGCGAAACGGCATTAAGCGGGCCGGCATTCCAGCGGCGGTTGCGCAGGTGCCTGCTTGAGCGAGAGTATATTGTGGTGACGTCACGAGATGGAACGCCGAGAGCGAGACGGAGCTAAAGAGCAGGCCTAATTGATGGATTTAAGGTATTTTAATTTATGCCAGAGCGACGCTGGACTCGGGATGGAGACGCGATGGGTCGATCGCGAAGTGGATAACATGCCGATCGCTCGTTAAAAGGTCATAATCGTTCATCTCGGAGCTGCGCACTTGTACAGCTTACGATTTTTTCTTTTATAGTATTTATTTTCTTTTATAGTCTTTTATAGGGTACAGATAATAGCCTGTCCTTCTGTAGCACAGAAGATATAGCCTGTTTTTATATAGTTTGTACACATTTTATTTTCTCTCGATAGCGAATTATCGACTAAGTATATAATAAACATTACGTATATACATTCTTGCCATCATCATTACTTTTTGTGTATAAGGGATTGCAAATAGAATTTTTTGTCAGCTATTTTTTAAGGTCCAGCTATAGAACCAAATTGATTTTTCTTTTTACAAAATGAAAATTCAACCACCGCGGCATGAGAATGAAAAAGGTGCACATCCTGCATAGAAAATCGAGGCAGCATTCTCGGAGGTAAAAATTAAAATATTCCCGCTCGGCTCGGCGACGAATGCAACAAAAAAAAGGAATCAACTTTTCCATCACCCGCACGCCTACGAATCCGCAGCGAGATACCGGCGTGCGGCATTCCGCGCGAGCGCGCGCTCCCACAGCCGCCGCCGCGCTTTACATAAGCTAATACGCCGGCGATAAGACCCGTTGCGCGAGCCTCTCGCGGAAAAGCCAATATTTTCCTCGCGAGGCGTGTAAAAAAAGGCTCAGGTATGGAGGAAAAAAAATTAAAAAAAAAGCACAGCGAGGGAAGAAAGAGAGAGAGAGACGGGTACTCGCGATTTCAGAGCGATCCGAGCGGAATCGAGCGCCGGGGCGCTTCCGCTCCCACGCGAATCGATCCGCGCGCGCTCGCGACGTAATCGCTAATTAGATCGACGCGCGCGCGCAAAGTGACTCACACTCCCTCGCGCATCGCCGCCACCTCGTGGGACGCGTCGCGCGCCGGCGTTCACTCGTGGCTCCTTTTGCTCGCTCGCTCCCTTTTTTTTTGTCGTCGAGATGCTGATTACGGCGGCTCGTTCACCGGCGGTGATAAATATCGTACCCCCTCTCCGGGAGAGGGAAAAAACACCGGAGGCCTCGGGATGTCGGTCAGTCGTTCCCATGCATGTTTTTTTCGATGCGTACGCGCGCTGGTGGTACACGTGAGTCACGGGATGCAGCACGCGGAAAAAAATTACGCAAGCTGTTACGAGCGATGATTGGTTGAAGGCTTTTTTTTTCAAAAAAAGAAGCTCGTTAGATATTTTTTTTTTATCCACTCAATACGGTGGTGGAATTTTTCGCTGGTGAGATGTGTATTCATGACTTCTGTGAAATGTCTTCTTAAGTGATTTACAGCGTGGGACAGCTTAACAGTGAATCATTCGTGGACTAAGTATGTGCGCGCAATTAAAGTTGTCCACTGCATAATCAATGATTCTTCATATTCATTGCTGGGCTCGCACAATGCGTTTTTTTTTTTTCAAAATTGCATAATTTCTAATGTTTTGCTTAGATTTATAGAGTAAACGGCCGCGCAGTCAATTACCATAAATTTTTACAAAATTTTATTTCTCACGATGCTTACAGACAGTTTAAAAGTTGACTCATCCGCATTTATTTATATAATACCTCCATAAAGTCTATTAATACTTTATTTATAACGACAGTTATAAATTACACACATTGACTACGTTAATTACTACTTTGCAGTCTATTATATTCTTCATTCAAATTCATCACCCGAAGATTAACAAAATTTATTTCGATACCAAACTAGCGAAAATTTCATGAATTATGAGATTTTAACGAGCGAGAAATAAAAGAAAAAAAATGTATACAATATTTCGTTTTTCTTTTCAATGTAACTTCTACTGCACATTTAAAAGTCGTTCGTGTTCCGATTAACTCGGGCTAAGCATTTTTTTCCTCGAGCAGAAGTTAAATTTTAACGCGACGCACGCAGAGCAGTCAGGGAACAATGCGCCTCTAAGCGGATTATTACACCCGGACCGGTCCGCCCGCGTAATGCCCGTCTCGCTACAAAGCGAAGCGGCGCTCGACGAAATTTCGCCCGAAATCGAAAAAGTTTCGCCGCGTCGCCGAGCGCTTTTACGATGTAAATGAAATCAGCGGCACGACGTCCGCCCACTCCTCCCCCTCCCTCCTCTCGCTCGGCCCCAGAAATTAGGCGCTAGCGGGGACTAATTGCGCGCGATATTTCACTCGTTTCGCGGGGCTGAAAGACGCGTAATTGCGGCGACGTCGAGCGCGGCGGTCCACAAAATTAGCCGCATTAATCGCTCTCCATCTGCGATTATGCGAGCGCGTATATATATAGGAGCTGCAGCGTGCGCGCCAACTTTGGAAGGGACACGCTGCGTTGCGCGCGCGAAACTGCCCGGTGGATTGTCATCGCGTGGATGGGTTAAAAAAAAAAAAAAAATTTTTTGTCGCGAATGAGCGAAAAAAAGAATGGAGTGGCTCGTTTAATCAGATAAGTGATTTTAGAGCGTTCAAAGTTTGGCAGGAAGAAAATGCAGTCGGCCGCTCGCCAATTTCAAACGTAAAATTCGCATTTTAAAGGCTTTTCGTCATAATTGGAGTAATTATAGCTCGAGGGAATGAAAATTTACTCGATTACAGAGAATTTTCATCCGGAAAAAGAGTTTAACGCGGAATCCATTTTATGCCCGAAAACTTTTAAGTGCACCTACTGCCTCCTGCGGGAATAAAAGGGGACCACCCCTCGGCGACGAGCTGCTGCATTTAAACGCGCTTTCGAAAACATTTTTTCAAAATTTTTGATTTCAACATTGCGTTATTCAACAATATACATCATAATTTAGATGAAATGCTTAAAAAGGGAAACCAATTCTATCAACAGAATCCCTCTTAACAATTCAAACAGATTATTTCAGTATTATTGCAGTATTTCTAGGAAATTTTGCATCAAACATTAAAATTTTCCCGTCAGTGGCAGTCTGCGAGTGCATTAAAATACACCACTGTAACTTTTAGCAAAGCTTTTTTTCTCGCGCGCATAAAATATTCAAAGTTCAACTGCAGCAACTTTCCGCGTGTGGATAGTCGATGTACACAGAACAAACAATCCAACCGCGTAACGGATGTATGCCTCAACACTCGGAAAATCTAAAATTCAAGAGGAGGCGGGTAGGGGGCGAAGGTGATTTAACGAAAATCGAAGGGCTCGAGTGCGTACCTCCGGGCGTATACCCACGCCGCTTTTCAATTAAAAGCCTCGGGTTACAGCGCGGCGGTTCTTGAAATATCTCTCCACCCCTTCCCCCGTGGAAAGAAGCTACGTATACGCGCGGCGGCGTACCTACGCGGCTGTACGCGGAACAGAGGAAATGGAAAAAGCTACTGACCGTTCCGAGTCTACTTCGCGCGGACGAGTCGAATTTGAATTTCTAATTGAACGAGCGAGATTCAATTAAGCTCGCCGGCGAGAAAGGATCGTCGCCTCCTTCCAGAGGGGGGCCGGGGGGGGGGGATATACCCGCCGCGGCTTCTTCGTCCTTTTCTCCCGGGCGTGCATGCCCGCCCGGGAGGAGCGAACACTTTGCATCTCGCCGCGCCCCTTCCATTTGCCCGGGCAGTCTCCTCGAGTGCCCGAGCAAATGTGGACGAATCCGCAGTTATCATAACGTCGGCGTTTGATCACCGCCCCCGCGGGGGTAGGGGGATACTTTGCAATTCACCGAGGCTCCTGCGGCTTCGCCGTGGTAATTTTCGAGGGGGCAGCCAGTTTGTTGGTATTTCTACTGCCGCGGTAATGTTTTCGCGGGGGGTAAAGTTAAAAAAAAAAAAAAAAATTTGCTGGCGCACTCGCGGGATCTTGAATCGTCCTCCACCGTTTTATGCGAGATTACATAATTTGTGCGATTGCTCGACGAATCGCGTTAAAATTATCATGGAAGGAGCAAATACTAATTTCGAATCTACCTTGCTGATTCTTTCAACATTTTTTTATTACAGTAAACTGATGAGTTCCTATAGAACATAATTAAATTTTTGAAAATATATATATTTTGCATTTTTCAGATTGTTTTATTATTCTAAGCAATGTGAACGAAATTAGTTTTCGCAGAATAAACGTCAGAAGTCTTCTAGACTTTTTTTAAAGACTGTTGACTTTATGTAAGCGAACGATCCCTTATTCATATTTACATAGTTTATTATAATCATTTGAATCATGTAAAAGTTCCCCCAGCTCACTCAACAAACTCGCCAAAAAAAAAAGGATTGAAAAACTTCGCATAAACTTGTTGACGGACGAAAAGAAAGCTGCAAAAATATTAATTTAATTTGGAATGTAAAAGAAAAAGGGTGCGCAGTCGTCGAAGTTTGCAGCGTACAAGTTCGCGAAATTCATCGGGCCGCGCGCGAGTAGCGAAGAGCGGCAGTCGAGGTATTTTGAAAATTTAATTTCTTTGAAGGCAGCGCAAAATTAACGCCGCACACGAAAAATTCTTCCATTGCGCGAAGTTCGCGTTCAAAAACATTCTTCATCTTTACGTTTCACATCGTTGCGCAACCTAATTCCCCGGGCCCGGAATTTCAACCATTCGCCGCGTGTACCTGCGCCTCGGCCGAGTAGAGATTCGCTCGCTCTCCCACTCTATAGTTTTTTTTTTCTTCCTCGACCTAGCGTCAAGTTTAGACCCTTTGTGCGCGCGGCGCGCTTGAAACGAAGTGTCCCGTAGGCAAGCGCCGTTTAATTTTCGCAGTTCCTTTTTCCGGGTCGCGCTTTTCTTTCGGACGCTAATTGGAGTAAACTGCATTTGCGGAGCGGCGATTGTCCGGTGACACGGGGGTCCCGCGCTAATAATTTCGCGAATTTAATTTGTTGCAGGGGCGAGCGGCTGCACTGGCTCCCGGGAATTGCGCCAAGTAATACGACACGATGGACTAGGTTCGGTACACTAGACATATTTCATGAAGTTCAAGAAACGGGTTCAAAGAAAACATTGACTTTTCTTGTGTATTAATGAAGTTCCACGGTGACAAACTAATATACGGACTTTAAATACTTAATAAGACAGATAAAGTGATAAAGGTAAATGCAGTAGATTTATTTTTTAATTCGATGTATGTATGGAAATTATATTCTTTTCCAATTTTTACTAATAGAAATTAATGCCATGACAAAATTCATTAGATCAGCTATATAAATGTGAAGAGAAATTTTTTTTATAAACTTATTTTTAGTGAAGATTATTCATTTGTTCACTAATTTCACTTATTCGTATTTAGATCGAGGAAGGATCTTATTATAGCAGTAAAAGCTATAACTGTTAAAAAATGTATTCATTAACATATTAATAATACCCTACATGAAAAAAGGCAAAAAATCAATATCAATAATGATCGCAACACAATTGAATAATCCAACGCTGCCGCGTAACAAACACCCACTGTGAAAGGTCAATGCCCAAAAAAAAGCCATCGAGCGAAGTGTCGTAAGTGTCGTAAGAGTAACATTAGTATGAGTGAACTGAACGCGAGACACCCGGTACATGAGGGCGGCCGTGAGTACGCACGGATCGCGGCATACGCACGAGCAGAGAGAGAGAGACAGAGGCAGAAAGAGAAAGAGAGGAGAGTTCCGTTCGTTAAGGCAGTCATTGAGCCAATGAAAGGTCGAGGTCCTCAAAGAGCGACAACCCCCTTCAGTCACTTAAGAGCGGCGGCGGCGACCGCCCGGGGCCGCGATAATGGCAAAAATGTTAAATGGAGCCCTTCAGGGGAATTTAACGAGCGCGCGGCCGCGCTTTCTTTCTCCCGCGCGAGCGCAAGCGCGGTTCAAAGTTCGATCGAGGCGCACTTGCCTCGATTTCCGAGCCACTCTTCCTCAATTGTGACGAATGCGTCGCGCGCAGTGTTTAAAATTTATATGGCCAGTGGCACTTGTCACTTTTAAAAAGTTCATTTATACCAGTAGTTGATTAAAAATGTTTAAATGTATTTTTTGACTAAAAGCGAGCTTTTTCAAAGTTATTTTCAATAAATTTTTCGCACCCTTCTTCTTTTTTTTAACGCAAATCCGTGAGAATGATTTAATTCAGTATGAACACTTTGACATGTAAATTTTAGAAATATAGCCGTTCACTGTTCCTCTAAAACGTAAATCTCGACGTGTCCTGCCCTTTATTTCTTATGACTTACAGAAATGCTTGAATAACTTAAAAAAACTCATAAAATTCAAAAATGGAAAAGGAAAAATCCGATTCCGTAGACTTACATTTTAAAATCTTTTCTTGTTCTGTCCTCTATTCCTTACGTAATGTAATATCGATTTACAGAGAATATCGGCTAACTTAATGCATACAATTTAGTTGTAATAACGACAAAAGGAATTTCTTAGTTTTTATAAAGTCAAACCAAACAAATTCATAATTCAAACTAAGAAAAGTACTAGAGGTTAAATTAAATGATCCGCTCAAGTTCGAATGGCGCAACTGAAAAACATCGTAAAGATGAAACAAAAAAAGCGAAGAAATTAATCGGTTTGTTTTGATATCGCGAGTGAACCGCAAAAATTTCAACCTTATATGTTAAATCCGAACGGCATTCCAGCCGCGCCAACTGACTTTTGCTCTCGTTTAACCGCAATCGATGCGTGCGACAGGGGCCCACGGAGGCCTTATGGCCCGGAACATTGGAAAATAACATCTTTGCCCGCTCGAGTGAGTAATTGAACGATTCACGTCTACTTGAGATCATTTGCTCGGCTAAAAATAAATGCGCGCGGCCGATTATTTATTTCGTTCGGTAATTAGGACGAATGAATAGCGACTGCTCGCAACACCGAGGTCGACGGCAAGGATTATGCGATTGACGATAAAACTGATCGGATATTCTGGGATTAATTCATGTTTGTAAATAAATGAAATGTTATTCAAAATCGACAATTTGCAGTGGAATTAGCGTAATTGGATTATTTAAAATAATTTTTGAGATCATGAATTAGTATTATTTGACGATTAACAAACAGTACAGAATACTAATTAACACTATATTTATAATAAATTTTTCACAGCTTCATCGACCAATTTATCAAATAGTAGTCAAGAAGAAGTTCATTTTTAAATTATACGATCTCATCGAATAAATAAAGCGACAGGCACTAAGGTCGAAAGGAGCGAAACTGTAAAAACCGAAACACTAGAGCGAACGAAAAAAATGCCATAATTTCACGGCGTCGGCCATAAAAATGTCCTGTATCCATTTAAACAGTGTCGAGCGGAATAAGGAAGAAACGCAGTCGTCGCGCTGCGACAAATTGGTTATAAAAATAAAACCCGTGGAGGGCGTCGTATATATCCGCTAGGCGAGTCACGGCGCGCGCGGTTAATGACGTCGAACGCGCGCGGCTCGGCCGTGGGGGGGAACTTTTTAAGTGGCGAGGCGACGTCAGGAATTCGAATATCTTCTTGCCCCCCCCTGGCCTCCCTCGCTCTTCACCCACCCCCCCTCGCCGCGGTAGGTTCGCTCGCGAGAAAAAGAGCGTTTTTAACCTCTAACCCGCTCCACCGAGAAATGGCTCAAGTACGCCGAGAGCGAGTCGGCCAAGTGTTTCTGTCTGATGCTCGGCAGAAACGCCGAGCGCGTCGCTGTGCCACGAGAGTATCGTGGGAGTGCGCGCGGCGGCCGAGCGCGCGCGCTTCGCGTCGTATCTCTCGAAGCGCGTAACCCCGCGATTCCGCGCAATTGCTTATTTGCTCCGCTTCGCGCGCGACGACGGCCTTACATGGTGCAGTCAAGTTTTATGTCGAGGAATATTCAAAAATTTTACTGGGCGTTTCTTTTTGTTTTGTACTTGTACACCGTTTGTTGTAGTTTTACTTTTTATCGATACGTATTGCGAATTTAAGTTGTTGATTTAGCATGGTGGTTTTGTGAACATAACGTTTGATTTATTTAAGACAGGTCTGAAGCTGACGTTTAAACTTTGTCCTGAAGAAGTAAACGGAAATTTAAATTAAGACATTGAACGGTGTACTGAGAAAAAATCTACTGTAGGACCTAATACCGCACGATTTCATTCTATATTGACAGAATCCTTAAGTGCTCACATTCAACATTGGACCGCTACAAGTATCCCTTTACTGGAAATTCTTAAAATAATTATGAACTCTTAAACTTTTTAAGGCAGGTAATAAAATTTGACCTCTTAATGTTGAGTTGTTAAATGAAATACCAGGATAAATACACTTTTAACAATTTATTGCTTCTTAATTTTTTGCTACATAGATAAAGATCATAAATAAAGTGCGATTTTATCTCAACTCAGAGTTTAGTGGAATTTCGCAATGGGTAAAAAGCGGCGTAAGATTTATAAATGAGGTTTACAACTTAATCTGATCAGTTCTAGTATCCCAAAGCATCTGGATTCACAAGATAAGGCGCGGTGTAACTACCTGCATTTTTCACTGAACTTCTTAATTTATAATGATCTGTTGAATTATGGGGTACCCCGCGGACTCCGCCTTTCCTTGGTATCAAAACGCCATAATTATGGTAAATCTGCGCGCGCCGATAAGCTTAACTAACCCATCTAACGGTATACCGCGGCGCGGCCAATCCTCGACTCGCGTAATAAACTGCGCCTGATAAGGCAACACACTTAGCACTTTTTACCCGGGAATCAATTTCCAAACAGCGCATTAGCCGCGCCGCGGGTAAAACAATACCGGCGGGCACCTCGACTCCGCGCGGGCCGATTTATCCCGCTCGATCGGGCGCGAGGTTCTCGCGGGCGCACGCAAAACTTGAATAAATTTCAAGCCTCCGAGTCCCCCGCGACGCGGATACTTTTATTCGCGGTGGATTTACGAGCGGGGCATCGGCTACGCGGATTTCCGCGCTGAATTTACGGAGTCGGCTCGTTCTTAATGAAGCTTTTCGAGTGGATTGAATGCGCGGCTCTCGGATTAGCCGATGATGATTCAAATGCTATTAGCGGAGGGCGGCATTCTCCGCGCTTTTACTCCCTTTACGCCGGGCTCGCTCGCGGTGATTTACGATTTTATAAATTAATGCGCACCGGTAAAGCGGGAGTGGCGGCATCAAGGAGATAACATTATTCAATTCTTTGATTTTCAAGCGATTCAATTAGATGCGTCGCTCTCTGCGCGAGTCGAGGGGATTTATTTCGAAAAGTGCACTACTCTGAAAGCCACCGCCATCCGCGATAATTATTTTGTTTTCATACCGGTCAATTTATTCGAGTGTCTAATTGACCACGGCAGTGGTTATAAAAAGTCGAGAGCGAAGAATCGAAAACGGAATCTTACAGAGGCATAAAAGAAATTCAAGTCGACGGAAGAAAAAAACGGCCCGACACCGGACGAAAATAAATTCGAAAAAATACCGCGCGGGGCCGTGGAAGAAGCCGTCGAAATTCGAGCGCCCGAATGTTAGAGAGAGCGGGAAAGACAAGGCGTGAAACTCGGAATTGGCTTTGTTCGGGGGTAAAAACGTTGCGGGGGAGGGAGAGAGGAGACGCCGCGACGGGCGAAGGGAAAGCGCGAGGGGACGGATGAGAGTTCGAGCGCGAAGAATAGCGTCAGTGTTCCTCCTCGAAAGCTCTTTGAGGCTCTCCCTTTCACGAGGCGCGGCTGTAACTCGGTAACGAAGAGCAGAAACCGCGCGCGCTCAATGGAGCCCCCACAATCGATCGCGCTGTTTACGCGCCCGCTGCTCTCTTTCCCTCGCGGGTGCGAACCTTATACCTTCCTTTTTTTTCCTTGCATGGCAGCCTGAGAGGCTCATTGTTTTGGAGCCGGCCCGAAACATTTTTACGACTCTGATCGGTTGGAGTCGACGATCGGCTGGTGCTGTTGCTTTAAGTAACTGTCGAGATATCTTAGCATGGGATACGTTTTTAAGTACAATGGGC
>JAXIUT010000001.1:20264168-20282937 GCA_035586675.1 Eurytoma californica | reverse complement strand
AGTCTGTCATTCGAAAAAGTCTTACGGTTGCACATCGGCGAAACTTACAGACCTGCATTCCAAGCCTAAAAATTCCCTACGACGTTGCATTTTTTTTTTTTTTTTTTAAACCTTCCATCGAAATCCAACTTAATTTCGTTTATCGTCGAGCTGCGGCGTTGCATTGTGACTTTCTTTTGCGGGTGCGAAATGCCACGCGGGGATTCCGTCATTAGCGCGCGCGGGGGTATCGCGCCTTAATAACGATCGATTACGGCTGGGGGGGTATGCCGTCTGCCGGCGCGCGCGAGACAAAGGAGGGAAAGAGAATACGGCGCGCGCCGCGGTGGCACACTTTGGCGTGGCTTTCTTTCGCGCGACAATGGGCGCGCGCGCAGACAAGGGCCGCGTAACGCGAGACGCGCCACCAAGTGCATTATACGGCCGCGTCGAGTCAGATGTGCGTGCGTGCCCCCTTCGACGCTTCCTTTTTTCAACGTCGCTTCTCTTTTACTCGCGCGGCTCGCTTTCTTCGCAGGCCTGCGGCTGCCGCTGCTCACTCGCGACCCTCGTTACGTAGCGACGTTTCGACGCAGCTCCACGCAAGGGATTATTCCACTCTCTTTTTTGTTGTTGCTCGAATGTTGGCCTGATTCTTGGCGATGAAAAGGCTTTTTTTCTACTTTTTTTTTTTTTTTTTTTTGTTTATTTTTTACGGGATTATTATTAATGATATCTACATTGTAGTATCATAAAGATGTGATGGGCACTCTGCCCGGATAATATCGCTTTATAAAAAAACGTGACCTTTTTTATATTGTTGACGTTATTTCTGTTACTGTGATCGGATGATAACAATTTTTTATTATTTATTTGACTGGAACTGGAAATGTAATCTATTCGCGCCTGATCCCTGAACAAATAAATAATACATAATATAATGTGATATTTTGTTGTAAATATTAATTTTAACTTATTATAAATTAAATTAATACCTGCATGTTGTGTAATACTAATGCAAGCATTAATTAATTATAATCTATTCGCAGAGCCATCGCATGCTACAATAACCTTTAACACTAAAACTACACACGAATTTCAAAATAAAATAACTAAAGCCGGATAAGTCAGAAACTTGTAACGTGGTTCGGATGCTCGAAAAAAAAAATATTTTTTTACATAGCAAATTCCAGTCGTCAATCTCGTATCGACGTAATACACCGAGAGCTGGCGAAAAATTTCATTGTCATAATCAAAGCAGCATTAATCACGGCACTGGCTCGCAAAAAGTGAAAATCCGTGCGGGAGCCCCGACGCGCCGCGTGAAAGGCCTTTTACGCAACCGGCGAAATTGAAAAAGCCACTTCAGCCACGCACGGCACGTGTAACCCGCCGAATCCCCCCGCGCTCTATCGACTCACGTCCTCCCTTTTTTTCGAAATTTGCGCGCCACGCGGGCAGAGGCGCCTAAGGGAGTAAAAGAAAAAAAAAGGAAAGAGTCAATGACTGCAGGTACGTACGCTCGTAGTCCCCATTGAGGGAATTTTTCACGGCAATCGTAGCCGCGCGCCCTTCATTTATTCGAGGCGCTCGTACGGCGCTTTCTCCGCGAGCACGCGGTATTATTACCGGTCGTACTCTTAATAAACCCGCGCGAGATGCGAGTCATAAGTATTTTTTCTCGCGTGCACGAATTAAGACTTCGAACGTTCGCCTGTGCCACTTTCGGCGCATCGGGGGTTCTCGTTCCTGCAGCACTTTTGATTTCGAAGGCAGCTTTCTGGATCCAGTTTTGATACCGAGAATTTTTTTCGGATGTGATTGGATGTTATGGTGGTCTTAAAAGTCCGATTTTATTTTTGTTACGCTCATTGTAAGTGAACAGTTACTTTTAAATTACAGTTTTATTTTCAGTAATTTGCAGCGGAATAAAAATGTCTTTATCATTAACTGCAGTTAACGATAAAGCAAATTGCACTGCATGCAAATAAAAACCTAGCATCAAAAGCAAAAACAAACTTGACTTATACACGACGTCCATTAAAGATCAAAAAATTATCGCGCTAAAGACTACCGTACGCCCGACACATGAAAAGCTCACTTCGCAATAAAAAAAGTGAGAGAAACAAGAAACCGAACGAAAAGAAAAACGAATCCAAGAGAAAGAGAAGCCAGAAACTCGAAGAAAACGAGCGCGAGAGAGAAAAGCTCGGCCTCTCCAAGGCAGGTAAAAAGGCCGAAAAAAAGAGCGGTCGCGCGCGTACGTATAAAAAAAAAAGATTCAACGTTGGAAGGAAGCAGAGGCAAGGCGGCGCGTCGCTTAGAAGCGTGCGGGGGTGGCGGGGGACGGGAGCGAGGGAGAAACGTGGCAACGTCGCAAAGGCAACTTGACCCTGTTACCGCGCACACATCTCCCTACTTTTATATTTCTCCGTCTCTTCGCAGGGCCGAGCGCGCGCCACGCACCCACGCCGCGTGTAAGGGGGAGCCCTACCGGGCGGCGGCCTATACCCCTCGGGCGTGAGATAGCTAAACAAACTGGATTCGAAGTGACGCGGGGGCCGCGTGCGTCACGCGCAGTCGAAATCCCGTGAAGTACGCGTAGGGCGAGCGCCACCCTAGAGGAGAGCCGCCCCGGGAATTAGGCGGGATTTGGGAATGAGATGGACGACGCAGCGCGCGGCGTAATGGCCGAGCCGCTTTTTGCGCGCGATGCTCGCGCGGAAAAGCCGCCGGAAGCTTCCCCGGGTATTACGGGGGATCGAAGAGCCCCGGCCTCGCGGGATATTTACCCCGAGGCCCCGGGATTCTTTTCAATGATATTTGAGAGGGAATATGCTTTACCGCTAGGTGGATTTCGGCTTTATTCCGTTTCTGGTGTAAATTTTGGATTAATCGTCGAGGTGATCTTTCATTTTTCTTGATACAACAGTGCGGATCATTCAACAATGGACGATGTATGTGTGTACCATTAATATCAAAGAAAATATTGTGAAAGAGAAAGACTGAGAGTGAAAGTGATGGAGACAGAGGCGGAGTATCAGGGCGAATCCGAGACGCTAAGATAAAGAGATGTAGGAGTAGCATATTGATTTTACCGTGAATTTAACGGTTTCTAGTTCTCTAATTTTAAATTCGTAGTGTTTTAACATCACTATTGTTTCTGCCACGCTTAAAAAGACATTTGGAAGAAATGAATGCCATTATGAATTGCAATGCCCTTTCGTTACACACTAATGTTTACCATCAATTGAAAGTTCAAACAGCATTATGTTACAATTTCTTTTTACCGTTTTGACGTTTATTCTTTCATTTCTTGCACCGGTAAAAAATGTACATTTAAAAGTAATCGATTCATTTGAATATATCTCAACTTATGACGAAGACTTGAAATTTAAATTTCCATTTCAAAGTGATTCATAAAAAATTATTCCAATCAGCTTCTAGTTAATACAATGCCGCTACTTTCAGAAGTTCAACGACCTTTACTTCGCCGCGAATTTTATTTTTATGACCGAATCGAATATCGTAAGCTCCCCAATCATTGGTATAATAAAGCAAACGTCGAAGGTAATATTTCTCAGTTAACATCGTCGTTCTAAAAAAATAAATAAGCGAATAAAATTTTTTAAATTTTACAAGTTACTTATAAGTCCGATATCGACACCCATCCATCAGAAGGCGCGTGGAAAATTCGACCTTCCTCCTTTTTTCACAGGAGGCGCTAATAATACGGCGTATTTTCCAGCGCAACGAGTCCCCACCATTAACCCAAATAAACCCCGGTGCAAAGGCGAAACCCGCAGCGGCAGCCTGCGGAAAAGTTTTCGATTCCATCCGATCCCCAACCCTCAGCGACGTTCATTAAGAGGCGAGGCGAGCAGGCGGAAGGGGTGTCGTCGGCTTTATGCAGCGGCGCCATTCGATACCGACCCTTTTTTCCTTTTTCTTTTTTATCTCGCCTCCCACCCGCGCCCTTCTTTGGCTCGCGCGACGCGCTAATTCGCCGCGAAGGTGGCCGGATCCCGTCGCCCCCGTTTTTTCTCCCCTTCCGCGGTACCCGGTCGTTTATTTTGCTTACGCGAGCCTCGGTCGAATTAGATTGAGTTCAGCCGGCTCCTCCTCTTTTTTGTTGCCCCTTCCGGTTAAAGCCAAGTTGTTTTTCGCGCTTACTTCGGAAAAGTCGATTTGACGAACTCGAGCTTTCGCGGCGCGCAATGTATAAACTTTAATTACGATTCTTAATTGCGTCGGTCCGAGCCACACTGCAGCTTATAAATCCCATTAACTTTCCCGCCAACGAGTTCGTCTATTAATAAACAATCTCCGCGAAAATATTTGAAAAACACGCATCGCCTCTTATCGGCGGTGGCGCACTTTTACGATTTACAATCGTTGCCCATTTAGATAGCAGATCGATTATAAAACGAGGCGTAAAAAGGGGACCGAAGCGCAGTTACTTAATCAGCAAAATTAATTTTTCCAATCCGCGAGCCGGGTCCGAGCGAACAACCGTTATTAACAATCGATCGGGGCGCAATAAAGCGAAGCGGGGCTCGGGTTTCAGCGCGCGGAAAACAACTCGCGGAAAACGCTTATAGCGAGTATCGGCGCGGCGCGACACGGTAGCCGCGCGGCCGTTATCGAGCGAATAATCCGATCGGGCCGGGCCGGCGCACGCACGCTGCACCTCTCTCGGCCCGTTAGGCGCGCGATAAATTTCGTTTATCGAGCACCGGCTGACTCCGGCGCGATTCGACTCCTTGAGAAACTCTCCCCGCGATTTCATTTGTTCCGTCGGAGCCGAGGCGGGGATTAGCGGATCGACGGCTGTATATATATGTATAAACCTTTCTACGATTTTTTCTCTCTCTTCTTTTTCTTTTTTTTTACGGGGTTTTCGGGGTGGGATCGATATAGCCGGATAAACGCGATCGCGATGTCTCGACGCTTGCTTATTTATTGGCGGCGGGCACGCAGGGGGAGACTTAGCGTGGCTCCGGAATCGGGGTTGACTATTTCGAAATTGCGGTCTTAGCTCGCTTCGTAAATTTCTAAAGGTTATCTGATTTGCAGGTTGTTATTACAGTTTAATGTGGATTAAATAAAAATGAGTGGATAATTATAGGAGCTTTACCTTACTCGCTGGTTCAGAAATGAGTACTAATACATTTTGATTCGATACGTTAATCAGATTTTGATGTTTTTACAGAGTTTGGTGTAGAATTCTTTAGAGGAGTATAAAGGAATTATTTCGAATTTCCACTTTTAATTGAGATAATCAAACCTTTGTACGGCTTTAATTATTTCTTGAATATGACCTCCGAATGTAAATTAAGCTAACCTACATACTCCTTCGAGCAAATTCCGATACATAAGAAAACGTCCTTCTAATAGTTCTAGAATAATCTCATAGCGATATAAAAAATTCTTCTTTCTTTATTAAATAAGTTTGTTTATTTAAACATCTAATAGAACGATCGAAAACTTTGTTAACGAACACTTAATTTTTAAACAAAAAAATGTATATAAAATCATTTAAAATGATAGAATCGTTTAAAAGAACGAACGAAATAAACAAAAATTTATTTTCAAAACAAATTTTGAAAAATGTACCAATTTTGAAAGTTCTCAGGAAGAGCTTAAAAATGCACCGCTCAATATATACCCACGACTACTTTTAGTCTGAATACAGCAATTTCTATCTAGCACAAAAGTTAAGTGATTATTGCAAACAAGGATCAACTGTAATTTTAAACCGCCGCACCAATCCAAAAATTAATAAAAAAAAATATAATACTCCGAGATCGCGCTGACTCACACAGACGAAGCAAAAAGCATCATCTCGATAAATCGTCGCTTTTTGGGATTGATAAATTCGTAGCAAAAGACGTAGAACTCGAGCGTCCCAGTTTCCCTTTCTTTTTTCCCTTTCGTCTTCTAGAGCTCGCCGGCAAACATAACGCCGCGCCGTATATTTTCGCAGTGCACAGCCAGAAGCTACTTAAATAAATCAGCAGCACGTGAAATCGATGAACTCGCGGGACTCGCGACTGCACGCGTACACACACACGCGCGCGCGCGCGTCCGTCGTCGCCTCGAAAAAGCCCCGGGAATGAAAATCATCGCGTCGCGCCGAACGGAAGAGCCACCACCTACCGGAAATTTACTTCCCATTGGTAATTGCGGTCGGGAAAAAAGAAATGAAACGTCGAATTAGCCAGTTAATTAACGAAGCGAGCTTGGAATTCCTTTGTGGAGGATAAAAAAAAAAGGATACTCGACCGCGGAGTCGAAAGTATCGGTTGTAAATGCGAACGCGAATTGCGGCTTTTTTTTAAGTAATACTTGCGGCTGCGCTTTGCCCTTTTAATAGCTCGCTATCCCGGTGAGTATAAGGTCCGCTGGATACTTTGTAAAGGAGACTCTCTGTTTTGCCATCGAACAGATTAATGACCGGTCAGTCGTGGAAAAAAGCTCGTTATTACATGGAGGATCGAGCTTATTGTCGAGCAGAATTTTTGTATTCATATCGAAAGATCAAAAGGCCGGCCCTTCCGGTGGTTTCCTATCCCACCTTTTTCTTTAATATCGTAATAAAAAATTTTTTTATCGAAAAGCTGTGGCGCACTGTAATCTCGGCTCTGCATCGATCGCGCATAAAAGAAAAATCTGAAAAAAAGTTGCGCTCGCGCGTTATTCCCCCGGAGCAAAAATAATGCAAATTTTTCTAAATCAGGTTAATCTGCGTGTTTTATGAAGCACACACCGCTCGTTCCTTTTTTCCTTTCCCTCCCCCGCGCGGAATCGCCATCAATCAGCGCCCCTTTTTCCCCGGCGGTGTCGCGTGCGCGCTCGCTCCCTAACCTCGCGAATTAGCCGCATAGCGCTAATGCGCGGTGAAAAAACAGCGAGCCCAACCCGCTGCATCTATACCTAGTCACGGGGAAAAAAAAGAGAGGAGAAAGAGAACAAGCCAAGGTTCGCCGGGCAATTTCGCTTCGATCTCGAGATGAAATTTCGCGGAAATCTCGGGGTGGCTGAGCTCTCGTCGAGGCGACTTCTCGCCGGTATTTATACTCATTAATCAATGGCACAGATCTCCATCGGAGTGTGACGTCACATACTCCGCGACCCGAATGTGCAGCGCCGTCGCGCGCGCACGTGAGCAATCGACTTTGCCGTTGCCGCCGCGCTTTTTTCCCCGCTCACGGTGTATCAACCTCTCGGCTCCATTGTTCTCCCGCAAGGAGGTAACCACCGCTCTCCCTCCCGCCCCCCGAGGTTGTTGCACCCATGCGAGACGACGAGGCATTTGAAAATACCTGTGGAGCCGGGAATCGACGTTATTGATTGCCGCTAATCTTGCGAAATAGGAATTTACTTTTGCCCCGCTGCTCCCGCGCAGGCCTTGCCGGTATTAATTGTGCGGACAAATTCGCGATTCGTGTATGTACGCCGTTGGCTGGAAAGATGATGAACCAATTTTGCCGGGCGATTGTCTGAAAATGCATATCGCTCGATCGGCTCGTGCTATCGGCTCCTACTCCCTTTTTTCAAAGAAGATTATATTTTATCGGCTAACGCGATTTCCGAAGAATGTCAAGACTTGATATTTATGAAGCGGAATGACGCGCGACGGCGAACCTCTTTTTCTGGGTAAGTCAATTATTATCGACCTGGTAAGGCTCGCGATTGAATTAGAGAGAATGAAAGTGGTTCATTCACGAATATCGGAGGATGAAAATAAAATTATCCAGTCCGACGTCAGAGGCGGTAATCCGAGACGAAAGTAAAATTGGAGCCCGGCCCGTCTTATTGTTTCGCGCGCACGCGCGAATGAAAATTTATCGAGGACCAGCGGCGCCGGGCAAGGCGAACGATCCCGCCGCACTGGAAATATAAAGTTTTCAGCCGGTGGCTAAATCGTGCCGGTGAATTTTTAGCGCACCCCCGGCGCTTCAAACTTTCGATCGCTTTAGCACACATTTAAGTCCATTCAGAAAATATGGCCACTCAATTATTAGCGACCCAGCAACATCTCCGGCCCGAACTGGGCTAACCGCCTCCCCCCCCCGCGCGGGGCGGAAATAAATTCGCCGCGAACTTCGGGGAAAAAAACCGCGAGCGCCGTTGTTTTGCATCTGGGCTAAAGTGCGCGGGTCAGGGAGTTTCTTTTTTGCTCGTCAAAACCCAGTTACCGCCGCGCCGAAACGGTCCGCTCGCCTCCCCCCCTTTTTTCCCCCCTCTCGACGAAGACGCGCGCAATTAAACTTACGTCCGTTCTCGATTAGCGACGAGAGGAGGCGGGGGGCAAGAAGTTCGAGCGTCGCTCGGTGTTTTTCGCGGATGCGCAGGCAGCGGCTAAAACGCGCCTCACGAGAATTAAATTGCGCGGCGCGCGATTAGATAGGCAGTTTAATGGCTCGGCGATGCTTATCTGGCCGCGCGACGCTTCGAGCCGACAAACAAGCCGGCTCGAGTGCACCCGGACTCGAAGATTGCCTTTTTCCTGAGGGGAGGGGAGGGAGGGTCGGGACATAAATAATGTAATAGATCGCGTTGGCGCGATCATTGCCGGGCGTAAGTGCGCGAGCGCGCGGCTCCGCCGATGTCGCTTTCCGCGGGGGGGAGGGGGCACGAACATTTTCATGACGCATCGCCGGACATTTCTCACGGCTGATTACTTTTAATGGAACTTCAGCGTCGGTAGAAAAGTTTATCTTAAGATACCGTATGTGATTCAAATGTATTTTCGATGTTAAGCTGCAGTTTTATTGAATTTATCGGGGTTATTAACTCGAGGAATGAACGATGGAGTAACTACACCGTAATTTAATAATGCGAACGATACGTTAGAAAACTTGAGCAATACTTTCAGTTTTATTGTGAAGAAAGACGTTATGCAAAAGCAAACATTTTCTGCATAACTGAATTTCTTATTTATAATCATTATACCTTGTTATTATTGATTTTACATTTATCTATCATTAATTATTTACTTGAGATTTAATTTTCATTAAAATACCACTATAAAAAGTATATTTTTAAAAGCTATTATCCACGCAATATGATTATGAAAAAATCCACTTTGAAGAATTGAAACGAAGGGGGATGATATCGGATCTCGCGGTAGGAACTACCACTCCAACATTACGTGAATCGATATTGAAATCGATTTTTTAATTTAATTAATATCTCTTGTTTCATCTTTTTTTAAGCTTTTAAAAATTAACTTTTTTACCGGAATTAATCGAATTCGAACATTTATTTCGATATCAAGGAGAGTTTAAGCAGTGTATTTCTTTTAATATTTTTTTGTCTCAGTTTTTACGGAAAGTATGTCATAAGAAACATACCTTTGAAAAGTATAATTTCCGGCTAAAACGTTCCCTTAAGTAACTGAATTCAATTTTAAAATATTTATAAATATTTTCAAAACCATCGGAAATGAATCCTCAACGGTACGAGCGCGCGCTGCAGCATCGCGTTTGATATCGGCATTAAATCTTCAGCTGCACTCCCGCAAAATATTTAAACAGCCCCGAAGCCCCGAGTAAATTCGCGTCCTCCGCAATCAATAGAGCCCGGCAAGCGCTTCAGGAAACTTAATAAGTGCTTATTCCGGGTGGCGGGCGCGAGAAAAATCCTGCGGCTGACAGGCGCCGAATTAAAGCGGCGAATTTCGATTTTCGCAGCTGACGCACCGGGCGCGGGTCTTAAATCAATTGACGCTCCGCGCCGCGACATAATCAGGCCCGCCGCGAAGGTGTCGCGCGCCCGGATTTAATGTATCTTAACGCGGCAACTCCGGCGACACTCCCCGCCGCCCCCGCTAATGCGCCGGGGCGCGCTGCTATTGACGCGTCGCGGTCTCTGCCCCTGACGAGGCACTCGAGCTTGCAAGCGCGGAGTTAGCGCGACAGTTCATTTCCTCCGCGCCGGGATGCACGCGGTTTAAAATGTCGCCGCCGATTCGGTACACCGAGTCCCCTCGCGTCGCGAATTTTTTTTTTCCGCGAGGACCCTTTCGACGGTTAGACCTGTGTAAGCTCGGGAAACTTTTGCGCGGGATTCGAAATTAATTAACTTTTTTTACGCCGGGGATATTTAGGTTTACCCTTCTTTCTTTGAAAAATGAAGGGGAAAAAATGGAGAGTTTCGCTCGCGGAATTAAAAAAGTTGTGAGCGCGGAGGGAGCGAAAACGCGAGCATCGATTTTTCCGCGCTCGCGAGCTGTCGATAAAATGAGTCGCGGGATTAAACGCGACAGCTTAATGTAGTTCGGCGTTTTACGAAATTCCCGACCAGAAGAATCCAGAGATCCTCTGGACCGGGAACTCACTTTCGCCCCGACGGTTTCGCGCCGGCGTTTTCCCTCCTTCGGCGGGCTCTCCTCGAGCAGCGTAAGCGGAATTTCCGGTTTCTACGGCTTTCAGCCGCTATTTGCACGTACATATCGCGCGAGCTTCGAATCAAAATCGCCGATATCCCGCAAAATTCGACGGAGCGACGAGCGTGTTATCGATTTTTATTTATTTATTTACTTTTATTTATTTTTTTTTTATGTCGGTGGACGGAGAAGTGCGGCTCACACTCCGTCGAGTGTACGCGCTACATCGAGGCTGAACGATTCCGCTTTTACGGGTGCACCCAGAAGCACTCACGAAATGATATTTTGTCGGTGCGTATTTCATTTTTCAACTTTGTGCCCTATTAGATCAAATTAAAAGTGGTTTATTTATTAATTGATATTAGAAAAGAATTTCCAGAGGTTAATATAAATCGGTGTCCCTGGAGGGTTGACACTCTCCTATAGTAAGTTTAATACATTAATTAAAGTACATTAGACATATTGATAAAATAAAGCATTACTATAGTCCATCTAAATTTTGAAAATAATTTCGGGCTTTCAGTATCCGTAATCCGATAACATAGGTAACATATTTTTCTATCATCGAGGAGTTAGCTATTTTGAATTTTATTCCGCTTCGGTTGACACCGAATATTTGCATTGATGGCTCTCTTTGGGAGTGCGCGCGGTAGTGCAACGCGCCCCGCGAGGTACGTATATTTTTTTATTCCTCCAGAAAAACATTTCGCCGGGAAATAAAAGGACAAAGTCAGAAATGCCATAAATGTTTCAAAGTATTTGTGTTGCACGGTAGCTTTTATTTTACCGCCGGAAGGAATGCGCACACCAGGCGGTAGGGAGGCCATGCATTTTTCAAAAATACGCGCTTTTCCGCCATATCCCCCCGGTTTTTCGGGGCGAAAAAGCAATTTTCACCGCGGCCACGGAGAAACAAGAGGCGGGCAGCAGTAAACTCCCAAACACGTCCGGTGAATAAATAAACAAGCGCGCGCGGGCACAAAGGCCGACCGGCCCTTTTATCCCGTGATCTTCGAATTCTCCGCGGAAAATGATCCGACGCCCCGGCTTGATTGAAAAGAAAAGCTCGGCGAGGAGAGGGGGCAGGATCCTCGCGACGGCAAAAGACGAGACGGACGGATCCGCCTCGCGGTTTCCCGTAATTTCCGTAAGGAGCTTCGGGATAATCTGATATTCCGCGAGTCGCCCCCCTTTACTGCTCGCTAATAAAGACGCGCTACCTCCCCCGTCTTTTTCGCTCTATCTCCCTCTCGCTCGCTCCCTTCCCTTTCATCCGGCGCACATGAAAGCCACTCGGGAGCGAGATTTAAAAATAGAAGGCGCGCCCGCCCCGGCGGAAGCGGATGAAAATATCTCGCTTTCAAGGCCCCCCGTTAATATAAGCGTCTTTATGGTCTTGCAGCGGCGACGGCGGGCGGAGGAAAGTTCAAGCGTCGCTTTGCACGTCGGCTGACTGAATGTTCGCTCCTTTTATTTTTGCGGGGAGCGCCGCGGACGCCTTGGCGCGCTTATCGCCACCCCAGGTGATAATCGCGTACTGTTTTGCCTCGGCGCTCCGTCTTTTACTTTTTCTGCGCGCGCGAAAAGCAATTGCTCGAACGGAGACTGCCAGTGCGCTCCTTTGAGCCTCGCGGCGTTTAATCGCGTTGAATAAAGAGATTATCGAGGTTCTTTTTTAAATTGCTCAACCTTTTAATCCTGATAGTAAATACTAAATCAGAAATCGGATAAAAACATTTTTTTTTTTTTGTTTTTTACACAAATTAATGGCAGAATTAAAAAAGTAGTTGAATCGAAAAGCTTCGATTAAATTTTTTTAATTGTTAATTTTTTAAAACTGTAAAAGAGTATATTTCCTGGAAAGCTAAAGAGAAACATGAATATTATATTTTAGTAAAAGTAAAAATAAATAATTAATGGAATAAAACTTTTATATGAATGAATGTGCAAAATAACTCGATATTTAATTTTGAAATATTAAAGGGAATGGATACATGAATGATCCAAGAATTTACATCGAATTTACATTGAAATTTGCCAATAAACATTGAACGAAAAGACTAAGGAAAATTCAAATATTTGCATATCGGGGTGTCCTGATTGAAATAGCAGTGATTAAAACAAGTCAACTGTAACTAATATGTATTTGCTGGCAAAGCTTTAAATTGAATGACAAGTGGACAAAGTTTACTGGCTGTCAAAGAGGGCCTCGATAAAATTAATTACAAGCAAGCTAAAGGAAAGGAAAAAAAATTGTTGCTTTAACAAATGACACTAATTATTGTGACTCATTGGCATAATCAAATACCTCATTACGGGCACAAACTGCCGTTATCACAAAGGAATTCGCTTTGGTAATTGCACGAGTATTTACATAGCTAAATTTAAATCGCGTATGCTTTAGCGATGTTTATTATACTCCTGAGGTCATACAATTAAATCCGCATTGCGCCTTTGTGCTGCTCTTCAATCTGTACATTTTAATTACTAGAAAAATATACTATTGTTTGCATTCATATTAATTAATCTATATGACCTATAAAGTGGTTAGTAAAAACAATTGCACAACGCGCACTGTGTCCTTTCAAGTTCATCTATTGCATAAAAAAATTTATCACAAAGTCTTTGATTTCATTTTAAACTGCATTCAAAAGTTAAGAAAATAAATAAATCACTCGTCGAAATATAAAAAAATGAAAGAGCGAAGCGGCGAAACTCCCGATAAAAAAAGAACTTCTCAGGCTTCCGCGTGCAGCCTTAATAAAAAAACTTCTCGAAACTTGGCTTTGCGCATGGTAAAAACGAATTTATTCATCTTCGAGTTTGCCCGCGCGGGGGGCTGCGTCAAAACAAAAAAGCTCATGATGCACGGCGCGAATTTTTTTGCCGGTCGCATTATACACGCGGCGAAATAAAATTGCAAAAACTTTGGCGCTCCGCGCGTAATTTCGCGTAGACGCGCAACGAGACCTACTCCCCCTCTCTCCCTTTTTCCTCTCTTTCTCCCTCGCGTCAGATTAAAATAATACGGCGACCCAGTTTACGCGAGTTTGATGCTCCCGCGCGGCGAAAGTTTCGCTTCAACCCCCCCTTGTAAATCTCAATGACGGCGGCGCGTTCGGCCAATAAAATATCGGAGTTTTCGCGCATCTCATAACGGCGAAAACAAGGGACCTTAAAGAGGCGGAGCAATTTCCCCGGGACTGTTTTCACGCGTGATTTGTTTTTCCGATGCGTTTTCTCGGATTCAAGCGCCGGAGACGCATTTTTAACGCTTATCCCGCGCTCCGGGGGGGACGCCTCTCGAGGCGGGCGATTTTCTTCTGGTGGTCGCGGCTGAAAAACTTTCGCCGTAAAATATTACGACGTTGATGGTATTTTTACGCCGCTGAAGCGCGCGACACGTGTACGCGCTGTATTAACTATTTCCGACTCATAAACGCGCTAAGAAAAGTGATATAGGCATCATCTTTAAAAAAAAAAACCGCCGGTGCTTGTGTATAACGTAAACGTTTATGAGTGATGTTTAGCGAAGTTAACCGGGCGCTTTTTAAAATGTTTTATTCACTTTGAAGTGCAGGAAGTTATACTTTATTATACACGTAACTAAAACATAGCTGCGCTGCAAATAATAATCGTATAGTAAAAAATGCAACTATATTAACCCGTTAGATACATAGGCATTCCGGTATACCCAGTTTATTAAAAATGTTCTGGAAATAAAAATTAAATAAATTTCAATATTTACAGCATTTTTAATGAACTATACCGACCCCAACGCTGGTTAATGAAAATTTTTCCAATATTCAGAATTTTCCAAGCTTATATTACATGACTGTTACTTAAATAAATTCAAATTAAACGTTCCCACCTTGAGCACACAGTAAATTCTAAATGGCTCTATCACATTTTAGTGTTCAAATAAAAATTTAGTATAAAGTATGCATTACTTTAGCGTAACGCACAACTTACTATTACTATTATGATTATGATCATTACAACAGAACTAAATTTTCGTAACGTCTATAATATTTAGCTTCAAATATATAACTTATATATGTATACATTTCGCAAATTTTACTATATTATTTTAGCCAGTGTATTTTAAGTAATGCAATATTTACTATTTCCACTTACAGAACGTCTGGAATAACAGTCGGGCTCTCAAGCTTAAGTATACGAAGAAACAATTGTAAACTTAAGCTTCAAAGGAAACCAATCCACCCCACTTAGGGAAAAGCCCAGTCTCGGGGAAAACCGTCTTTCCCCGAAAGCGCGCACGAAACAGCATCCAGACCCACCCTCGCGTAGGTACGCGTACGTTTGAAGCCTCGCATTCGCGCCGCTCCATAAAGGAGCCCGCGGTGATTCGAGCGAGAGGCACAGTCCGGCACTTCCCCGTGCGGTTCGCGCGCGCAACTCCGGATGCAAAGGAGCGCTCCGTAAATATTAATTCTATAATTGGAAGCGCGCAAAGTGATTTACGCCGGAGCGTAAAAGTTGCGCGGATATTTATAGGCGCGCGCGCGAGGCGTCGAAGTGGGTTATGCACCCCTTGTACGCGGCCCCGTTATAACCGCGGGCGCATTAGCGCGCGGAGGCGCACATGTGTTTCGCGCCTGCGTTATTTCTCCTCTCTCTGCCACTCCGTTCCTTCTTCCACGTACCCCTCCCCCTCCGGTTGCCTTTTTTTTCCTTACCTTTTTTTTCCCTTGCTCCCCGGCACGCGAGGCCGCGGTATTTACTGCAAGGCGAAGCGCGCCTCACGGAAATCGAGCTGTGCTCCGCGCCACGTGTTCGACGTTCGGATTCACAAATGTTTCTCGCTTTTGTTCGCTGATGGTGTGTACTGCCGGCTGCCAGCGGGAAATCACGAACGTATTTTTTTTATTTACACGGTTTTTTTTTCGTTGAATATACTGTAGGTTTTGGTTGGATTTGATTGATGATTTGCTATTGATCTTTGTTGCCTTTGTCTGTAGTTTAATCAGGTTTATTTTAGTACCGTAAGGGAAAAATTTTAGTTAGATATCTTGCGATCAAGAAATTTGTTTTATAAAAATTACGACACACCCTTGTAAAAATTACTGACAAAAGTTGGATATTTTTTTTACTATTTGTGATAATTTGTTTCCAAGATTACCGAGTACAATTTCGGTAATTTTTGAAAAAAGTAAGATCTTTTAGTTACAATTTTTTCCTCGTGAGAATTAATAATGAAATTGCACTCGATATCACGCTCGTTAATTAAATCGTTAAATGCAAATTTAAGTATTCGATATAAAATGTAATTTGAATCGGGGTCGTCGAATTCAGTTATTCACGCGCTATGAAATATTAATGACAAGAAATGGTCCGATACAATGTATAAATATGAAAACGAGATTACACTGAACTCCGAAAGAAAGACAGCCACGCTCTTTTTTTTAGCTACATATTCCTGAATGGATTTGATGTATATTGATGAGAGGCGTCGCTGAAAAAAAGGGACACCGGGATAAAGGTAAGATGAGCCCGGTGAATTCGACATATCAAAGTATCGTTTGTCGACTTTGTGTCAACGAATAATTTAAAAAAAAGCGTATAAATTAAAGAGTCGGATTCGCCGAGCGAATAAATTATCCAGATTAAAATGGCAACGTCCAAGTTACAAGCTTACGCTTCGGGATAAGATAATTCTGCACAAAGAAAAAGACGCCACGGCACGTGCGGTTTCTTAACAACATAATAGAAAGTTCGATGATATATTAGCTACGAAAGTTGTAATTCTCATGTACCTACCATTGAATTCGGAAGATTCCGATAACGCCTAGAGTTTACGGTTACGTGAGAAAAGCTCTTTCGTAAGGTTCGCGCAGCCGTTAATTCGCAATATATTTATCAAACTTTATCCGTCTCGAATCCCCGCGAAACATAAAAGCGACTAATCTCGCGCCCATCAACTTACGTGTCAGCGCCGATCTCGATCGCGATAATAATTAAATCCCCTGCGAACTCCTTCATCCTTCGATTAAAAAATGAAAAAACCTAATTGAACGAGCGGGAGCGTTAAGCTTTTACCGCCTCTCAAAACAGGGACGATTGGCACGAAGGGGGGGAAAGAAAAGGAGGCCGAACGAAAAAGTGTCAACGAAGATTGAAATCAACGAGGGGGAGGCTCTTCCTAAGCCCGCCAACGTATTCGCCGGTGCAACTCCGGGGGCGCGCTATCTCGGCGCGGCGCACAGGGCGGAGAGCCGATAAATCGATCGCGCGCGCCTCGGCGTCGTCGTTATCGGCGCCGCGACGCCGAGGACTAGGCGCCGCCGTCAGGTAATTGAGGGCATTAATATTAAAGATCGCGCCGCGGCGATAACTGCCGGCGTCGCGGCCACAGGTTGTTGCTCGCGCCCCGCCGCCCGCCGACAAACGACTCGCCGCTCATTTGCATTTTACTCTTAATTGAAGGATTTCGACCGATCGCGGAGGTTGTACACATCCCTGGGGTGACGGTGCTCGATTTACAACGGAGATGCGGGATCTGACCAGAGCTACTTTGGCCTAAATTGTATATTGTCAGGGGAGAAATTTCGTATGGGAAGAGGGAAAGCAGAGGTGAACTTATGGGTTTTGCTAGAAGTTGATTAAGTGATCATTTTTCAGATTGATATGCAGATTATTACAAATTAGTTTTAACCTCTTGTATATTTATTTATTGAAAAACCAGAGTATATACAAAAAATTACATAGTAATAATTATTGCACATTTAACATTACAATTAAGTAATCCAGCAGAGGAAAAGATTCCTGTGCGCTGGTCTGGCTGAGGATATGAGGATTATTTGTCGCGGTATGTATTGAATGCTATTTTTTAATTTGACGAGCGTCAGGCGTAAGATTAATTAATGTTAAAATTGAATAGAGTAGAATAGAATTTATAATTGCACGAATCCAGTGAAGGGAATGTGAGGGTCAAAATATGAATAGACGAAGTTGTGAATTTTTTCAAAATAAAGAAAAGAAAATAATTATCAAGGTGATTTCAATTGCGAGTGATTTTCGAAAGAGGTTAATCCGGCAAATTACGCCAAGGAGAACAATGACACGAACGCACCGAGCAGTTTTCAAATAATTTAACGACACTTTATGTCTAAAATGACTGCATACAATGAGGAGGAATTTTCTCTCGAAGATTAAAGCCTTTGTTGCGTTCTATACGTGTGGGAATCCAAAAAAAATTGCGTAAATAAATTTGTTCATTCCGGGGATGAGATAATGCACGTCATTATTCGACTTTTATTTGTACAAAGTATCAAAACTCTTTGGCAACGGTTCGCATTGTTTTTAAAGATCAGAGCAATACCAAATCTTTTCGAGCATGTCCATGAAATTTTAAAGCCTACTCAATTCTACCAAGTCATTAGTAGCCCCCGCGGAAGTTTGATCAGATCCATGGCCTCCCCTCCGCTTTTTAATAAAATTCAAAAGCTGAAACAATCGAAAGTATTTCCACTCCGTCTTATAATTAAGTTCCCCGCCGTTCGCTGCGCGATAAATTCCTAAAATTCCCCGTCAGTACCCGGGGCTATTCCAGCAATTTCTTCAGCCGTTGAAAATTGAAGCCGCCGACGACTTCTGCGGCCGATCCTTAATCGATATAACGTCGGGGGCGATTAAAACGCCCGGCAGGCCGAGCGAACGATTCCCTTAATCGTCCCGCGATTTCAATGGCATCTATATATATATACACATCTAGCGCTGGAGCAAGCACATCTCGCGGTCAGCGCGCGGGGCTGATAAATGATAACGAGTGCCGGCGGGGTCCGATTGAGGTAATTTTTCGCTTCGACGATTATATTCCACTACCTCCTTCTTTCGGTTCGAATCTCGCGACGTTCCGATCGATCAGAGGAGGGGGAGTCGCGAATCATCCTCCGCGCGCCCCGACTAACGAGTTCTTAACGAGCCTAGGCGCGCAATTAAGTCTGATTCGCCGCGACGAACCGACTCACCCGAGGAATTTTCGGTTATGAAGAAAGTTTCCAGCGGGAATGGGGTGCAAAATTAGCGAGAGGTGCGTTGCGCGATTGACTCCAGTCGAGTAAGTTCCTCCGCGGAATTGTTACTTTATGTATGCTTTTAGGGTAGTTGTAAAATTCTTGAAGCGCCGACTGGGACAACTATGTGCGACGGAAATGATAACTGTTTTTAAAGTGCCGGTCAAAAATCTTTTGTACTGATAAAACATTGTTTTTGTTTTTAATAATTTATAAAAAAAATACCTACTGCAATTTATTCATTCAAAATTAATTTTTGTCACTTTAAAGTAGTTTTCATCGATAATAGGAAACAAATAGTAAGAATTGAAGACAAAATTAGTGACACGAGAGAGATTGATACGGGAGTTCCGCAAGGAAC
>JAXIUT010000001.1:20227036-20264068 GCA_035586675.1 Eurytoma californica | reverse complement strand
ATGTACAGGTAACATTGCTTACCTCTTATAGGATTTACTTTGTAAATTATCTGGTTTTCAATAAATAAATAAATAAAATTAAAGTTTTACCCCTATGTGCTCCAGCATAATACAGAAAGTTTAGAACAAATTTATTTTTAATTAAATTAATGTACTCTGCACTTATGAAGTAAATAATAGCTCCATTCATTCTCTAAATATTTCTCAAACAATGGTAAATTGTTTGACTGCAATTAGTTTTCCTGTAATGCTTTACAAGTGTGCACACTGATTGTAACCGTTGCAACAACTCGTATTTCAAACCACTTGAAAAATAAATTGAATACATTACGTTAACTTCCGCAACGACGAAGTAAGTCGAAACAGTTAAAGCCTCCAAATTAAGGAAACATGAAGGCGCATTCATAATTTTTTCCGAGTACCCCGGGCGCATCGCGGCAATAAACCTCGCCAAAAACATTCTAATTTACAGCTGTAATATTTACGTAACACTTTCGCGCCCGCGAAAAAAGCACACACAGGATGGCGAGTCGCGGCA
This sequence comes from Eurytoma californica, assembly GCA_035586675.1. Lineage (NCBI taxonomy): Eukaryota > Metazoa > Arthropoda > Insecta > Hymenoptera > Eurytomidae > Eurytoma > Eurytoma californica. The sequence continues at coordinate 20,263,530 of JAXIUT010000001.1, read as the reverse complement.
AGAAGCGAGAGCGCACACTCGCACCGGGCACACCAGTGGCAGAATCAGAAGCAGAAAATTTTTTTTTCGGCCCGGAATGCTGAATTTACGACGGCCATTACTTTGCTTTTCAGCTGCACGGTGGCCCCCGCGGTGGGATAAATCACGTGCAAAAAGCGGCGCGCGCGCGCGATAGTTCATAACTTCTGCACAATAGCTGATAAGAGACATCGGTGCCGTCGGCGGCGGGCGCGGATTTCAATTAACAGCTAGCCAGCGAAATTTGGTCATGGAATTGCAGTTCTATCTTGTCTTTCGCTTCCTGCTCGCGGGCGCGCCGGCGTACTTGGATTTACAGGCGACGGCGGACGCGCGCGCGCGCCTCAACCGAATTGGGTCGAAAACGACATTTTCATCGGGGCATGCTGCCCTCCACCCCTCCGAAATTCCCGAGTGCCGCATGTAAATCTTTGCACAATTGACACCGGCTAAAAATAAATTTCAATCTGCCGTCGATTGGATTTTATCGCGGGGGAAAATGACGAGGTCTCCACGTTTTCAAAAGTATCTTCAATCTATTTGCTCAGTGTAACGTCACTAACAAAACTAAATGCAGCTATTTTTAAATCATTCTAGCAGTTCATACAACGAAGTTTTAAAAAATTTTTTTTATTAAAAATTGTATTGTAATTTAACACGAACGTACGAGAAACATGTCTTTCGAATTGAAATCGAAAGCTACTATTATTTTACAACGGTGTAAAATAACTTTACTGCACGAACTGTAGCGAGTTCCGGTGACTGTAAAAGTATCCGTTTGAATTGCATGCACTACTTTTTATACGATTTCATGCATAAACATTTACACCACGAGAGCGTAACACCCACAAATACGTAAAAAGTACCTTTATCGCACGAAAAATTGTACTTCACTCATGAACTTGACACGCGTAAAAATTAGAATCCAATTAAACAAAAAAATAAAAATCATTACGTCGCTCAACACCTATTGAATTGCGCAATAAACGGCATGTACAACAGTCAGCTGTAAACGCAGCGAATTAGCGTCCGCGGCCGCGTAAAAACAAATCGCGCGACTTAATAACGGTCGGACGAAGGCGAGAGTGCGAGCGTAGGCGCGCGCTGCGAGATAAAATCGTGGGACATGAGCCGGGGCTCCGTGGGCCGGGGCGCGCGAGCGGGAAGTTACGGCGCGGCGCGGCGTGACATCACATCCGGAATCGTTTGAGCGACGCGCCGGCTGCAGCGGCCGCGAGTAAGTAGGAAGCCTGGTTCTCTCTGGAGGTGCGCGCGCGCGCGGATCGCCGGATGCCGGCTAATACGCGCCCGATATTGCGCAACGGCTTCGTGGAGCTTTGTTTTCCTTTCTTTTTGTCGGCTCTTTTTTTTTTTAAACCGCGCGCGCGTAATTTGCTCCGCGGCTGAATTTAATTGGTGTTTTTCACTTATGCGCGGACCGCGTCGATGGCATTTGGTAATTCATGGACAATTTAAATTCCATTGTGCCGCATTATGATAGAGGGCTTTTCGGGGCTATTGTGCGCATTTAATTCCGATGCGGCGCTGCGTGGAGTTTTAATGCATCGTGCGCGCGGTTTAAAATTTGTGGAATTCATAAAGCAAACGCTAAGCTTCTTTTGAGCTTCGTTTTTTTGGTCAGCCCGGTGTACTGTTATACTCGCGGTGCTGCACTTTATTTCGAGTTGAATCGATGTGAAATTATTCCTGACATCTTTTTCTTGTTTAAAAATTTTATTATAACGTTTCAATTTGTCACTTGTACTTGTACAAGGTGAAGCTGTACTTACAAACGGCTGAAACGTGGTAGACTCGTCATCATGTTTTACGTGACTCACCTGCAACAAAAAAGATTATATGTGTGAAAAATGAGTCAGAAAAATTGAGTTTTTCGTAGTAGTACACATCATGAATAATTCAGAAAGGCCAATCTTGTTTTGATAAAAATAAAATACTGCATTTCTTTCAAATTCCGAATGAAATTTTTGTTATCTAAATTTAGAAGAATTTGTAAGATTAATTCTAGATATTTTTTCTTAAATTCGAATTAATACAAATGATGTATTAAAAATATAAATTTTACAAGAATAATTCTCACAAATAATGTACCTAATTTTCTCTTGCATTTTTAAAACGATTATTTTCTTATGAATTTAAATCAAAACTACGAAGGAAACGCATTTGTAAGATTAGTTAAATTAAATACATGACATAAAATATAGCCTTTTTACATTATTTAAATAAGCAAATCTGCATCTCCCATCTTCGAAGCGTCAAAAAAGAAACAAGAAAAAAAAACGGTGTCCTCGTCGACGGGGAGGACACGACTCATCAGCGCGACCGTACGACTGCAATTTTTTCCAGCGAAACTCCATCAAAACTTCAATTTTGCGCGCCCATCGGGCGCGCTCCCGACTTTTAAAGCGGCCCATATATCCCCGGCGGGCAATTCCGCGCACTGCGGCCACGGGACGCGAAAAAAAAGAGACGACGCGACGGTTCCCGTCATTGACGCGGGGGGCCGAGCCATCAGAGACACGCGGCGGCTTTTCGCGCGCTCGCCGGAAATTACGAAATGGCGTTACTCTCCGCCGCCTTCCGCAGAGTGGCTCGGCGAGCCGCCACTCGGATTCCCCTCGCTCGGTTGCATCGACACCAGCCCGTCTATTTCCGGGGAATTAGGCGATCCCCGATAAGAATTGCGCTCGCGGAAGGGGCAATTGGGCGGGCGACCGCCACCTCGAAAATTCGGCGGACCAGCTGCTAACGCGCCTGTTAATAAGGGTTACGGACTTCTTCATTGTTTCGCGCGTCTCGTTTTATCGGGGGCGCTTCTGGAATTGCCCGGAATTAGCCGGGCGTAGAGGAGGCCACTGCCGGGCGACGCGCGAGAAATTAAAGCACTCGTGATGAGGTTGAATAGGCTAAAAATAGACCGGCCAATTAACTTGTCTCGTTGCTTTCTCGTACTTTTAATTTCGTCCGTTTGCGGCATCTCAGCTGAATTGAGAATTTAAGCCAAGTTTTTAAATTTCTTATTTTAAGTGTTTTTTGAAGTTACGCTAATTCCTATTAACTCCAATATATTATGTAAATTTGATTAATATAAGTCACTTACTTTTTAATGTAGAATGTCTTACGCTTATTGTATTAAGTGGGGGTCTTGTAAAGTAAAATAAACCACTATCACATATTAAGTGAAATTTCACTTATTCAACTTTAAAAAAATGAATCTACAATATTCATGTCGAAAAGTGTTCAAGATTTTTTTATTTGTTCAGAATTATTTGATTGAGAAACTAATGAAAAAATTAAATTTACTCTATTCTGATGATAAAAGTGTTTAAACAACTATTTAAAACTAAATTCAAAATTAATTAATTAATTTACCTATAAATTTTGCGAAGAGACGTTTCGATTATTTTTCAAACGATATAATTACTCAGCTAATCGAAGACAATGGACCTCGTGCAATGTCAATTCAAAATGGATTACGTGTTCACTGTAGTTATAATTGGGTGGAAACCTTGCCGTGTACACTTGTGCAAATTAATAATTTCTATCATGTTTTACCGTACTTTAGATTGTACGTCTCTCTATGTGTGCTTTAGTCCAACATTTCGAAATGTCTAGTTACTAGAGAACATTGAACTTGTAGGATGTTACACATTTGAGTTAGTTTAGAAGACTCGAGAATATTCTGCTAACAACATAAGTGGGTGCACCTACAAGACCAAGATCTATCGTTTCATCTTATTTTACAGTTAACACCGGTAAATGGGTCAATTTTCAACACGTTCTACCTCGTTCGTAATTTATTAACAGAAATTTCGAAAATAAAAGAATCATCCACATAAATTTAGAGTACTTTTAATGTAAACATTTACGCACTAAGTTGGGCATCAGATAAGCATTAAAACTTAGCTCCAGCTGGCGTCCCGTTAACTGTCCAACATAAACCAAATGTAAGTTGATGACAAAAATGTTCGTCCCTACACCCCGACGGAGTCTGCGCGCTCTACGTGACCAGAATTTCAACGGCCACTCGAAAAAAAGACATTCTCAGCCATCTGACGCATCTCCCCACTCGAAAAAAAAAGAATAGCGACGAAGGGAAGATTATGCATAATACGCAGTGCTAAACGAGAAGGCGCAGCGGCAGCACGTGCGTACCGCAGGCCCCGGGGTCGGGGGGGAGGCGTCCGAAGGGCGGGGGTGGTAGCCGGCGGGTAGCAGTGGGTACGTTTCAGAGACTCGCCCACGTCGCGGCCGAGTGAATGGATGGACTCTGGCAGTATTTCCTAATGACTGTCGGTGCGCCGGCGCTACGGCAGTGTGGGAGGCAGGAACTCCCGAGAGCCGAGGCGCGACTAGCCGGGGGTGGACGGGCGAGCGAGAGAGACAAAGTCACTGTCTCCATCGCGCGCCCGGCACGGTCGATACGCCGACGTACTAATGACCCGTACGGCGGTGCGCGCCGTTGGCAGACTGCTGGCTAGACGCGCCGGCACCCGGCGGTTTTTCCCTCAATTATAAATTGAATTACACCGCGCGCGGCCGTAAAATGACCCGGGCGCGCCGCACACCTCGCGCGCGCGACTTTACTTTTTCAGCCTCCCGTGCCGGGCGTCCCGCGAGAGAGTCGGCCGAATCGATTCGCCGGCACGGGGGTCGCCGGGTAGGGGGGAAAAAGGGAAGAGGAGGAGAGAAGGCCGGCGCCGGGAGCGAGGCTGCGAAATTGAGGCTAGTACGGTCTGGAGTGCGGACGGAAAAAAATGCTGGACTTTTCAAACCGATAGTCGGTTACGACGCTTCCGGCACGACGTATTGAAAAGCATTTAGGTTATTATTGCATTTTCTCCCTTTCTCGCTCTTTCGTTTTTCCTTTTTTTGAGAGAGAGAGGGAGACGAAGGCATCGATCGCGCAAAATCGACCTGTCATTTTCGAAGCGAAGGATGTAAACGCACGGGAGGATTGGATTTTAAGCGAAAACGGTGTACCCTTATTACCGCGACTCTTAAATTTTTATTTATCTTTATTAAAAATCTCAAGCAGGCGCACGCGACGTCAAAATGTGTAACGCGGTAATAAAGGGGAGTAAATTGTGCGCGGCGCAGTGCCGCAAAAGAAATTTTTGCACTCTCCTCTGGCTTGGCTGCATTTTTTACCCCCACTTAAATGGTCTATCGCGCCAGCGCATCGTGCCAACTTTAAAGTATCCTTCAGTCCATTCATCCGACGAGCAAAAAGAAAAAATTCATTGGAAATTATCGCGCACTCGAATCTCAAGTGTCTCGATTATTCGCGAAGGTGAATTCTTATCGCTCCTCCTTTTTTTTTCCTCGAATTAAGCGAAATAACGCTCTTATGAGGGAGATCGCTAACTCGATGCCTCCCGCCTAGTCTTAAGAGTGCGCAAAATCTTGTCGCGCGCTAATCGCGACTCGATCGTGTGCACTCGCGATAACGATTTAACCGACAATAAGAGAGAAATAAAAAGACGAGACGGCGTAACCTAGTTTTTTCGTAACGAGAAGAATCCCGGGTGAAATGCGATCGATCGCGCACAGCCTCGAAATTAACAAACTCGACTGCTCGGGGGAGTTGCGTGCGACTCAAATTGAGATTATCAGTAAAATAAAAGAGAGAGGAAAAAAGTCGAAGCGAGTGCGCGCGCGCACATTGCAAAGAGGGGCCTAACGACATAGAAATGGAGGCGGAAAACGCGCGGCGAGGGGGAAAATCTCGAGTAGAATGAAAGGAGAGTAAGAGTGAGCGACCGGGGGGTGGGGGAGGCGACGAGGGAAGAGTAAACGAGGGCGCGGAAGCGGAGGGAGAAAGAGAGACGACAAAAAAAAGCGGGAGAGAGGCAAACGCAAAACCGGAGTACAGCCGAAGCGAGAAGAATGAGTCCGTGCAAACGGGGAGAAGAGGGAGAGAGAGAGCACGTGGCCCTTTGTTGTGACAAAACCTAGTAAAATAAATGCCGTAGCGCGAGTTAAATACTGCGTGTTTAATTTCAAGTTTTCTGAGTACAATTAATAAAAAATGAAGGGAGGAGAGAGGACCAGGGACCCATTTTCCCGGAGTCGGTTTTAGTTAGAACGGCGAGTGCACGCGAAATTTTAGCGTTATGCATTGTTTTTGAATAATTTAAGAGCGAAAAACTTTTCGACTTACAAATGTATTCGAAAAGTCCGTAACTCCTGTACATAATGCCCCCCCGTGTGTTTCGCGCAATAAAGATACTTTTTACTTTGGCAAAAGCGCGCACGCGGTAAAAATGTAAAAGTACCTTTCGCGCGATAAGAGTTATTCCGACGCGAATGGGATTACTTTTTAAATAAACTTTCCGTATATGTCAAAACTCATTTTATTGGTAAATTAAGCTACTTTAGATAAGATTAAAGTTAGCACGAAACGCATTTACCCCCGGTCTTGCGAGAAAAAGAGCCACTAAAAAGAAACGGCAAAATGAAAAAATACCGAGTGAAATTCGCGTGTATAAAGGAGCTGGAGAAAAAGTATGTATATAACAAGCACATGTGGTTTGAACCGCACTGCCATCGTCTCTTAAGATCTATTTATGCACGCTGTCGTATATAGCGCGTCACCTACTCGCCGGCCGTATTTCTGGGCTCTCTCCGTGCAGTCGGACGTTTCACCTTCTCATTTTGATCTGATATTTCAGCGGTGCGCCGCAGGAAGATGGGCGAGGGACGCCGGGCCGACGAATGAGTCATAAATGGGGAGGAACTTGAAAAATGATTCCGACGCTACGCGCGCGCAGCGACACCGAAACGAGGACAGGACGTAGTCAAATGACGCATCCCGACCGAAGACATGGGGAGCGAGGAAAAAAATGCCGAAATTTTTTTACGCGAGGGGTCAGAAAAATACGCCATCCCTCATCAAAATATGCAGAATCTCGTCGGACGATTTTTCACGTACGAGAGGATCTTTATTACTTTTTGAGCAAACAATTTTTTTTTCGCCGTCTCCTCGTAAAGCCCCGCATACTTTCACCTCGGCCCGAGAGCGACGCGATGATGCGGTATTAAAATTACAAAAGTAAGCTTCGCGACGGGTCACTCACGATATTTTCGAAGGAAAATCTAAAAAAAAACACGATGACGCTAGAAAAGTTTCCCTCTTGAAAACACCAAGCAAAGAAGATGTCTATATTTCCGGACACTTGTCCGCGGGAGCGCATCCTCCGGCGTCTGAATAATAAAGCTCGGCTCGCGGGAGGGGTCGAATAATACGCAGCGCCGAGTAATCCCGGGGCCTCAATGAGCCGGGACCTGCAAAGTAGCCGGCGCATACGGAAGCGGCGCCGGAAGGATGCTAAATCATGTAAACCGAGTGTTAAATCGTAAAGTCCGACGTTCGCGCTTATGTACGCGAGGCTGCGGACTTGAGCAAGGAGCCGACGTCGAGTCGCGAGTTTACCCCCGACGGGGAACCAGGGGGAAGGGGGAGAGAGAGAGAGAGAGATGTTGCTGTGTGCGCGCCGCAGTTCCGCGCGGCTCGCGGGGCGGTAAATCGCCCGCGCGCGCGTGTACTCGAGTTGGCTCGTACATCAAATCGCCTGAGCGGAACCGCTGGCGTTCAATTTCTTATGAGCGATTTGTTGCGGCGATTTCGGCGGGTTCGACGAACTCCGCGGCTTCTCCTTTTTTCCACTCGCATTTTACAGTCTCGAGCGCGTGCACGGACGAAAAAGGCTTGTCTTGGATCGGCCTGGTGCAATGCCCACTTTAAAGTATTAAACGTATTGGAATTTATTCAGATAAAACATCAGCGCTGTTTAAAGACTTTTTTTTAATCAGACTTTGATCTACTGTTAAAAACTTTTTGATTGTGCTAGGTTCTAAAACCATTATAGATTATTTTAATTATACTGTAAACTTGATGAATATTAACTTATAAAAGTGTCAAAGATGCTTTTAATAACTAGACTTACGCAGACTGAGTCCTGCCCTGCTGGACTCTGATTTTATCTGCTCGCTAATGACCAGTTTGAAAAATTAAATAGGTGAAAAGTACTCAAAAATTATTTTCGTCGATAAGAGAAAACGAATCGATTTCCAGTCAGGCTAAATAATTTTATAGAAGGTATGAACTGCAGGAACTGATTGACGATATAAAAAGAATCGAGTGCTCGCGATAGAGGGAGAAAAGAAAATTTATGTATCGAGAGGTGGGAATCTGCAGTAAATCCGGTAAAACATTCGGAGTGATTAATTAGTCGTCGATTTTTGGTGAAAGGGCCGATAAGTTATTTTCACTCTGACCCCCCACCTCCGCAATCATAATTCATTAGTTCAATTCAATTTGTTCCCGCGCACGGAAGTGTCGGAGAAACTGCTCGCCTAATTAAATTAAATTCATTGCGTTTGGAGATGACTTATGCACCGAATTCCCCGCGAATTAATTGCCAATTACAACTAATTGGCCGGTGGACCAACAATAGTTTCAACATTACCGTGTACACCCTTTCTTCCCTAATAGAAACCACCCACCTTGCACGTATTTCTTTTTTTTTCAACAGTGCGGTTGGACTCGCGAAACGCGGGATCAATAGGAGGTTTACGACGGCGCGGAGCTCGAAGATCGGGGGCGCGCGGCGAGAATCGATCGGAGCCGGGCTCCCGATAAATTGTTTCGGCATCGCGAGTCCGCGCCGATCGTCCATCTTGGCCCCCGTGGCCGTGACAAATTCGCGGACCGGCCGGCCGAACGAGAGGAAGCGGCGTAAATCATAGCGAGCGCGCGAGCTTATCGCCACGACCGCATCGCGATACTCCCCCTTTGGGCCCCTGCAAATCCCGCGTATACGCGCGGCGCGTTTTAATGCACGCGCGAGAGCCGGTGGTCGCGAGCTGTCACGGGGATTCCGGCGTTATTCGTTCTTTACGATTTCAAGAGATGAAAATTTAACTTGGCATTAACACCGGGCTGTATTTTTAAGTTTGTTTTGTTAAATCGCATCGATCGCGCCAGTAATGAAAAATAAACTGCTTGTGGAGGGAATATTTATCTGTTTCATTGGAATACAAATGAAAAAGAAAATGATTGTGAGGGAAAAAACTGAAAATATACAATTGCATTTTATTGAAAAAATTTAAAGGTGGATGGATTTATCTCCATTTTTGCATCGGGGGAAAAAGTGATAATTAGGCGCAAAGAAAAACTAATTCACGATTTTTTCATAGTAGCTTTGTATAGTCTTCAACGCTGCATGAAGAAACTATGAAAACTTTAATAATTAAAGAAATATTGCACGCAAACATCCTAAAACTTTAAAGCGAAAGTTTTCGTTTTATTTTGAACGACCGAAGAATTAATGTGAAGACGAAGTTGGCAATATAAGTTTTTTTTAACTCCGAGAGAGCTTACTTCGCGGAGTTCTTTCGCCATCGGCCGATTCTAAAAACTTTTAACGACGATATTTTCCAAAATAACCGTTAATTACGTTAAACAATAATGACCGCCCTAAAATGAAAGCTCGCGTCATTAGCGCCCCTAATAAACGACACACCACACCTCTTGGGCGTTCATGTACATCCAATTTCTTTGTTCGCTCGTAAGCGTCGAAAAAGCAACACAGGAAGTGAGCACAAAGGCTTCGAAAAATAACGCGACCTATCTCTCAAGAACCGCCGAAATTTCGATCCGCCGTCAGCCTCGTTAGCATAATAAATGCGCCCCCTCTTATCGCCGCGGGACTGGTGCCGGTGTTTAATCGCGAGCGAAAAAAATCGCGTCCTATCAATCTACCGCTTTTGGGAAGCGTGCCTCGCACATTTTTTTTTCTCGCTCTCCTTGCGCGCTAACGCGTCGTGAAAAAGGAGCCGTAGGGGGATCTAGCGGTCACTTCTAATCGGGCCGCGCAGCAGCCGAATCGAATTACGAGCGCGAATAAATGCTCCGTTTCGTTTTATTTCGCTTTTTTCCACCGCCGCCCAGCTGTTTATTCCCGCGCTCTCGAATTAGCGAGGCGCATTTTATTTCGCCGCTGCTTAAAACGCAGCGGCGCTTCGAAAGTGTCACGGTAAAAATTTTATTCCGCCGAAAAATTCGTCGAGCTTTGAAGTTCATTTTAAAATGGGACTTCAATTTTTTTTCCCCGTCCGCGTCCCTCCCCGCTGTTCATTATTCAATCGCGGTCCCCCGACGATTGGGGCGAGTTAATGAAAAAGCAACAATTCGGCCTCGATTTGCATATTCAGCAAACAATTTCACCATTAATTAACGCCAAATGCAAAAATATCGCCCCGGCCGGTTCCAATCTCGGCGAAAACTATCAAAACGCACACGGGCCGCGCAATAAAGCGTCCATTTAAATTAAGCCGCGCCGCGCGGCAACGGCCGAAATGAAATCTCGCGCCAAAAATTGAAGCCCTACTCGCGTCTCTCTCCCGCTCTTAATGCCTCCGATTTTTTTTTTTTTTTTTTTTTTTTTTTTTTTTTTTTTTTTTTTTTTTTTTTTGTTGTCGTCTGCTGGCCCTCGCGCCGCTTTTTTGCTAATCCGCGAGTTTCCACCGGCTTAAGCCGTCCGTCCATTAGAGATTCGACGCAAGATGGTTCGCGGCGCGCCTTTCACGGTAGAGGTGCGTCTGCGGCGAGCTCAGGAAATTCCCGTGCAATTTTCTCGGCTTTTTTTTACGGGCGCGCGGAAGTTGGAGAATAAAGAGCGCTTCTTCATTCTTTTAGCCAAGTTTATGCGCGCAGCGGGTCTCCTTTACGACGAGCCTGCCTCTGCTGACAATTGGGATCTCGCATAAAAAAATCGAATTACCCCAATCCGTCTTACAAAACATTGAAAAATAATCAACAAGTATATTTTCTTCTTTCTTATTTAATGAATATGAACAAAGATGTTGTTAATATACTATATATATGTAGTAACGGCACAAAGTTATCATTTAATACTATACATATATTTTTGTAAGATTGCAAAAAGAAAAAATACGCGTCGATTATTTTTCAATACTCTATCAGACGCTAGATCTCAATTATTGAAAGAGTGTATTATAAATTTTTTTTCAGAGCACTGTAAAGTAGCAGTAAAAAATTCAAGCGTATTTACAGTACGAAAGAGAAAAACACGAAATCTGCGGTAGTTTTTTTTCTGCGAAACAATGTATTTCTCACCTCTCAGCGTGTACGACGCGTCAATAATTAACGTGCGACGAAGTGCGCCGTTAATATCGGCAAAGCGGAGGTAAATCCTTTGATCTTCGGCATTTGACGTCTAATAAAGTAGTTCGAAGCCTCGTTAATTCCGCCGATAATAAAGGAGGAGCGCGACACTGCGCAAAGGGTACTGCCGCCGCCGTCGCGCAAAAACCTCTAATTTCGAGCCGGCGAAGCGTAGCCGTGGGCGAACTATAAACTCGTTCGCTTCAAAACAAAAGGACACGTTCACCTGTCGCGACGTTAAAGGCCCGGGCAAAGTCATTTAATGACTTTCACGGTCGGCCGTAACGGCGCGCGCGCTCGCGCGAAACAACGCACCAATGGGCGAAATAACCGAAGGAGAAAACGCGTATACACCCGCGATAAAGCGCGCGCTTGTAACTGCCGATGTTTCGCGATAACAAGACAAATAACTTTATTATTTCATTACGAGCCCCGAGTGCTCGCCACGGTGTATGCCCAGCTTTTATTCGCGAATTAATTTACCAATTACGCCGCGACAATAACATGCAACGATATACAACGAGGTGTAATTATCACGAAATTATCGCATCCCGTAATTTTCTTTTTACTATATTGTGATAAAAAGTCTCTTACATTTTCGGTAGCGCGAGAAGCTCTCACGAGCCGAGGACCCATTGCTACGTGTAACCGAAGCAGCGGGCAATTAGCGCCCTGGGTTACAAATACGTGATTTCCCGCGAAGCACGGTTGGCTGGCCCCGGCGCTTGTAAAGTCCGCCGGGAGAATTTTCCCAAGTCAACGTGTGCGCGTATATACGTGCACGCCGGGAAAATGGTGAAGTTCCGGCCGGCAAAGAAAGATAGAGCGGTCGGGGGGGGGGGGGGGGGCCGAAACGGGAGTAGCGCGCGGGCAGGGAGAGCGAGGCGCTCCATGATTTATGTCTCGGCGGGCCACTGATACAATGGGAGAATAATGAAGGTGTGTGCCGCCCCCACCTCGTGCCCTCGATTCGCCTGTCCGCCGCGCGCGCCGGCTCCTCGGCTTAGGCTCCGGCAAATTAGAACGGGAGAATGGACGCGGGGAGATTGAAAAAAAAAAGAGCCGCGACCTGCGAGAAAAGTGCGCGCCCCCCCTGCTACGGAGATGAAAGCCAGGCGTTAAAGATTTTCTTTTTCGCTGGTGCTTCGCTTTTTATCGAGTTAGCTTGAAATTTTAATATTCTTAGCTCGCGATATTTCTGTTGGAGTTTAAAAAAGAAATCGTATAATGCCTTTATTTTACTTTAAACGCGATTTACGAGTAAACATTTTTAAATCTGAAGTCGTGTGGAGAATTCGAATGGTCCAGTTTAGGATTCCATTTAACTACCCTCTCACCCTAGAGCCAAAGTTTTGATTATTTCGCTTCTTGATTTTGATACGAGACCATTCGAATCACGTAATGCACAGAGCACAACTAAATTTCATAGTGCAAACTGGTTACGCAGCATTTAAATTTATGAACTAAGTTAGAAGGCCACCGGCACAAATCATAAGTGCATCTGACCGGGTCTAACTGTTTTCTACATACCCCTCTCCCCTAACTCCCACGTGGCTACATCAATTACAATCCAGGGTCACACCACGTGGCCAGAATCGTAAAATCGTCAATTCTCCAGCAATAACAGAGCCGTCGTCTACGAGTAAATCATTCACGGGTCCAGATTAGGCGTCGTCTCTTTGATTTTCGATTTCCCGATTCAATTTAGAGAATGGCATTTGTCCGCGCTATCTCGGGCATCGCTCACCCCGGCCTGCCGGGCTCGACCGGAGAGACAACAAAACTCGCGACTAATACCATTAACCCCCGGGAATATTAAGATTCGCCGGCGTAGCGGGGCGATTTGATAAGAAAACAATTTTCCTCCGCGGAGGGAGAGATAAGAGCGTCAGGGTCGAAGGGGCAGGAATAGCCGAGAGCCGTGCGCAGCGTGTGGATGCGCGTCGGCCTCTCTCTCTCTTCGTTCTCTTTCTTTCTCTCTCGCTCGTTCAGTCTCTCTCTCGCTCTCTCGCTCTTCACTCGGCCGACTGACTGATTGTCCTAATTAATTACATATCCTCGGCTCGATTGGGGCATCTACCCGGGCGCAGCTGGATAATTTTCCGGACAAATTGATTTCCGAGCTTTTCCTACGCTTCATCAAACTGAATGCCTCGCCGCGCGGCGGCTACATGTATATAGGGTGTGCGACAAAAATTGCGGATGCCTTGCTCCGGGGAGACGCTAGGGCTTACACGTGTCGGTCGAATTACCCCCCGCCTCCGGCGTCGTTATAACAATTTGTATTCCGCAAGTGAATTTGGAGAAAAATCAATGCATACCCCCGATATGATTCTTTCGCTTTACCGAATAAATAATATTCAAAGCATAATTGCTCGCATTCCAAAAGCAAAATATTATTCTCGACTTTTGATACTGGAACGCATTCAATTTATTCAATCCGGCATATTATAAAGTATGCGCATAAAATTATAATACGTCGATGATAACATAATTAAAATAAATTCGGCCTTAAAAAATATATCGATTCGAATTCCCCCCCGAAAGAGTATGTCAAGTCTAGCGTAATCCGCAATCCCTCCGCACAAGAAGAAGACAAAAATAAAAAAAATAAATAAATAAGAAGCCGAAAATCGTGGGCTACTCGAAGGGACCCTAGCCAAGCGTCGGCCTGGCAAGTAGGTCAGCGCGTCCTCCCCTCGTCGGCTGACCCCCGAGAAATTCGAGTGGTCTTCCCCGTGACGAAGGGAGGGCGAAGCGGCGAGATCTGGGGGCGACCGCCAGAAGGGGAGAGGCTCGACTCCTCGGCGCGATATACAGGCTTCCGCGTCGTTCCACTCTCGGCGCGACTATAGACCGTTGCGCCGGCGTCACGGGCCGACTAGCCCCGGCACCTGTTATCCACCTGCCACGGGGGCCTCCTCTTTGTCCCGCGTCTCTTTATTATTACCGCCGCGCTCCCGTTTTATATTCAGGTGGGAACCCCCGAAATACACCGGCCATTGTCTAGGCCCCGGTAATGCGGAGAGTCGGCCCCGCGGGAAGAGAGAGAGAGAGAGAGAGGGACAGGCCGAGGGAAAAAGGTTTGTGTTCCTTTGTCGAGGACGGAGGTGACTCGCGCGCGCGGCTCGCTTGCGCACGAGTAAACAAGCGTAAATATACACCGCGAGCGGGAGCGATTTATTGTTGGGAATAACTGGAGTGTGCGTGATGATGGAGTTTTTTTTTTCTTCATTTCGCTTGGTTCGCTCGACCAGGTGTATTATATGCCGGAGGAAAAGACTTTACGCACGTGCCTCGAGTTGCCTGCGGTGCACTTGATATAGGTTTATCAATGGATTTCTTTTTACTTATTTTTGTATCCACGTATTTGTTTACTTGTGCAAACATAATGCAAACTTGTGAAAATAAAGGTGCACTCGTGAAAATGTAACTCCGGAGAAAAAGCAATTGTTATTGAGCATAAATAGTACATTTTGAGTACACAGCAAATGCTATTGAATAGCATCGATATTAAAACTACGAGAGGGAAGTATTCCAAAATCTTCTCAAGAATAGAAAACAATATTAGTCTGAGAAAAAGATTCTTGAAGCGAGCGATGTAATTTATATTTTTTTGCCATGAAAACTTTTTTTCATAAATAAATTATCATTTTATCGATGGTTATGCATATTTCTGATGTGCGAACAAAAAATTCTTTACAGGAGAATCACGCTTATTGTTGTAAATTATTGAGCATATTGACAGATAACATCCACTCGAGTTATCATCGGCGTTTTATGAAAAAAAATATGTAACTTTTTTTATTCGAACCGTTTTTCTCATTTAAAAAAAAAAAACACGTTTAAACTGCAGCTACACAAAAGTATCTCCCTGTCATCTACGCTTCACGAGTTTACCAACGGCGGGCGACAGCTCAGCCCACTTTTTCCCCCAAAAAATCGTGCGTTATTTGTTCAAAAGCGAAGCTGCGTTCCTTTCTTTTAAACCCGAAAGTACCGGGCGTTTAACTAGAACGCCGGCGAGTCACTGACAAAAAAATTGGCGCTTTTATGTCGGCTCTATAAAAAGAGAGACAGGATAGTGAGCCCTCGTAAAATCATTAAACCATAAATTACAACGTACGCAATCTACGAGCGTGGAGCGTCCCGTTGAAAAAAAAAGCGAGAAATATCCACGGTCTCCCGCGCCGCGTACGTATTGCGCAAGATTATCTCACTCTCGAGAGCGAGATAAGCCAAAAAAAGAGAGCGGCGCTCTTTAATTCGGCGCGTCGATTGTTAAAACCGATTAGCCGCGAGACGCGCGGTGTTTGTAACCAAAATATAAACATGATTTCGCGTTCGGAAGATAAAATTATTTTAGTAGGCCGACGGATTAAAGGGAAGAATTCGCGAGGTTAAAGGGGATGGCCTCAAGGTGAGCGTGTAAAGTTTATAATTAACGTGCAAAATTTACGAGTAAGCGCGGCGTGTCCTAGCTGCGATCTAACTTTTCTATTGACTCAATGTTTCATCAAATTGTTCTAAGTGGAGAAATCGATATTTTACTGCTTGAATATTTATTGTCTTGTTAATTAGGAAATTAACTAGTTATCAGTGGCTGCGAGGTCGGGAGGAAATAAGAGTAATTACAACTAGTTTTAAAGTGTCGGTACGCTGTTGTACTACATTAACAATTTTAATAAGAGGTCTATTATTCATTATTATTAAAACTTTGTAGAGTTCAGTACAATTCGTCAGAAGATACGGAGATTAAACTAGATAAAAACTTGAATGTTCCCATATGATATATGAAAATGAATTATCACGTGGCTACAAAGCCATGAAATCCGACCTTTAGTGATCATGTGATCCATTATTCCACGTTATTCACAGTTGGCGTGCAGTTAGCGAACTTGCCGAAACTTCCTATTCGATCAGATGTTTCTGGAAGCGTTCAGGAATTGGCGCATTTTAGAATTCTATCTGATCTTATAAACCATTGTAAGCGATATTTAAATGACAAAATTAATTAACTACATGGCAATTTTAAACGGAATAATCCCAGCAAATAAAATACCGATGCTTTTTTATCTTTAATATCATTAGTTAAATTTTACTTTAGATGCAATCGCGCTCTAAGGCAATGTGCATTTCTTGAAAAGAATTCTATGTGCATTCTTTTAAACAATCGAAAGATGTAGAGTTGAATAAGTGAAATTTCACTTAAAAAAATGATTAGATACTTATTTAACGTCAACCATCATTTTAACGAAGAATAATTCATGATTATTCACTTACTTAAGTGAAAATTCACTTATATTCAACGTTAGGAGGGTAAACTAAGAAAAGTAAAAAAAAATTAGTCATCACGTTAAGCGGGAAATTGAACATGGATTTTCAAACTGTTGCACACACTCAACACTTTCGGTGCATCGGCATTAGCGTCGGGCGAGGAAGCAAAAGAAAGAGCTTCGTTCCTCGGTAATTCCGTAAGTGAGTGCGCGAGCCCTTCGGAAAGACAAAGCGCGCACTCAAAATCCTCTTAAGTTTATCGCCGCCGCCCCGTTCCCTCCCCCGTATTCGCGGCCGGCGTTGACGCAAGCCACGGGTTAAGTTTGCCCAAGGAGCGTAAGCGCCGCTTAGGTAAACCCCGGGGCGCGGGCGCGCTTACACGCTCGGAGCACTTACGGAGCTTCCGACAAAGACGCTGCGGCGCGATCGCGCGAGGGGCGAGCCGAGGTTTCGACCCCTTCTGTCTCTTTTTTTTTTGCACCCCGCGGCCGGCTAATCGAGCGAGAACGAAGGGGGAGATGTCGCCGGGGCTTGATTGGCCCGATAATGACTTTCGTCCGGGAGGTTTTAAAGTATCGCTTTTGATAATTACCGATCGGAGCGATTGCTTCCTCTTTTTTTTTCGGTCCCTTCTATCAAGACGGGAGCGCGCGATCCCTCTCTCGAAGTGAAAAGTGGGTCGACGAGGAGAGAGGCACAGCAATGTCTTTTTAATGACCGGGTTATCGGCCGTTAGCGGCGGGTCGGTTTAATTGCGCGGGGGGGGATATTTGCGTTTCATTATTTTTAATAAACTTTCGAAGACTGCGAACCCCCCGGGGGGATACCGATGACGAAACGTTCGAGAAACTCGAGCGATCCCGAGAGTCTCCTGCGCTACGGGAGGGGGGAGGAAGCAGGAAATAAAATTTCCAGCGCGTGCGGGGCTGCCTCGATCGATCGGCGGATGTCGCGCTCTCGCGCGTAAAGAGAGCCGGGAATTTAACTCGGCGGCGGAACGGAGCAAAAAAAGCAGCGCGATCTTAACGACGCCGGGCCAAAGAATCTCAACGGCGACGTAACGGAAAACGAGGGGGTGTAAGGGAAAGGTTTAACGCAGTCCGGGGAAACGAGGGAGGGGAATATAAACGCTTCGCTCGAGCGATCAACGGGAGAAAAAGTACGTGGAAGGAAAAATTTTGTTTTCCATTGTAAACGTTATTTCGATACCTCGCTAAACTTTAAAACGATTTTTATGTCGATAATACGATTTTCTAACTTACTTTGAGAACAATTATTTTTTCTAGCTTCTTGTATATAGTTTGAATACTTAGGCCGTATAATTTCGTATAAATCTGGAAAAAATTAGAATATTTTATAGTAAATGGAGTGAAACGAAAAAAGTTACTAGTAGACTTACAGTACAAAATGCAATTCTGGCGAACAAAAGTAAATTACAAGCTGCAATACAATTTTTACAGTAAGCCTACACTTTCTTCTTCGTTTCATCAATTCATGACTGCATTTCTACTAAATTTTCCAGTACAATATCTCTCGATGTATAATAAGCGAAACGAACTGATTTCTGAATATCACAGTGGCGAACGAGCGAGAAAAATAAAAACGCGGGGGAGAATAATTCGAGCAAGAAACATGCGGTATAGGAGAAAAGTTTTCAGGTGCGCCGGTGGTCCAAGATTTCCTGCGAGGCAGCGACTGGTCGTCGCGCTGACGGAGTTTTACCGGGCGCACGCAGGCGCGATCCTTTACGAGCGGCCACCATTTCTCGACTTTCCGTTCCGCCCTCGCGGAACCTCATCCGATTAAAGCGACTTTACGATCTCCAAGAGGCTAAAGCTACTGCTGTGCCGCGGCCGCGGGGAGAGGAGAGAAAGAAGAGAGAGAGAGGGAGAGACGAGGCTGCCCGCTTTAAGGGCGATACAGTCCGCGAGAAAAGTAAGAGTTATCGCCGGAATGCTTCTTAATTCTTTCCAACATCTGTTTCCATTATGAAGTTCGCGATAGAAATCTCAATGGCTCGTAGATCGAGCGCTTTGGCGAACTAATGCCCCTCGATTTCAGCTTTTCGTCGGTGTAATTTTGTACGTTAATTTAAAAAGAGAGAAAAAAAATGCTGTTTTGAACTTTACCTTTTCGTTTCGGTTGGGTTTATGGCGTCGTAACTCAAGTTACAGGAGAAAATGAAGAAAACTACTCACCTGTAACATAAAGAAAATTTACATTAAATAAGGCTGTATAATAAAAATGTATAATAAAATAATACAAGTCATTTTTTAGAATTAATGTATAGTATTTATTTGTTGCTAGTTCCAAACGTCTCTTTTAATTTATTTAACATTTTTTATGTCTATTTCTACACTGTATCCCGGTTTTTCAAAGTCCCTTAAATTTTGAAAATAAATAGTACATAAAACATCTGATTGATTAAGCAATAATTTTTGTTAAAATTACGAATTTAGATTATTTAAAGCATTTACAATAAATTTTCGAAATAAATGCGAGATATAAAGTTTTATTCGCGACGGTACCGTATATAAGAGCGACCTTAAAGCCGTATAATACACTAGAGTTACCACGTGTCCGGGTCAGGAAAAGCGCGCCAAGAGTAAAAGTCTCAGATCATCCTCTGAAACGGCCTTAACGAACGATCGTCTTTCATTCTTCGCCCTCGCGCGCTCCAATGTACACGCACTTTTATTTATTTTTTTCTTTCTTTTATACTCCTTATAACTCCTCCCAGTCCCTTGGCTCGTAATTTCGACCTTTTCTACCCTTCCCCTTTACTCCGTCCGCTTGAAAGTAAAATGTTGCTCGGCCGTTTTTCCATCTCTCAATCCTCCGAGATTTTTTTTCGATTTCACCAGCCTTAATCGCGAGATTTAGAGAAGATTTTCGATCATCCACTTCGCTTTAACGAGCGGAGAGAGGGGCGAATTCGAAAGCTTTCAACTCGAATTACTTTTTCACTTAGCATCTGATTTCCGCGCTCTATGAAAAAGGAGCAACTTAACGTTTTAACAAGAAAAACGGCTTCTCGCCGTTTTACACATTCAATCAGAGACGAAGTAACCTTCGTCAAAAAAAAAAAGGAAGGAGGAGGAGGAAGAAACGTCGGCCCTCCGATAAATTCGATCGTCGCGCTTCGATTACCCGCTTTAATCTCCGATCTAGCGCGCGCGAATTCGCACGGGCGGCCCTTCGAGACGTGAAATACGGGCTTTAATCAGTTCAGCCAGGTAAAAATGACCACGGAATCACGTAAGCTCGTGTGAAAAAAAGAAAGGAGGGAAGGACTCCGCGCAAATGTTTCCCTTGCGAGCGCAGACGCTGCCTGGCGGAGGGAGATTTTTACGGGGCGCGGGTGCGCGTAATGTAATTACTCGCGGCGCGAGCACTCACTCGATGGGAAATTTCGCCGAGAGGATCGGCACCGATAAGACGCCGGCGCGAAATCAGAGCAACCCAGGCGTGTAACGTCGCAGCGGCGCTCCTTCCGCGCGACGATTGCTCCGCGCTGCGAAATTCGTCCCTTTTTTGTACGCTCGCCCGGCCCGCTCCGATGGTTTACCCAGCCGTTAATTAATGCGTGTAACGCGCTTTGCCGAATGTCTTTTTACTCGAGCTTTTCCTGCGCTTTCACTTAGAGCTAAGTATCGTAATTATAATTGCGAAAGGTATTTATATTTTTCCATATTTTGTAAGGAATTTAATAACATTTAATAACATTTATTTAATATAATGTAATTAAATAATTACTTTTATTTAACTATGATCAAATGTTAGATGATAAATAATTTACCTTACGACTGATTACGAAATTGTACTAAGATATACGTATTTTTTACTGCAAATTTAATTTAAGAATAATATTGACAGGCATATTTATTGTACATAAATTTATTCATTTTTTTCTTTATTTCCGATATTAATTAGTTTTAAACTAAGCTATTGGAATCTTCATATCGTATTCTTTAAATATAAACGTCATTTATATCACTGAAATCTGCAACAGACAACAAAGTCTAATATGGAATTGGTCAATTTAAAGAAAAATCTTTCGATTCTTGAAACGCCAATTTAAAAAAAAAACCTTGAACCCGTTGATTAAAATTTTAAAAGCTTGAAATTTTCTCATCCCCGCGAGTTCGCTTTGAAACATTGCACCCGGCTGTGTGCGGCCTAAACGAAATCGATAGGCGAAATCCATTTAACGGATTTCGCCTCGCTTATTCGCTCGTCGTGCTCCTATTCTCGTCCCTTTTTTTTTTTATTCCCCGTCACTCTTCCTCGTTTCGTCGCACCGCTCGCCTTGCTCGCGAAAGGCGCGCGACCTTCGGCAAAAGGACTTAATTGGAGGAAGCGCTCGCGTGCGCCGCAGAGCGGAATCGTTCCAGCGATTTCACGTTCCGTCTGTCCCGCGTGCAAGCTAAGTGTATAACGGGGACGACACGGCGGTACGCGAAATTTACGCTACGCACGAGATCGACTCCTCCGTGATCTGTCGCGTTAGTGACTCTTTTGTGGAAAATTCTATTTTGATTGTTGTAGTTAAAACTAATTGATATCGGAAATAAAGAAAAAATTTATAATAAACATTGTTATTAGACAGGTAATTTTATTTTTATTGAACGTTCAATTGAAGTACTCTTCGTAGAGCGGAATTATGAGATAATTGACGGATTGAAAAAGAAATTTTTTATTACAACTCTACAAAATATGAATTGAAAATTGAGTCGCATAAAAAAGACGAGGTATACAATAAAGTAAAGTATTTTTGCGACAACGAGTAAGATATTACTCTGAGCTGTGTGAGGCAGCGTCTTAAGCTGTCGCAGAGAGAATTGCGCGAAAAAATTCATAAAATTCGAATCTCAACGGAAGCCCTGCATTCAAATACCCGCAAAGAGCGTTTCACAGTGGAGCATTTAAATAGCGATTCAGTACTGGTTTCAGCAATTTTTTCCTATGCTCGCTCGTCCGCGTACACCCCCCGCTCTTAAATACTGCGCGATAAGTGCCGTCTTTCTCTCTCTCGCTTCGACAGACGCTTCGTTTCCCACGGCGGGGGGTGCAAAATTCACTCGCGACTCCGTCTCTCTCGCGCTTTCTCTCGCCGACGTCAGTCGTTTACAGAAAATATTCCGAGCGCACGGAGGCGTCGTCGCATTGTGCGCGCCGCTGCCGATTCCAGAGATTTCGCGCTTCCTTTCCCGTCGCGCTTCTTTTTTTTTTTCTTTCTCCTCCGGCGCGTACACGCCTCCCGAGGCTTTTCGGGGCGAATTTTAATTCGCCGCGGCAAAGGGGAGCGACTCTCTTCTTTTCCTCTCGGTGGAAATTTTTACGACTCCCCTGGAGCGCGAGGAAAAGAGTTAGTCGGTGTCCTTTGTGCGCGCGCGCTTCTCGCTTCAGATACGGTGCGAAATCAATTAAGTTCGTCATATTAATTAGCTGTGAATCCGATCGAGTTTCGCTTCGTCTCGTTAAAAAGAAAAATAGCGATAATAAAACGGACGAGTGGAATAAGCAACGACACTGTTTGCGGGCGCGGTTAGTAAATTATTGATCTGTTGAATATTTATTAATCGGAGCGACGCAGCGAGGATCGCGCGCAAGAAATTTATCGGCGGCTCTTAAAACCTCCGTGGGTAAATGGATCGGCCGGGGCAAAAATCGCGGGCGGAGGCGCCCCCGATAAATCAAGAATTAAAATAACAAACAGGCTTAATTTGCATCGCCGCGGCGCCGGGGCAGGGGATAATGACCGAAACTTTGTCGCGGCGGCGCGTAAATAATGTCCGGAGTTGCGCGCGCGCGCGCGACAAAATCGAATTGCCGTGTGTATAAGGGTATAAGGGAGAAGCGCCGCGCGGGAAAAGGACAGGGAGAGGCGGAAAGTTCGAAAGCGGCAGTCGCAGCTCGCGAGGGTAATCCTTGAGTAATGCCCGATAAGTCGGCCCGCGGTCTCCCGGAAAATCTAAAGGAGGTTATGGTATCTCGCGGGAGGAATCGCCCCGGTGACGGCTAGTCCTGCAGACAACTCCGCCGCGTTGAGAAAATTGAATTACACGTCGTCATAGCGATTCTTCTTTTCGAATACGAAAGTACCGAAATTTGATGTCCGAGATCAATATTTATAAATTTATTATAAACGTGGTCAAATTATTAAGGTTCTAAATGTATTAGTTATTTTGCTCTTGAATCTTTTGTTAAATTAAGTAAATTTCTTCATTTTTTTTTAAATATGGCTTTAAGTTCAGTGTCTTTTTGGATTTTGTTCTCAAACATTTAATCACTACCTACACTTGTAGTGAGCAGTAATATTTAACTTAAGAACGTTCAATAATTTTTACTTATTGCACAATGATATCATCGTTTATTAAAATAATAATTGTTACTGTTTTCAAATTGATATAAATTGATTATTGCGTATTGACTAAAAAGTCCTAGTAAAATCGCTGACTTAAAAGTGTAGTTCTGTGATTACAAGGAATGAATAATCCCACGACAATAGGAAAGTAATACGGGCGTCGCATAAATCGTCGAATTTAGAGCGAGCCCGCTGTCATAAATTCCTCCGTTTCTCGTTCTCGCTTTATCCGAGCGCAGCGAAACGCCTCGCTCGCACGGAAGCGCATTACAAGCGCCGTAAAGACGAAGTGGCAACAGCCGTTACGGAAAGGATAGCCCCGCGCGCGTTTATCTCTGGCATTAGGACTCGCTCGAAACGTATATACAACGAAGTTGCGCAGTCCGGAGGCTTGATCGCGTTATTAATCGGCGCTGCCCGGCGGATAATCGCGTAGCGCGCCGTTCGTCACTCGCGCAATTATTTCGTCGAGCGCTTTTTTTCACCCCCCCTTCGCTTTTATTATGTCGCTTCGGATTTGAGCGAGTGCTCGGCGGGCGAGTAATCGGATGAAAATCCTGAGCGCGACGTTTTTAACGCGAGCGAGTGTCACGGCGTTTGACGTAAAATATTATTCGACAATTTTTTTTTTTCGTTCACGGGTGGTTCGAGTTTTTAAATTCGAATTGGACGCTTCATTTTTTTGAGAATCGCACGCTCCAATTAGTGTAGTGTACCTGTAATATTTTTTAAACGATTGGGATCGTATTAATTATCATTTCGTATTCAATTAACGTAACGCTAGGCGTCGTTGACGATTTCCGAGTATCAATTTACAGGAAAATAACAAGCGTGTAAAATTTTCGTACTGATAAAGCGACGTTTGCAACATAAACGTGACTCGAAATTTAATTTTTAAGCTCGCCCGTATATTCTCGCTTGACATTCAATTACAAAACGTGTACCGCTGATAACAGCAATTTCCAAGTTGATTAGATATTAAGGTGCGAATTTTTTATTTCATCCAAAACCCGACCCTCTAAAGTTGAATAAGTGAAGTTTCACTTAAATAAATCAATTACTTCAACATAAAAAGCTTTCTACTTAATACAATAAGTATTAAATAGTAAGGAGATATTTCACGTGATTATTCAGTTATTTCTGTGTAATCTCACTTATTCAATTTTGTATAGAAACCAGTAAAATTCATAAACAATCGTTATAAGTCTCACAGAGCGGAATCGTTGTTATCATAATTAAAAGACCCGCAATAAACGCGACAATCCTGCAATAAACGTGAAAACCTGCAATTTTAACTCAATAAACAACGGAAGCGCGAGCGGCTCTCTCTCCCCGCAAATCATCGAAATCCAATCGGCATTATTGTAATAACTATACTGGCGGCCGAAAGTATAATCGCGGTCGTTCCGTACATCCGCCGGCTGCGTCCCGGGCCGGCCCTCTCGCGAAAGAGTGCCCGAAAACATCGTCCTCCAAGTGGAGGAAATTATAGTCCTCTCGGAGTGTCGACGTTACATAATCCTCGCCGGGCCGCATTAAAAGCATTGAAATCGCGGCCTATTATGGTCCATTGAAAATTACGCGCTTTACGACTTGTCCCGCTGTCTCCCCCGCCCCCCTCCCTCTCTCTATCGCCGCGTCGCTCCAGTTGCGCTCGCGACTGCGCGGTTATGGCGGCCCCTCTCCGATTAATTGAACGGCCCCGAATAATTTATTATGCGAGAATGCCCCTCGCGCTTGTTTGCCAGGACCATTGTGTACACGCAGGCTAATGAATCAATGAGTTACAGCGGCGCTCACGGCGGCAGCGCCGGCCCGCGAATCCAATTAATGCCCGTGGACTCGCGCTAATTGAAAGATGAGTCGCGGCGGAAAAAATTGCGGGGCCCCCGGAATTTGAATGTCGGCCCGGATTCCCGCGCGCGCCCCGCCGCCTATGCTCGGCCGGAGCGGCGACGGCGCCCGGGCGCCGGCAATTAGCGTAACGATTATTGGCCGACCGCAATTAGTCGGCCGAATCGATTTAGACGTGTCTTCGTTGGGGAGCGTGCGGCCGGAGGTCACGTTGACGCTGCGGCTTTCCCTCGCGTTTCTTCGCTTTCTCTCCCTGCTCATCCCTTTTATTTTTCGAGGAAAAAGCCCGGCCCGCTAATTGGCTGCTTCACGCTCGTTCGGTGACGTTGCTTTACGATCGCTGTTGTTGCCCCTCGGGCTGCCGGACTTTCCGCCGGATTACGGAATTAGCCGCGCTATTAGTTTGCGAGCGCAAGGCGCTACGAGTGGAATCACTGCGAATGTTGCACCTTTCCAAGCCACGGTAAAATTAACAAGTAATTAAAATCTTCGCGTTTATATTCGTTTCATAATTAAATTAAATAATTCATTAAATTGCTTCTTCCTTCGTATTTAACGCCACATTTCTCACTGATTTTTCACTAAATAAAGGGAAGGAAGGTTTTCGCGTAATCCTCGAGTTAAAAAAAATACCGCAAGTTTCTTCCTGATAATAAAAAAACAAGAAAACAACGAGTTGTTACTGCAGCTGATGGAACGTCGACTAAAAAAAAGGCGCGTGTAAATATGCAGCCAAAACACGCAGCCGTACCGGTCGGCTTCGCCGCGAAAACTCCATCGTAGTCGGTCCTCTTCCCTCCGCGCTTCACATCTGGTTTATGGCGCGCGCGCGCGGGCAGTCGCCGGTGCGGTAACGAGGGACGATCCTCTGTAAATATTTCTCGCCACTTGTCAGGATATGCCGATCGTCGTCGCCGCGACTCCGGTCGCTTCTCTCTAAATATTTGGCCAGCTTATTCGAGCCACCGGTAGCCCCTCCTCCAAGCCCGAG
Organism: Eurytoma californica; assembly: GCA_035586675.1. Classification (NCBI taxonomy): domain Eukaryota; kingdom Metazoa; phylum Arthropoda; class Insecta; order Hymenoptera; family Eurytomidae; genus Eurytoma; species Eurytoma californica. Next base: position 20,237,814 of record JAXIUT010000001.1, on the reverse strand, counting down.
ATTACGACGCCGATAAAATAAACCCAGCGACGAGTCGCATCCTTCCTGGACTTTTCCGGATGTTTTGCTCCTCCCGCGTACAGTCGGCAGCATTAACGACGCTGATACTTTCGGGAAGAGCGGCCCAGACGAGGTCGGAGTTTACAGTCGCGCGCGGAAAGAAAATCCCGCGGCGTGATAAGTGATAAATGATAAGTTGTCGCACGCGCGCCCAATCGAATTTTGCTCTTCGCCGATGCGCTAATCTTTCTCACGTCAGAAAAATGTTTTCGCAGTTTCACTGCTCCAACGAGTGGTGATACCGACTTATCTGCTTTGATTTTCACGCTATCGACGAATGACCGAACTTCGTGCCCAGTTTTGCATTTTGACCTTCGATTCCAAACAGCCCATTCTGTAAATATGAATGAGCGAAGTTCATCGATCACATAAGCATTTCATTCAATTAGTGAATGGCTTTTAACGTCGAATAAGCAACAATCATCTATTTTAACGCGAAATCCATGAATTTAATTTCTACATATTTATAGGAAACAGCAAAAGTGTTAAACTTCAAAATCTCATATCAACATTATTAGGCCATTTATTTTATTTTGATTTATTTATTTTAGTTGTATGTAAAATTTATCTACCCTATCATGAAAATCTTTATTTTAAGTACCGTAATTGAAGATTAAAAGATTCTCCGTATAATTGACGTACCTATCTGCAGATCGAAATCGTTAAATCGAGAGGGAGGATAAAGCGCACAAATATCTCGCGGTAAAAAGAAGGGGCGCTGTAAAACACACTAATTAGAGCCATAACAACGGCTCGGCGGGGAAAATAAATAAAAAACCGGGGGGGAGAGAAAAGCAGCTTAAGGTGCGCGCGATCTCTTTCTTTTTCGTGTGCTCTATACCCTGCAACGCGTCAGCAGATAAGGCTCTGCCTCGGCGCGCGATATTTTCAAAGCCGCGGCGCTGGATGTTTCAGTTAGCGCCCCCCGCTCCGAACGCAGGCAATCGTTAATTTTTCCGGATTTTTCCGTTCGTTTGTTCCGCGGCTCGCGAAAAAAAGGGGCCGAGAAATTTCGTTCTCTTTTTTTTTCGGGCGCAAACGAGCGCGACAGATGCGGCGCGGCTCGCCGAAAGCAGGTGCGAGACAGCGATAACGCCCGGGCGATAAGATCGGCGCGCAATATCGATACTCTTTTGTTTACGCAACGGCTGCAGATATGTACCAATGCTGAGCGTCGCGTTTGCCAAAACTCGCAACTATGCTTTGTTGATTTAAAAAAAATTTTTTTCGAAAAAGTTCGTACGCAGATTAGTATCTTTTGTTTTGATACGAAAAATTCCTATTTGATGTATTAAGCGATTTGTTACTGACGCGTATATTTATTTATTTGAGTAGTTTCTTTTGTTTTGATACGAAAAATTGATTTGATCATTTATTTTGTTATATTGTTTCGTTAGTGTTAAAAAAAATCATGCAAGAAGTTTTATCATTAGAGTGGAAATTTCGTATTATCGAAATGTTATATCGTTTAAATGTCTAACTGAGATTCTAAGTGACGTTAATTGTGTTTGTGTTTTGTTAAGCTTTAAAAATTATCACTATCGTAATGCTTTTTTTTAATTATTATGAAAGACGATTAAATGAGGTTTATACAAGAGATAAAGGGAATTAGTCTGCAATTTCATAATCATACCACATTTAAGAGATTTTATATAATGTACAATGAGGTAAATTGCAATGTATAAGATACGATCAGTTTTTGCATCTATATCTAAGCTGTACGCTGTAAGTAAATGAATGGCAGGTCACGAATATCAATTAAATAAAACCGTAATCGAATTTACAAAGTGGCTCTTTAAATTGAAAGCTTGTATTAGAAAGTCAATTTTAATGACCGCACGTTATTAAAAGTAAATTGAGCTACGATCTGTTCATGATCTTCGACGTTAGCTACCGGCACAATATTATTAATTAAAACTAATCGCCTCGTAGCTACTAGTAATAAATCTAAATGCTTTTCAAAGTTTTAATTTCCGACGAACCATAAGATACCGCGAGATAAAAGAAAGACGAAACAATGAAGGTATGCCAGACACGCGCTTAAATCATTTAAGAATATCAAGCAGTCGTCTGAATAATTATCCATAACATTCCTTGGCCTCTAGTAATGACTTTCCAACCTAATGAACGGCAAATAAATTCACAGGCTTCAAACTAAATAAACGGAAAATAACAAGCGAATATAACTTTGAGATCCCTGAACGCCGATAATTCTGGATGCGGCGACGGTCACCGCGTGGAAAAGAACGCAATTGTACGGTTCTTGAAAAGGGAGAAAAAAAATTCGACGAAGCGAGCCGAGGCGACGTTTAACAAGCGGCTAATCTCGCGCCGGCCTCGAACTCGATGATCTCACGCTTTATCGGCCGGCTTAATTGGCGACCGGCGCGATATGTGCAGCGCGCGAACTTTCGGTCATATTTGCGCCAGGTACGCGTCGCAGTGACGCAAGGCGCGCGCGTGACTCAGGCGCTATTCGCGTAACTAGGAACGACGAGGAAAAAAAGGCTGCGCAAAAATTGCAGGATCTTTCCGTTTATTAAACACGCACCTTTTCTTTTAACCTGAGATTTTTTTTTACCAGTGGGTGTAGGTCATTTTTTTGGTGCGATTAATTTGGTGTGATAAATGGAATCGACGAGTAAATTGGAGAAAAATTGCAGGATCTTTCCGTTTATTAAACACGCACCTTTTCTTTTAACCTGAGATTTTTATTTTACCAGTGGGTGTAGGTCATTTTTTTGGTGCGATAAATGGCGTCGACGAGGTAAAAAGGCTGCGCGAATGTATTAAATAGGCGCACTTTTTTTATTTGCAACGATAAGTTATATAAATGAGGAGTGCGAGTGGTATCTGATAAACTGCATTCCAACGATTGAGCGAAATTTGCAGATAATAATTTTACGGAAGGCAAGACGGTGCAGTTTTAATGCTTGGTTGAAGCGCAATGAGCACGGTTACGACAGGAGAATATTTAAAAGTAAGTAAGTATGATTATGAGCTGATATTTTATTCAAAAATTTGCCCGTTTATTTTTAATTACATTAATAACAATTTGCAGATATATTGAATTATTAACGCGAATGTAACACACATCTTTTAACTAATTTATAAATATTTATGTGGGACTAACTGTAATTATTTCAATCATAATTTTTTCAACTTCCTTTAAAAGAAGCATGTCCAAATACACGTAATAAATGAGGAAATTAAAAAATTAATATTTTCCGCATAAATTGCCGAGCATTTATAAATAGCATCGTAAAAGTTTTCTTACGAATAGCGTTATTCGATTAACACCGAGAAAAAGGATCGCATGAAAATATCAGAATTATTTATTTTTAGTCGGGCTAAACCGTTATAAATATCTTTTACGACTATTATTAAGTTAATACGCTAGAAAAATGAAAAAAGCTCACACACTCTTTCCATTAAAATTTACAGAAAACTGCATGCCGGCTTTATCTCGCGCGTGCACAATTATCTCCCGCGCCGTACACAAACAATTTCACTGCGCGCGAAGCAGATTACAAAATAAAAGAAAGATTTCGCAAGACGCGGCGCTGCTCAAAAAAGCGAACTCCCAGACCCATTAAGCGCAAAAAGCGCGTAACGCCAATCAACGTTGCAGTCACACCTTACGCTACGTCGCCCGTAGTTACGGCACATTACTCTCGCCGACCCGACCACCTGTCTCGCGTATATACCCTCATCTCTCTCTCCCCCTTTTTTTTCTCTCAATCAAACCTTTTTCTCCCCGCCGACTGGCGCTGCGCGCAATCGATATCAAGGAGGTGGGAGAAAAAAGAGTCGGCCGCGGCGATCAGGTGGAGATGACGGGCGCGAGTGATCGATGCGCGCGGATCCGCCGAAACAGTAACGCATGCAAATGCCGGCGGAGTCGTCAATTATATCGGGGCGGTTATCGCGGGCTGTGATTGATACGCCCGCCGCCCGTGGGACTGCGCGCTCCGGCACCTTTTTTCGCGAGTCCCGCGGGGCGCCGGTGCGAAAGTTATACCCGCTCCTCGTAAACAGCGGGCCAGGTGAGAAAGCCGATGACTGCGGTTACGAATGTGTGCAGCGTTTAAAAATTGAAAATCGCGCGCCATTGCGAAACTCGAGGGCAATGGCTCGATAGCCCGCGCGGGATTATTGAAGATGAAAGCTTTAAATATTTAGATTACGAGTGATGGATTGTGAGTGAATGTTTCATTGTTTCCCGGTACGGGTTATTACCGCATGCATCGCGGTTTATTTCGCGGGGCCATCTAAAACTAATTTAAATCACTGCGCGAGTAATCGTTTTTCTTGCAAATGCATTTTTCAACGTTTTTTGCCGGTCAAATGAAATGTACCTGCGCGAGAACATTTTTTGATTAAAGTTAGGTAATATTTTGCGAAAAAGTCTAATTTTAGTATGAGACTCAAAAATTATTATTATAAAATTAAAATATTACATAATATTACAGGAAAATTTCTGTAATTTCTAGATATATCTTAAAAAAATACAGCTAAAAATCTCCAGTGACAGTTTTCAGTTATTTTTTAATACAATATTTACGGTGAGTTTCATCGTAAATTACATGCGACAAATGTCTCTCAGTACAGCATGTTAATTTTATGAAATTAAATTATTTAATTACTGAATAATAATAATAACATTAATAATAACAGCAAAATTATATTCAGTGGATATGTTTAAAAAATGCATAATTTATGTAATGAATGTAACTCAATCCTTTTAAAAAAATATTATTTGAATCGTAAAAATCTCATAAGCGAAGAGAGCACTTGGAGACAGAGAGAGGGAGAAAAAAGTGGCGGGCACCGGATGTGCATCATCGCGCGCAACGAAATCAGAGACACGCTCAAAAGGCAAAAGGACTGAAGGATGGTGTTACCTTAATGACATCACGACTGCGAGGTGCCAGCACATCAAAAGGCCGCGGATGCCTTTCGGCATTACCGGCCCCGACGGGCACAAAGTGCGCCGGGCATGTAACTCCGAGATGCTTTCACGATATTACGACGCATTATGACTCGCGAGCGGACAATTAATTACGCTCCCCTGGTACCCGGCGCGACTCTTTCGCGTCTCTCTGTCTCTTGCCCGGCAAAAATTGTTCCCGGTGACTCCGCGATATTCCACGCTTTTTCCAGGGGGTGACGTGTTGGATACTCAATTGGCGAAAATTTCTCAGACGTTTTGACTGGATTTAATTAAAAACGCGGAGCCGAGCAAATTTCACGTACACGCGCAGTCGCGAGGCAAATTTTACTCAGAGCTACGTCCGACTTTCGCTCCGAATGAGTTTTTTTTTCCGAAACTTTTCCCAAGTAGGTAAAATAAACTCCGCAGTTTCGCGTTACAGAAATCATTTCGAATTACCCTCCTGGCGCTTTTTGTTTTACCAGCGCTCGAAATTAAATTCCCAAAAACTCCAGTTCAAACGCGAGCGTGCGCACACAATCCAATTTTCAAATCTAATCTCGGTCCTCGCGTTTGTAAAATTTGGGTGCCGCACTTCATTGAAATTTCCAGCCCCGGACGAGCTTCGAAGTTCGCCAGACACACAGCTACGACGTGCCCATTGACTGACAACCACTGGCGGCCGGAGTAGTGAGCGAGGGGGTGGGTGCACGCGGGAGGACACAATATCGCGGCCTCTCGCTTTTGTCTATAGTCGGCGTAGTACAGTAGTACGCAGTCCGGGCGGCGCGCACGTGGAGTCGTCCTCTCGCCGTCGGCGTAGCTAAAAGAGAGACACCGGGAAAGCGAACAAGGGTATCGATGTTACGCTTTTCCCCATCTCTCTCCCTGCCTCGCGTGTATCTCTTTGCATCGACCCTCTCTCCCCCCGACTTTCTGTCTCATTACTCTTTTTCCGCTCGTGTATGTGTGCGTGTGTGTGTCTACGCGTGTGCGGGAGCGCGGATAAACGCGGCGGTGTGCGCGTGTCTACACGAAAAAACGCCGAGATAGTAGGGTTCGTCGTACGATCGATCCGCGGCGGCTGGCTTTTCTTCTCTTCAGCCGAGCCTTTCGATTGCATCGCGTCGAGAATGAGAAAGACGATTCGTCATCCCGCGGCTAGACGCGACTCATAACGAAACGGGCCTGGAGATTTGCTCTCCCTTTCTCTCTCTTCCACTCCCTTTATCTACATATCTCTCTCTTTGCTTTATGCGCTAGAGAGGCAATTTCGGCGTCTGCGTAAACCTATATTATGTATTATGCATAAGAGTCGCGGTAACCGAGGAGTTCGCCGACGTATCGATTTGGCGCTTTTCCGGGATTTTAGTCACTCCTTTTTTTCCCTCCCTCGCCGCTCGACTTCCGCTCGCTCGTTAAGAGCCCGAGCCATCGGCAAGGCCGCCGCTCTTTTACCGTGATTGATGAGAAAATTAACGGTATCGCGGGCGCATTATGGTCGAATTCGTTAATATCGATTTACCGCGAGCGCCGAAACGTCCACGCGCGGCGAGTCGCTAATCTCCCAGAAACTATTAAAATTCGCGGAGACGGCTAATTAGCCGGTATCCCTCGTGGCCGTAAATTGAATAATCAACGCGGCCTCTCGCAAAATATTTTCTCAGCGCAGACGTCAAGCGTCCGCGGGAGCGGGCCGCGCATAAATCTTCCGCGCTCATAAATAGCCGGCGTTTTTCTCTCTCCCCGCGCGAATCTGCATTAAATCACATTGTTTTAAAACGCGGGAATCGGGGACAAATTATCCGCAAGGGCAAAAGAAAAGCACCTCGGACCGATAACTAACATCTGCTCGCGGCCCCACGAGGAAAAAAAAATAAAGGACGCGGAGAAAAAACATTCGAGGTAAAAAAGAAGCAGGGCACGCGCGCAGCTCGCAGGATAAAAAAAAAGGAGGGAGGAGTAGTAGGAAGAGGGACGCGCGGAATCTCCGCGCGGCATACAACGATAATACTAATTAAATACGAGTCCCAGTGACAGGAGTCGCGCAGCGGCGGCGGCGGCTCCCGCCTAACGAGGATGGTAATTACGCCGACGGCTTCATCTTCGCGAAACTCGGCAAAAACCGTCGGCGCTGCTCGTTCCGTGCCGGCGCGGCTCATTACTCATGGGATGTACAAGTGTAGCGGAGTGAGGGGCAGGGCGGGGGGAGGCGAGAGCTTTCGTAAGATTTTCGCGGGCGGAGTTTCCGACGCGGCGCGGGGAGCTGAACGTCTGTGTTTGTTCTTCAGCGGCGCCCGCGTTGAATTTAACTTTAATTCAACGGCGATACCGGCTGCTGCCGCTGCGCGCCGCCGGGATCCTGCGTTTGAGTTATGCCGGCTGGATTTTCCTTCCTTCTTTTTTTTTTAAGGGTGTGCTTTCGAAAAAATAAGCTCGGGAGCGCGGAGCTTCGGAGCGGCTGTTTTTACGGGAGATTGGAGAGTACTGGTGTCTGCTCTAATTTGAAATGATTCTTTTGAATTATAGTTGTTTTGTAATTGTTGGTTAATTATAAATGTTATTACTGGTTGTAGAAAATATTCTTTTGTGAAAATAAATGAATAAATTTTGAAAAGTAATGAGCTAGTTAAAAAATTACTATTGATAACCGTTTAAAATATTGATTTATAATCTGTTTGTACGATTCAAAACTTTGTGTTTTGTATAAAATCGATTGTAGGGGCGCCAGTAAATTTTATACGAATTTTTTGCTGTTCAAAACGTACTTGAAGGGAAAAAGTACATGTTATCATGGAAATCCCAGTATAAAAAAAGGATTTTTAATTGTCAGTATGCTTTGTGTTATAACTATAACTGGCTAAACTGCTGATTCATGGAGAACGTTTTTCAAAAAATTACCATCTAATTAGTAATTCTTAGGAACATTTTAAAACCTTTTTATTTTAAATTTTTAAGAGCACACAAAAATTTTGCAAAATTAAACTAATTATAGTCTACTAACTTAAACAAAAAGCTGTATTTACACCTCTCTGTAACTACCATTGTACAATTTCTAACGAAGTTTATTCATTTTAAATTTTCATTCCATTTAAAAGACTATTAGCGAAGACGCCCTTCGTGCTCTTTATTTTATTTCGTAAAATTTCATTTTTAAAACTTGGAATATAACGAGTTTGTTATAATTCAAAATATTTTGAATGCTAACATTAATAGAGGCGCGATATAAATCAAAAAGACTTCGCGAGCATCGAGGGAAAATAAAAGGCGACAACGACGGAGGGGGAGCCCGGCGTCGCTCGGAAACGCGTCGCTTTCTCATTCGAAAACTAATAATCAGCGAGTAGCGTGCTCGCGCTGTTTACCTTCCATCTCGAAGCGGCGCCCGCACACCTGCGCACACACCGGGAAGCGGGCATCACCGAGCGCGCGCTGTCCGCGCGCAGCCCCGAGACACGGGCGCGTATTTTTAGCAGTCCGCGCGCTCGCGCAGTAATCAATTTCTGCCGACGCCTCGCGATCATTAAACCTCGGGAGAGACAGAGGGACGCTCGGGCGAGCACACACGCGCGCACGTACACACGCCGGAGACGGCGGCTTGATAATTTTTCTCGCTCTCGCGCCCCCGCGCGCGCGGGGGGAATAAAAAAGGAACGGCAGCCTCGAGGAGGTGGAAGGGGCAGGCGACGATTCGAGAAATGAAAATAAATGATGCCGAGGCGCTCGTAATTAATTTAACGCGGACACGCTCGCTCCGTCTCCTTTGCGCGCGCGAGGGGAGCTTTTTTTCGCGCGCAACCACCGTGGGGAGGGGGTGGACTCGCAAGCTCGCAGCACCTTGAGTACGAGTCTTACGAATTATTTTGATTGGATTTTTCGAGGGGACGGCAGGGGATTGTCTTCAGCATTTCTATCAAGCTTTAGAATGGTCTTTTGGATGTTTAAATGTCAGGTACATTAAAGTAATTCCTTTTTTAAATAAAACGCGAACTTTGTGTTTCAATCACTGAGCCAGTGTTTGTGAAACAAATGACCGGAATTATTTACCGATCGAATATGTTTTATACATTTTTCGTTGAGCGGCATTGATATACGATGTGTGGAATAAGTAAGCGAATCATTACGTGGGTAAAAAATGTTTACGATAAAATATGCGAAAAATTCAATTTAAATATTTACGACCGTCATTACAATGTCAAATTACGAGGAGTATAAAAGGCAGAAAGAGCCGGGGACCTTACTTCCCGATGCACCGATGAAAGTGCCAATTTCCCCTGAATATTTAACGTTTCCACGCGATAATTTCAGACCGCAGGAGAGGAACCGGACCGAAAAAAAGGGAAAGCACGCGAATGCAAAACGAAAAAAAAATGCGAGGGAAGAGGGGGGGATACCCCGGCGTAAATTAAGCCGGCCGAGATAAAACAACTCGGGGCACGAAAAATGAACGCAATAAAAAAAAATTGAAAAAATTCGAACGAGCCGGGCAACATTAGCATATCACAACGCGCCGGAGAAAGCGAGAGAGGATGGCATCACGCGAACCCAGATTCCTCCCTGCAATGCTGCTTCTCCCTCATTCTCTCTTCCTCTCTCATCAATTTTCGCGCGAATTACAACATTATGCGGGAAGCTCGCAACAGCCCGTTAAGCGGAGTAACCCGCGCGAGCACAAAAGAGCAAGCGGCGAGGGCGCACCTTCTGACCCTTGCGTGCTTACTTACTCTATTGTAGATGTACTCGCACGATGCTCCCTTTGCGGTTTGAAATAATCTTTGGGGGAATAACTAAATAAGAAAATAATAACTTGCGCCTGAGAAAGAAATATAAATTTCGGTCTAATTGGTGTAATTATAACTATAAGTTTTAGTTATTACGCCGGTTACTATACTAGATTAAAAAAAGTAAGGAAGAACATCTCTTATATCTAGTACATTGAGAAAAAGTATTGAAAAGAGGATATTAAATTTTTAACTACGAAGTTTTGCATCTTAACAATTTAAAGAAGTCAATTTAAAAAAAAAACTTTCTTTCTTTCAGTGACAAAGTGAACTCACTCTATAAAGAACCTTTAGTTTCTTAAATTACGTAAACTCCACCAAAAACCATTTCACGTATCGCACTGCAAAAAACCCACTCCCCGGGATAAAAAAAAATACTGCACCGCACCGACTCTCTACTTTCCCGCAATGGGTAAAACCACTTCATTTAAGGAGGGGAGGGGGCGTTCAATTGTCCATCGGCGGGCTCTTCAGGCAGCCCGGCTCCCGCGGGACGCGTGTGCAGCGACGACACGGCGTACAATCGCGAGCGGCATTGTCGAGCCGTGCACGCGGGGTATAATGCGCGAATGCGCGCCGAGTCGATTTTCGCGGAGCTCGCACGGCCGTCTGGAGCCGCATAATGCCCCGCGCGCCGGAGAAGCGGCCCGTCGGGGTCGCCCGGGATTTTTACGCCGAATGGCTCTCCCGGCGAGGATGGGTATTTACGCCGAGGTGCACGCGAGCAAGCGCATTATGCGCGGATTTTTCTCCGCGGCTCGAATAGCGAACGAACGGAGTTTCGTCATTTACGCTGTCGCCATTGTAGGACGAGACGATGTATTGTTGATGTTTTTCTGAAAAGATGTACAGCGGTGTTGGTGTAGGAGTACTTTAATATTTTGGTTTTGTAGAAGTGTGCTTTATTATGCTTTTCTTTCTTTTTTAATTTGATTTGATTTATTGAACCAGAAAAAATTACATTGTATATACATTGTAATTCCTATAGAGGTAAGGTTACCTGT